>CM054150.1:46222373-46225971 GCA_028751875.1 Rapana venosa | reverse complement strand
TAAGAGCGTCATCAGATTCTGTCCCTTGCCATCGGAATGGGGAATTCAGTGTCTGATGCTAAACTCATCTGTCAAGGGCCTCTGCTTTTCAGCTTGCCTTGCAAATGTTCCTGACAGACTGGGTATATGTTAAACACAATTGTGTGTGTGTGTGTGTGTGTGTGTGTGTGTGTTTGTTGTTTGTTTATTTGTTTGTTGTGGTTTAAATTTTTAGTCCAGACTTTTTCCTCTGGGAGAAAGAGAGAGAGAGAGGGAGAGAGAGAGAGAGAGAGGAGAGAGAGAGAGAGAGAGAGAGAGAGAGAGAGAGAGAGAGAGAGAGAGAGAGAGAGAGAGAGAGAGAGGAGAGAGAGAGAGAGACAGAGAGAGAGAGACAGAGAGAGACTGACAGTTTTATTGTCCATTCAGCATTACAGCCCCGAGAGAGAGAGAGAGGGGAGACAGAGAGAGAGAGGGAGACAGAGACAGAGACAGACAGACAGGCTTGTCTGTCTAGACATACAAAATGCCCCCTTTCCCCATGTTTGGATGTCTATTTTTACCGTTTTTTCATGCCTCTAGGTATTCTCACCGGCAAA
The DNA here is from genome assembly GCA_028751875.1 of Rapana venosa. Classification (NCBI taxonomy): domain Eukaryota; kingdom Metazoa; phylum Mollusca; class Gastropoda; order Neogastropoda; family Muricidae; genus Rapana; species Rapana venosa. The sequence continues at coordinate 46,225,396 of CM054150.1, read as the reverse complement.
TCCCTGTTCTGCGGCCTTGACCCTCTGGGCTTTGCCACGTTGTCAGTTTCACCATGTCCGCATTCCTCGTCGCGTCATCTTCACGTGCAGCTCGTGCTCTGTGACCTTGACCGTCTGGTAGGGGGATGTCAGTTTCACCATGTCTGCATTCCTCGATGTCTGCACGTGCAAGTTGTGCTCTGTGGCCTTGACCGTCTGGTCGGGGATGTCAGTTTCACCGTAGTTTTGCATTCCTCGATCTCTGCACGTGCAATTCGTGCTCTGTGGCCTTGACTGTCTGGGTTGAGGCGAAAAGGGGAATCCCCGTCCCTCCCTATTCTATCCTGCCGCCCTGACTGCTTCCACTGAAGAAGGAAAGAAAGAAGGACAGAAGGAATCCCATTGCGGTGTCCACATAGGTACGTACCTCTGACTGTTCAGGGGTATTGCAGATGGCTGTTCAGAGATCATTGTGGTTCCAGCAGTGACTGAGGTGAATTTACTCCATTGGCCGAGACAGAGAGAGAGGAGAGAGAGAGAGAGAGAGAGAGAGGAGAGAGAGAGAGAGAGAGAGAGAGAGAGAGAGAGAGAGAGAGAGAGAGAGAGAGAGAGAGAGAAGAGAGAGAGAGAGAGAGAGAAAGAGAGAGAGAATGAATGTATAAATGAATGATCTTTATTTCTTTTTCAAGGGTTACAGATAAGCATTCACATAGTTTTTATTTCATCCAGCCCTTGCCCTGATTAGGGACTATCAAAACAAAACAAGCAAACAAAAAAGAAAAAATAACCATAAAAAACCACCACCATCACCAACCACCACCATCACCAAAAGTTCAGCCTATGGTTGAAAGAGAAGAGATGAAACATGTATTCAACAAATACCTAATCCTCAGCTGACCTGAACATAAACGTCAACACAGATACACGGATTATAACCATATCAAGAAAAGAGATACATATGTAATCAGTAAACATATAATCCCCAACTGACTCAAACATTAATGTCAAAACAGATAAACTGATTATAAGCAGGTAAATCAGATATCTTGAAATATACACATATACCGTATATACACATCTATCTATCTATCTATCTATCTATCTATCTATCTATCTATCTATCTATCTATCTATCTATCTATCTATCTATCTATCTATCTATCTATGTATCTATGTATGTATGTATCTATCTATCTATCTATCTATCTATCTATCTATATATCTATCTATCTATCTATCTATGGAAACACCGTCAATTTGCTCCCTGGTTCACCAAAGGAAATGCAAAAAGCCTCCTCCAAACAAACATACAGCACTTTCCATTTCCTCACTAAGTCACCACAGTCAAAGAAAGGTCCTGCAGAACACAGCAATGGAGAGATAGTCAGAGACTCTGAGGAAGGAAGGAAGGAAGGGAAGAAGGAAGGAAGTAATGAAAGAAAGAAGGGAGAAAGGAAGGAAGGAAAGAAGAAAGTAATGAAGGAAGGAAAGAAAGCAGAAGGAAAGAAGGAAGGAAAGAAGGAAGGAAGTAAGGAAAAAAAGGAAAGAAAGAAGGAAGGAAGAAGGAAGGAAGGAAGGAAAGAAGGAAGGAAGGGAGGAAGGAAAGAAAGAAGGAAGGAAGGAAAGAAGGAAGGAAGGAAGGAAGGAAAGAGAGGAAGAAAAGAAGGAAGGAAAAAAGGAAGGAAGGAAAGAAGGAAGGAAGGAAGGAAAGAAAGAAGGAAAGAAGGAAGGAAGGAAAGAAGGAAGGAAGGAAAGAAGGAAGGAAGGGAGGAAGGAAGGAAAGAAGGAAGGAAGGAAAGAAGGAAGGAAGAAGGAAGGAAAGAGAGGAAGAAAAGAAGGAAGGAAAAAAGGAAGGAAGGAAAGAAGGAAGGAAGGAAGGAAAGAAAGAAGGAAAGAAGGAAGGAAGGAAAGAAGGGAAGGAAGGAAAGAAGGAAGGAAGGAAGGAAAGAAAGAACAAAGAAAAACAAAGACTTTGCGGGCTCATGGTGTTATTCCAGCAAACATTGGTGCGTGCTGGAAATAATTAAGGGAATTGATTTGTGTGTGTATGTGTGTGTGTGTGTGTGTGTGTGTGTGTGTGTGTGTATGTGTGTGTATGTGTGTGTATGTGTGTGTGTGTGTGTGTGTGTGTTGTGTGTGTGGCTATGTGCTTGCGTGTGTATTAAGGATTTTTGTGAGATTGTTATATGCTTGCGTGTGTATTCAGGATTTGGGGAGGGGGGTATTGACAAAGAGCGAAGGAGTGTTGATATTTTATAGCCTATAAAACTATTTGTCTGTCTGTCTGCCTGTCTATCTGTCTTTCTATCTGCATGCGCGCGCGCATGTGTGTGGTGTGTGTGTGTGTGTGTGTGTGTGTGTGTGCGTGATTTTTTGTTTGTGAGTGTTTGTGAAAGTGTGCATGTTTGCATACGAATGAATTTTCACACACTTGTTAAATGACAAGAATACCAAACATTTTGAGCATTGGCTTACTTTTGTTTATCTGTGTACTTGTAGAATAATTTGTTTCTGTAAATAGTTACTGAGTTATCTAGTAATTTAGTTATTTACTGGATTTATCAGGAATATATGTCAGCAAGACCATTCAGGAGACAGCGCTGGAGATCCTTGGGAAAGAGAGGAAAAAGAACCAACCGTGGGTTACCAACGATATCCTGGACCTGTGCGACCAACGTAGGGAGCTAAAGCCAGTGAAGAACAAAAACCCAGAAACGGCCGAAGAGTATAGAACAGTCAACAGGTCAATCAAGAAGAAGATGACTGAGGCCATGGGGAACTGGATGTCAGAACAATGCTCCAAGGTTGAGAAAGCAATGGCGAAAGGAGACAGCAAAGAGGCGTACCAGACCATCAAGGTACTAACCAAGTCCCAGCAGCCAAAGACCTCCGTTATTGAAGACAAAGAGGGGTCAGTCCTTACAGAGAGCGCCACTATCATGAAGAGATGGACAGAATATTGCAGAGACTTGTACAACTACAAGCTGAAGGCTGATCCGAACAAACTTCACGAGCAAGATCCCAGACCATCAGATCCTGAAAGC
>CM054150.1:46214873-46217373 GCA_028751875.1 Rapana venosa | reverse complement strand
CATAAGCACAGGCAGACAGACAGACATACTCATACACAGACAGAGAAACAGACACACATAGTCACACACACAGACACTGATACAGACACACAGACACACACAACTACACACACGCAACTACACATACATACACACATGCATATTGGTGCGCAAACACACACAACTACACATAACTACATACACATGCACACACACATACATACACAACTACACACACACACACACGCGCGCGCACGCACACACATACACACACAACTACACACACACGCACACACACAACTACACACACAACTACCCCCCCCCTCCACACACACAACTACACACACACGTACACACACACACACACAAACACACACACACACACACACACCACACACACACACACACACACACACACACACACCACACACACACACACACACACACACACACAACATCGTCTAATATCACTGAGAGTGAACAGATGTAAAATCGGAGAAAACAACAAGAACAACAACACACACACACGCGCACACACACAACTACACACAACCACACACACAACTACACACACAACAACATACACACACAACTACACACACACGTACACACACACACATACACACACGTACACAAACACACACACACTCAAACACACACACACACACACCACACACACACACACACACACACACACACACACACACACACACACACACACACACACACACACACACACACACACACACACACACACACACACACACACACACACACACACACACACACACACGCACTTGCCAGCGCATACACTGGTATCACTTAAAGTGGAAAGACGTTAAAATTGAAGAAGAATTACACGTGCGCATCTCAAATCCCTTAAACACTAACACTCCCCCTACAGTAATCCTACTCCAGCCTGATAAACGAAGTATGTATTATCTTGTACTGTGTGCGAAGTGATGGTCGTATACTGTGCTGTGTTAGTCCTCTGTGATAAATGTTTTCCTATTTACTTTTTTTATGTACGGCTTGTAACTCGCATGAATACTTCTGTTTGTGAGATAATAAAGCGATTGAATTGAACTGAATTGAAGCCAGATATAAGCAAATTCGCATGTACGTAGGGGAAAGGTAGGGGGGGGTGAGGGTGGGGGTGGGGGTGGGGGTGGGGGGCAAGGGGTAATGAGTCTGCCTGATATCTGGCTTCTGATCAATAACTATTGATCACCTTGACAAATCACCCTTTCACGACTTTGTGCAAAGTATTCATCATGATCAGGAAGTGATCACACATACTCACTGACCCTACACGCGCGTACTCACGCGTAGGCACGTACGCGTGTAGACACACACACACACGCTCGCACACGCGAGCGCGTACATACACACACACGCACACACGCACAAATGTGCACGTGCTTATGCATGTACACACATATACACATACACACACACGAACGTGCACGTTGCTTATGCATGAAGTCACACACATATACACATGCACACACACACACACCTACACAAGCACACCACGCACGCACACACTCAGTCACGCACACAGACACACACACACACACCACACAACTACACTCACACAGTTAAAACATACATAAACACATGCATACATACACAGAAACAAACAAACAAACAAACAAACATGCAGGCAGAAATAAAAAACACACCCTGTACCTCTACTCCCTGTCCGCTACCTCCTTCACCCACCCTCCTCGAAAACATACATAAACACATGCATACACACACACACACACACACACACACACACACACACACACACACACACACACACACACACCACACCACACACAACACACACACACACACAACACACACACACACACACACACAACACACACACACACACACACACACACACACACACACACACGCACACGCACACACACAACACACACACACACACACACACACACACACACACACACACACACACACACACACACATATGAAGACAAAAATGACAAATGCATCCTATACCTCTCCTCCATCTTCCCCTCCCACCCCCCCCCCCCCCCCCCATCCCCCTCCATTCTCAATCTCTTTGCACACGCAATATTCTTTTTCGAATTTCTATAGCAATCACATGGATTCTGCAACACTGGCCCAACGGTGAAAACGTGTGGCATGCCGACCAACAGGCAAAATGGCAATCATACCGACAAAAAAGCAAAATGGCAATCATACCGACAAACAAGCAAAATGGCAATCATACCGACAAACAAGCAAAATGGCAATCATACCGACAAACAAGCAAAATGGCAATCATACCGACCAACAGGCAAAATGGCAATCTTACCGACCAACAGGCAAAATGGCAATCTTACCGACCAACAGGCAAAATGACAATCATACCGACCAACAGGCAAAATGACAATCTTAACAACAACGATAAACAGGCAAAATGGCAATCTTACCGACCAACAGGCAAAATGGCAATCATACTGACAACGACAAACAGGCAAAATGGCAATCTTACCGACCA
>CM054150.1:46162659-46206873 GCA_028751875.1 Rapana venosa | reverse complement strand
AAAATAAAGTTTTTGACAAGTTTTGATAAGATATTTTTTTAGCAAAATTTCCCCATAATTTTAAGTTTTACCCATCAAAAATAAATTAGTATTACTTTTAGTTTTAGTAGAGAGATAGGGAAAAAGGGGGGTCAAGGTAAACTACTTAGTTTTTATATAAAACTATGCAAGTTTTTGGTTCGATGAGGCGAAGCCGAATCGGACCAAAAGTTGCCTGGTTTTGGATAAACAGTAAGTAGTTGAGCTTGACCCCCCTTTTTCCCTATCTCTAATGAGATAAAACCAAAACCAGATTCCTTAAAATGACCCTGTTCTTAGTGACCAACTGTAACACTTCCACCCATATCAAACGAAAAAAGCCCGATTCTCTCTGGAAGTTAAAAATGGTGTCCGGTGAACATCCCAAAAAAAGGATCTTCAGGGAGTCTGCAGTAAAGTGTTTGTGCCTAATATCTTGGACATCTCGACACTCCAGAAGCAGATGCTTGATGGTTACCTGCACATCACAAGTCACACAGCACGAGTTTCCCTCTCCTTTAAGCAAATGAACTTGGGTGATATGAGAATGACCCATGTGTAGCCTGATGAGCACTTTTGCTTCCCTTGTAAATGCTAGCTCTATAATCTCCATTTCAGCAGAGAATTTTGAGAAGGTGGGGATACTATCTACGCTGAAAGACCCTTGGCATCCCCACAGGAGGTATTTGTCCAGCTGAAGTTTTCTGCTTATGAAAGTTCAGATAAAGAATGCATTAGGCTGTGTACATTATGGTATTTGGGGCGCTACTAAAGCTTCAGGAGATGTTGAAAACCTATATTATTGACGTGTAAATATTTGTCTGCTGCTTAAAGTACAACTCGAAAACGGCACATGAATATCCTTTTTGTGAAAAAAAACATTAACCTGAGACAAGAAGACATATTGATACTAAACAAAATATAATCTGCATTAAGTGACCAAAAATACCCAATAATTCTGGGACACTGAGGTTTGGAATATCGAGAATGTGCCAAATGTCCAAGAAGTGTCAACTGCAGTTTTACTGAAAGGTGACACCAACACGCTATTATCCAATGAACGTATTTGATGGGTTATTTTATATCACATTATATTGATCAATGTACAGAGGTGAAGCATACAACTGTGCTGATGTAAAATATAGTTTTTAAATGTCTGCAATTAGTCCGCACTTGTCACCATTTTGCATGAGATCCTTGCAAACTTTTGAAATTACTGCAACCAGAGCATCTCGATAGAGGAAAAATAGTTTGCATGGGAAATTATTTCTTGGAAATATGCTTGTTTGGCCATTCAAGTGCAAAGGAATAAATCGGGATCAGTTTATAGTTGAGTAAGTATTTGTTTTTCCACAAAGTGTGTCAGTTTCGTGGAGTGTTTCCAAGTTAGGGTTCTTCCAATCCAATCCAATCTTCTTGTTTATAGCCCCACCGACTACAGAGGCCATATCGGGGCTGTCACTTCGTAAAATGTTAAAGCTCAGAATAAAACTGTGCAACTATATATAGATTAAAACAGGGTATAAAATCAACTCTACTGTCGCTCTTCCTATCAACGCCTTAGCCAACCATTAGATCATGGGGAAACCACATCAACCACAATTAAATGAGATAAAACCAAAGCCAGATTATTTAAAACAACCTTGATCTTAGTGACTATGACATCTTCACTCGGATGGAAAAAGCCCGACTTTGTCAGGAAAATCTGGGCTCTTAAAGAGACATCAGAATATACAAATGCAGTCTTTGACTCTACACCTTTGAATAATTACACAATATCTGCACTTAAGTGGATTTGAGACTGGCATTTTAGGATAAAGACTTTGTTGATGGCATTGTTCTTCACATGGCTTTCTTAATCAGAAGTATACAACAGGCTGTGATGTTAAAAACCAAGAAATAGACTACACATTCAATGTGCAAGATTATTTCATAGGACTATACTTGAAGTTTTCTTTCAAGGGAAACTCAGCCCTTTATAAATGGAATATCACCACAGATTAAAATCAGAACACTACATTCATTTTATAATAATTCCCGACTAAATTACAGAAAAAGGGAATGTTTTCAAATTACTTCAAGGGGGAATTCCCCATTTTTAAAAAAAAATACTGTCCCTGGCTGGGTGCACTTTTGTTTGTGATGAAAGGAAACCTTCTCTTAAAAAAATTTGGAAGGAAGAAAACAGGACGCCTTTGCCCTCTGAAGACTGCTCCCCCAAAGACCCAAAAACCCCGGTCACTTTCAGTCCCACACCCAAATTTTCCCCACAGGGGGAAAACCCAGAAGGACAAAAACCCTGGTATTACTACAGATCAGGAAAGGGGGGTCTCAATTTTGTCCTAAATTTTTTTTTGGGGAATATCGGGGATAATGTTCAAGGGTTTATTCAAAAATAAATTTTTTTTTTAAACCATCCCCAGCAGGAGAAAGTCTGCAAATATTCATAGAAAAGGGAAAGATTGTTGCCCAAGAAATAGGGGGAAATATGCACTACATAAAAGAAAAGCAAAGAAAAAAAAAAAGGGGGATTTTAAACAAGGGTTGAGTTTAAAAATGGAGAGATTTTACCCCTTTTTTTCCCTTTAAAAAAAAAAAAGGCAGGGATCAGGGGCCCAGTTCTAAGCTAAAGTTTTTTTCCTCCCAAATGTACCAAACTTTTTTTTAAAATAAAAAATCTATCAAAATTTAAAGTGGGAATTTAAAAAATCCCTTTACTTCTAAAAAAAAAAAAATTTTTGGGGGCAGCTTTGTTGTGTGGGGCCTGAGCATTTGGGGGAAAAAAATGCTGGGATTGAAACACAGGCCGAAGTATGCACAGGTTTCCCATGCGGGCCTGCAGTAAAAAATTTCAAAAAATTTTAAATTTCCCAAAGGGAAATTTTTTAAAGACATTTATGTGGGGATTTATTATATTAATTTTTTCTTATACCCTACATGGTGATTTTATCAGGGAAACCCCCCAAAAAAATAAAAAACAGTGATATTTTATGCATATCCCCATGTGCGTGTGTTTTGGGGGGTGGGGGGTGGCCTTTAAAATCTACTCATAGTGTTTAAAACGGGCGCCTAAACGCAAACCCCTGTGTGCATGGGGGTTTTTTATATATTTTTGTGTTGGGATTTTTTTTCCCCCACATAAAAAAGCCGCTTTCCCCAAAATCGGGGATGATATTTTAAACACGACCCCTGTTGCATTTGGTTTTCTTTTTTTTTTTTAAATTTTCCCCCATCTTTTCTTCCCGGGCTTGCAAGGCCTACCCCCAAAAGGGGGAACGGTTTTTTTTAAACGTTAGCAAAATGTTCTGCGTGCGTTCGCACACAGGGCCTCGATTTTTAAATTCAAAAATCTCATCCGAAGAAAATTTTTTTGGGGAGTGGAATTTCCCGGGCCCAAATCCACAGGCAAAATCCCCTAAAACGGGCCTACGTAATTTGGGATCCTGGGGGTCGCTTCACCATCGCAACGCCCCTTTGGGTAACCACTGGGGTTTTTCCCCCACCCCCTGCCCCCTCCGCCTTGGGGTTTAAAAACGCTAGGCCCACCTGAAAATGTCAGGCTGCACCTCAATTCCTTTCCGTGGACTTCAAGGAAAGTCCCCAAAAACCGGGGGGTTTCCAAAAAAACTCTCTGTTTAGGGAATGAAGTGGGGAGCTCCCCAGGTTTAGGGGTTCCGGAGGGGCCCTTTAGTATGAACAAGCCCCCCCCTTTTGGGGATTCTGTCTAAGAAAATTTCCCCCTTTTCTATCCCTCTCTTTGTTTCCCTTGTTCCCTTTTTTTCCGGGCCAAAATCCCCCCAAATTTTTTTTCTCCTTCCGGGGCCATTTTCCCCGCCTTTTTTTTTTTCCCCAGAAAGACTTAAAAGATCATTTTCTCTCCCCCTGCCGGAAATCGGATGCGCTAGGCCGGCTTTTCCGGCACTTTAAAAAACGCTCAAAGATTTTGTCATTGACCCAAAAACAATACTTTTCTGACGCGTTGGACACAGAAAGTATATAATTAAAAAAAACAAAACCAACGGGACAACAACAAAACAGAAAAACATAAAATAGGGAAAAATTCAAAATTTGCCCTTTTTTTTTCCCTTTTTGGAAAGAAATAACACTTTCCGAATCGAATCCCGGGTACCTTTGTTTAGGTTTTTTTCCGTTTTGTTTTTTTTATTGATTGGAAAGGGGGGGTTTGTTGTATTTGGCGGGGGGGAAAAAAATAAAAATATATGGGAATTTTTTTAAAACGCCTCTCTCTCATTCACACACTCACTCATAAACACCCCACACACAGCTTTCCCTTTTCTCTCACACACCCCACGCGGGGGGGTTTGGGGCATCATTTGGGCAGAGGGAACCCCCCCTTCTAGAAAACAAAATTCCCGGGGGGGAAGTAGCGGTGGTTTGATCCCTTTTGGGACCGAATTGTTTACCCCACCATTAGACCTTATATGGTTGGTGCTAGTCCCTTTGGAAAAAACGGGGGTCCCCGGGATTACCACAAAATTTTCTAAACGAAAGAAAAAAAAAAAACCCCCGGCAACAAAAGGTTGTTTCCCGGCAAAATTAAAGTAGGAAAAAAAAACCTTTGATTGGGAAAAAAAATACTGTTCAGACAGGGAAAAAAATAAAAATAAAGGGTTTGGGGCTTTCTCTTGTGGTGAGCGCTCTTCCCGGGGGGGAAAACAGCCCGAATTTCCACAGAGAAATCTGCTGTGACTTAAAGGGTTTTAAAAAATATTGGGAAAAAAAACCCCCGATGGGAAATGGGACTTCAAACAACAGGGGCTTCCTATCTAGCAGGATTTAAACACCCGTTTTTGCTCTTTTCTTTGCTGTCTGCATGTTTTCTATTTCCCCTTTTCAGAGTGCTTTTAAACAAATGGAATTTTCCCAGGGGGACCACTCTTGTTGCCATGGGTTTTTCACTTGCACGAGTGGGGGTTTTCACAGGGGACTTTTTCTTTTCACTGAAAGGGGTACCCAACCACCACTCACTCCCAAATTTTTGGACAAAGTTTTTTTGGGCAAAATAGGGAACATATTTGGGAAATTTTTTCCTTTTAGGCAGGGATGTTACCTTTAGCCCCCCCAATCCACCTTCACGCCACCTGAGGATTATAGAGGAGAATGCTAGTTTGGAACAGCCAAGCTTTAGATATTTTGCTGAAAAAACATTCATCATTTAAACAAAAAAAATTAAGCCCACATGAAAAGTGTATTTAAATAGTTTTCTTGCATAATTTCACTTATTTCTGATTTTCTCTATTCAATTCTGGGTCTGTGCTCTTACATTATACATGTATCTGAAAACAATAGAAACAAATATACATGGACAGACACATATAAGGACAGACACACGCACACACACACACACACACACACACACACCACACCACATGGCACCACACAGAGTTTTGTTACATGATTTTAATCAGCATTTACAAAAAAAATCTATGCATCTCACTATTAGCATTTCTGGTTTTCCAAGTTTTTAAATGATAGTTCTGCTCAACAGAAAATCTGGTACAATGTACACGGAGACTATGAAACAGCTAGTAAATCCATATGTTTCAATCAAAATGAGATTCATCCACATGGACACAATATCTATTGTTTGCTTAATATACACACTGTGATAAAGCTCACCAACATACCTAGATATACACATTGGTGTACCAAACTTTATTTTGTTGCCTCTTCTCTCCAAAAATACTGCTATTTCAACATAACAACGTGAGTAATGCTTGCACACACACACACACACATGCACCCATGCACGCACACACGCACCAGACGCATGCAAACAGCCTGGAGCAGAACCATCATTAACCAAATATGACATCATCATACTACATTTTTGTACAGCATCATTTTTCCTACAATGTTTACTACACACACAGTTTAAGCAATTCCTGAAGGTATGTTTATTTTTCAACCATGAATCAGTTTTCACAGAGAGATCTGTACCACAAGCAGGCAAAAGGTGAGCAATGTTTTGTCATCCTCGTCCTTTTGAGGAAAGAGTTATCAGTAGTACTACCTGAATTATAGGCAATTTTATTATCATTGAATTTTACAAACACACTTCTCCAGTATACCTTTGAGTATCAGCTTCACACTTCAATTTTGGTGGTGATGATACAGTTGTTGATAACTTGTTAACACACACTAAATTACCTAACTTTTACCACTTTTCTAAATTTGGTAACAGAATAACAACAACAATAATCTTAGATACTTTGACTTAAGAATTTTTGTTTTCGACAAACCATGATGAGTCAAGTCATGGACTCTTCTATATTTTTGTAGTTTACTTCTCCTTTCCCCAGACTCCTGAAAGTATCATTGGGACACCACATTATTTCATTTCAGTTCAAATTATCTACAGCCCCAGTGACCACAAAAACCATATCAGGGCTGTTGGCTCATAATTTCAGCAAGTCACACCAACATTCACTTAAGTTCAAAATCAACACCAGACATCTGACAGCCAACCTGATTAAAACTTTTTTTAAAAATCACATTTAAAAATCACACTCCAATCCTGTCCAACACAATTTCATTTAAGGGGATATTTTCCCCAAGAATTAACGTCAGTGCTGACTCCACTTCCCCCTAAAGTCCTTAGAAGGAGACTATAAACTGAGGTCCAGTGTGCGTTCACACGCAGAACATCTTGCGCACACGTCAAAACCTCTTATGCTTTTCGGAAGAGTAGGTCATTGTGTGTTGGTGGAAATAAATGACAAAAATTACAAAAACTGCATACACACAGGGACTGGATGTAAAAAGCACATGAATGATTATTCCATTATCCTCGAAATAAAAGAATACTTTAAAAAAAAAATCATCTTCCGGTACATCCTTCAGGCAAGACTTTAGAGCTAGGTCCAGCATAGGAACACATGCATACACAATCCTATACTGTTAACCCCCATCTCATCATTCACAGAAGAGTACGCCATAGCACCCCTGAGGAACAGACAACATAAATTAAAAACAGCTGTTTACTGGTGTCATGTTTACAAACCATCCCTGAGGACAGAATGTAGTTATCTTTATAGTGAGGCTAAAAATGATTGTATACTATCAACACTTCTACAATGGTAACATTTGTGAGCTCGAGACAGTGCAGGAAGCAGAGGAGAATATAACCAGGTAATAAAGCAAAATACATATATAAAATGGCATTTTTTTTCTTTTTGATCTAGTTTTTGTTTTGTTTTAATAAACAAACATCAAAACTCTGTGATTATTGCTGGCATTCAGCTTCATATTTGGTCTTCCTAGTCCTAGAGGGAAGTTAGTTAATAACTGAGCACAGAAAGTGATAGAACTCTTTAGTCACTGAACAATAGTAGAAACAGGATCTTCTTATGTTTATCGCTGGTAGATATTCCAGAGAATACTTTCAGTCATATCAGAAAAATGCTTCGACGTGGCATGTGTCACTCTCAACAGCTGTCATGAGGGGTATGTTAACAGAAAAAAAAATTCACTTAAATTGTCACTAATTGTCTTTATAAATAATGAAATTCTCTTATTAATATAGCCTCAGACTCATGCTTTCATTCTTGTGCTTTATTCTGATGACTGACTATTGATATGAACCTATTCACAAAAGGTGTTGACCTTTTCTATGTATAGAACAAGATGGGAAAAAAAGACAACTCCTTTTGGTGAGCCATTTTCAAATCATTAAACAGTATTTTTACCTTCTGCATGCATGTTTGTATACATGCTTAGTTTATGCAAAAACAGATTCAGAATCATTTACATTGACACACATTTATAAGCATACATCCATTCATGCCTTTTCACTCTCACACAGCTTGTCAATACCGACATATGTACATATGAACAGTCACAGCACACCTGCTTGTATACACATGCACACACATGTAAACATCCTTGCCTGGCGATCAAAAAATCTAAAACACTGAACACAACCAGTTCCGCACTTCAGTATCCTGATGTGCAACAATCTGACAAAACAACAGTGTCTAGGTTTCTCAAGATCACTGCACCATACATGATTCTTCTATCATTATACATGATCAACACCACAGAATTGATGTCTTTGAAACAATTCCACAAGAGTTCTCATATGAACAACAACAACAAAAATCTAATTTCAGACTGTCAGTGTGGTTGTGGAACATGGCCATCCACGTAGAAATTCCGAGTGGCGGGGGGCAGCATCACTTCTATCCCCTCCAGCTCCTTCGTCAGAATTATCTGACAACCTGAAATTTCCATATATATATATATATAAATTAACAGCATTAATGGGTCACATTCTGTTTTTACTGATCATCATCCTCATTTTTTCCCCCTATGTTCGTGCATCAAAATCAACAAGCTTTCAGACAGCCGTGTTTTTGAACAAGCTGAGCCTGGTGGATTCTATTCCAATCCAGATTACAGGCTGCATGCTGGGTATGTTTGTGCCATCCATGTCACTGGCCTTTGTAGAGGGTTATTTATTGATTTTTTATTTTCATTTTATTCTTTTTTTTATAGTCTTTTGCAGAGTTATTGCCCTTCCCTGCATTACATGAATTTAACAAGCCTTTTTTTAAATACAAATAATTATTTAGCAAATTCAAAATAAAGTGAGTTTTGTTGCTATAGGACACCTCGACATCTACTTCAGGCTGCCAACTAGCTGCTCTGTCAAAGACCTGATGACCAAACTCTACACCTAACTCTACAGCCATGGGTGTCTGCAGTTGTATGAAAGGGGGATGGGCTTTGAATTAAATGTATACATGTACAAGATATTATGCATGCATTCACATATGGAACCTTGGTTTTTCGTCTCACTCAAAGGACTTGCAGGAAATGGGAGAGGAACCACAATTAATTCTAAGGGGAAAATCCCTCAGAGGGCTCAGTGGTGACCCCCAGGTTATTGTCAAATCCTAAGTTCAAAACTCTAACCACTGGGCTACTCAACTCCCTACATACAACTTTCAGTCTAAATCAGGGATGCACACCAATAATCATAATGCACTCATCGTGGGTGCAACCCTTACCTACTTAAGCTATTGCACAGAAAGAGCAACAACAACAAAAGCACAAAACAAAAACTTGGGTGTTGTGTTTTTACTTGTCTGATTTTATAAAACAAAAACTATTCTGAAAATTTTCAGTCCCACTGTACATTTACACAAAGCTTTACAGCAAAAAAGAAATATCAAAGGCAAGCAAAACAAATCAAAATTTCACTTGGATTTATGTCATCGCTGTCATATATTCAGAATTTCTTCCTGATCTTCTATAGCAGGCAAAATCGTAATAATATCATGCATACATGGATATCATAGAGGGTACTGTGCTAAGACAAATCTTCTTTTAGAAAATGCAAAGACTTAACCTTTTTTTTAGTTTGTTAAAACTTACCCAGTCTGCTGTTTGGTTTTAAGAATGGAGCCATGTCCAGCATGTCTTCCTCCCTGGAACCAAGACACAACATTGGTGTACAGCCAAACTACTATAAAGAGCGCTGGAACCGATAACAAAATTGACAAAAATGCATACACACGGGGACTGTATGTAGAAAAGCACATGAGTGCTTATTCCATTAACCTTGAAATACAAGAATAAATACTTTTTTTTTTATAAGATCAGTTACTGTAAACAACATCCACCAAAACTGATCAAACACACGCCATTTTGGCTTTTAAGCAACAGTTCCTATCTTAATTAAAAATTTTTTTTTAAAGACCTGTTTAAAAAAAAGAAGATAAAAACAATACCCCCACCCCTCCCCTCCATGCAAACAAATAATGTATATGAAATGTTGTTGAATAAGCTGTAATGAAACATCAATCAACATGGAGTGAAGCTGGTCAACATTTTCAGCTGGGTTCCGTTCACTGGGTTCGCTTATTTTCCACCTCATCTTTCCCTGAAATAGACAGATGATTCTAAACTTCTTTCGGATATACTGCTGTGTATCTTGTGATTTTTAGCATATAACTTATGTCTGATTCTTAACAAACAAGTGTATAAATTCTATCAAAAAAGTCATTTCTACATCATCTCCCATCAATTTTCATTAATTCCTCTCTCTCTCTTCTTCTTCATCTTTTTTTTCTCTCTCTCTCTCTCTCTTCTATTACTTGTTGTCATTATAGGATCTAAAGGTGTAAATCTACACATTTAAGAAATTTAAAAAATTTAAAAAAACCAACAATAAAGCAAACAAATAAAAAATTAACATAAATGAAGATCCATAGGAATTAGCAGCATGATAAGGAATGCATTTTATGAGATCTCAGAGATTAATGATTAAAATCTGTGAAAGAATGCCAGCTGATGATTTTTCCACCCACTAAGTTTTTAAACATATTTTTACCAAATAAAAATCCACAGTATATAGCATACATGCCAGCGCATTTGTGCAATGGTAAGTTGACTACAAATGCAAAACAATAGAAGACAAGCACATAAAAAAAAGTAAAGATAAAAACCAACACCAAACACCAGGGGCACAGAAAAAAACACCCCAGCAGACATGTTGGAAATTCGAGTAAAACAAACACCAGAATATCAACAAAAATAAACAAAACAAGCCAAAAGGTCACAGAACACCCTGATGACATGAATCAAAATATGGGTAGATAAATCAACAACAACAACAAAACCCCAACCACCACCACCGAAAACCTCCACTAAAAGCAACCCTCACAAATGTACATATATTCTGACCATGCATGTGTGTGTGTGTGTGTGTGTGTGTGTGTGTGTGTGTGCAAAATATGTGTTTATCAACAAACACAAGTACACTATTTTCACACCACTTTTCAAACAAAATCAAGATCTGCCCCCACCCCCCACCCCCCCAAACCCCCCCCCCCCAAAAAAAAAACCCAACTGATCTGTGATTTAAAGAAGTCAAGTTTTACTTACTCTTCTTTCGGTTCAGGGATGCTGTCAAAAAATTCTTCTTTCACATAGACATGGCAGGTGCAGCATGCTAAAGACGCTTCACAAGCACCTGCACAGTCATAGGAAAATAAAAATTAGTGATAAGATCATCGGTGGACATAAGCGCAAGAGACAAAATAGCAGTCAAACTCAGTAATCTGAAACCCAGTAAGTTGACATTCAGATGTCACCAGCTTTCATATGTCCCTTTTTCTATTTACATCAGCTTAAGGTATAAATCACTAAGTGAGCATATGATTAAGTTGAAAACAAGTTAACCCAAAAAAAGTTGAGAACAAGTTTCTTTATTATGTTCATTTCATTTGATCAATTATTTCTTAATTAATGACACCCATGCATATCAACCTTCTGCCTTGAACAGATAATTTGAAATTCTCTTCAAAAAAATTCACAGCAAACTAAAACAAAGACTAGATCTTTAGAAAAATGCTTCATTACCATGATTTAAAATTCCATATTTGCCCCTGTCCTTGTTACTTTTGTCTGTCTGCCAACCTGCCTATACCACATTCTCTGATACATACACAAACACACACACAAAACACATATAAGTATCGTTACTGCTACTTTACATACAGATCTATGTGTGTGCACATATGCACACATACATGCATCTACACACACATACATGCGCACACACATAAACATACACACAGAATTGCATGTGGTCTTGTACCCAAACAAATAATCCACAGCACAGAACAGCAAACAATAAAAAGACTGCTAACCTTCAATTTCAATGCCATGTCGATGGGCCAGATACATGACATTGTCTCCAACTTTTCCTTTCACTGGTTTGACTGTCCCACTTTTGTCAATGTATGTGATGTTTACTCTGCAAATGAATACAGTAACTGCAATTAAATGTATGCATAGAGAGCAAGAGCCAAAAGCTTTATCTAAGTTCAAATGGACAGTGTAGGTACTAAGTATACATTCAAACTCAGCACCATCCCTGCAGTCGGAATTTGGCTGGCTACCTTAATGGTGGGTTAAAACGGTCACGTACGCAAAATCTCACCATTAGTGAATCTCAGAGGTCTAGCTGAGGAATAAAAAACCCAAACTAGATCAATAAAAAACAAAAAAAACAAAAAAAAACACAGCACCTACAGAATTGGTCAGTATGTATGCATATATATATATATATATATATATATATATATATGTGTGTGTGTGTGTGTGTGCATGTGCGTGCGTGCGAGCATGTGTGTATACATTTGAACTTGTAAAAAAACCCAACCTATTAATTGTAACTAGTTGAATGTGAATGAGTAGGATGAATGAAAGCGATTTGTTTTGTTGCAAGATATAGTGCTATATAAATTCCATGTATTATTATTATTATTATCATATATATATATATATATATATATATATATATATATATATATATATATGTATGTATGTATGTATGTATGTATGTATGTATATGTATATATGTATATCCATTCCAAGAGAGCAGCTCAAGGCACAACAGAGGTAGAATAAATGTATGGCACCAATCAACAACACCCCCCTCCCCCCCTTAATACATACACACAGACAAAAAAACTGCTTTCTCTGTGCTTATCAGATGGACAAATCTGCTGGAAATAAGAAAAAAATTAGCACGAGGACTGACCTGCCTCTTCAAACTCTTTAATATTGTAAAATGATTTGGGATGTTTTATATAAATTCCTGTGAGTGTGACCATCATTATCACCATTATTGCTATCATCACTATCATCAGTATTATCATCATTGAATTTGAGAAGGAGGAGGAGGGAGAGAAGGGTTATAGCCAAGCGGTTAGAGTAATGCACTCATGACCTGATGGCCTGGTTCAAGCCACCACCAAGGCACCCATTCAAGGGGATTTTTCCCCTGGAGATAACACCAGAACCTACTCCCCATCCCCCTCCCTTAAGTCTTTCAGGTGAGACTACAAACCAAGGTCCAGTGTGAATACACACAGAGAACAGATTGCCCAAACTTTAAAACCCATTCTTCCTTTCCCAAGCGTAAGCCCTTTCATGCCAGTAGGAATGGATGAAAATATGTTTTTTTTAAAAAGTATGCACACTAGTCACTTAGTGTAATGTTTAGAAATCATTCCCATGGTCAGAATGTGGCTACCTTAATGGTGGGCAAAAACAGTTGCACACACAAAATCTCAAGTTGGTGAACCTCAGAGCTTGGATTCATTTAATATATGATAGCAACATAACTTCATTAGACACCTTTTGGTGTGATGAGGCATATCTGGAGCTAAATGTTTCTAAAACGAAAGATCTTCCCATCGATTTAAGAAGATCGGGTCACACTTCTGAGCATATTATCATCCACAGTCAAGAAGTTGAAAACGTTTCGAATTACAAATATCTGGGAACTATTTTTGATCGCAAATTAAACTGGGATGCTAACACTGACACTATTGTCAAAAAGGGACAACAACGTATGTATTTTCTAAGGAAGCTTAACTCATTTTTTGTTGACAAAAAGATTCTATCTTTGTTCTACAAGTCCTACATAGAGAGTGTTGTAAGTTTCGCTTTCATCTGTTGGTACAACAACCTGTGTTAAAAACAAGAATAGTTTTTTGAGAATTGTTAGAATCTGCTCAAAAATAATTGGAGAAGAACAAAGAGATCTCAAGTCGTACTGCGATCAGCAGCTTGTGCGCAAAGCAGCTGCCATCTTGGCTGATCCTTCCCATGCTATGTCTTCAGAATTTCAGTTATTGCCTTCAGGACACTGTTTTTGGTGCTCCAACAGTAAACAAATAGAAAAATAAATTCTTTTGTTCCAGTACTCATTTGAATTCTAAATTCAAAACGGCACTGACCAAACAATTAGTTTTACATTCTCTGATATACCTCCCTGATTGTCAAGTGTGTGTGGGTGCGTGGTCATGAAAATAAGTACTCCTGTATCTTACTTTTGGCTTAAATGATTTTTAAATTGTGTGTGTGTAAGTTTCTGTCTATGGTGAGCACGCGTGTTTGTGTGTTTACTAGTCAATAGTCTTTATAAAACTGTGTTCATATATTGGTGCGTGTGTATGGATGTGCACATGTGTGCTTATGTGTGTGAGCGTGCGCGTGCATGCATGTGTAAATAATAAGTTAATATGTCTTTCCCAATCAATGTTGTTGTTTTTGGGTTTTTTGTGCTAAATTAAAAAAAAAAAAAATTGTATTCCTACATTGGCGTGTGTGGGTATGTGTGTGTGCATGCATATGCCGTGCGTGTGCCTGGGTTTGTGTGTGGGTGATATATATATATATATATATGTATATATATATATATATATCATTATATATATATATATATATATAAATAGATATTATATATATATATATTTTTTAAGCTATCTTGGAATGTTCATAACAATTTGAAATGTATTTTTCTTGTGTCTTTTGAGATAATTATAAGTATCAATGTGCCTGTCAGTATTGTAATTGCCCTTCATGGGATGATCAAAGTGTTTTTGACTTGAATTGACTTGACTTGACTTTAGAATGGCACTGTCACAGAAAAAAAAAATGTTTTTAACTCACACTTCTTCTTCTGACTTGGGATCCTGCCATTCATATTCACTGTTGCACAGAGGGCCATCTGGAACAAAATAAAGGAAACTTAAATGCTATCAACAATATTCACAACAATTCACAATAATGTACACTGTTAATTAAGACCACACTCAAAATCTAATAAATGTTACTATCTCAAACAGTAAAAGAAACCAAGAAGTCTCATTCTACCAATTTGAATTTTAAAAAATATTATAACACAGTGAAGGTTTATTTTACCCAGCCAATATAACAATATGATCTATTTCTACTATTCATTCAATACAGTAGTTTTACTTCCCCTCATTGTTTGATTGACAACATAATGTAATGCAACAAAAGCTGAAAGTTAGCAGACATTGACAGTACCCCCTCCCCAACCAACCAAAAAAAAAGTCAAAAACAACAAAACAAACACATGCACACACATACACGATACAGGCAGACATAAAGACAATGCCACACACATTTGAATTGGCATGGACAAGAATGAAGCAAGTCCACCCAAAAAACCCCCAAAATCAACATGAAAACAAAAAAGCACACATACAAAAGAAAAAGACAAAAGACAAGAGAGAGAAAGCTGCATCAATATCAAAACACAATCCATCAAAAATGATAATACTAATAATAGCCAAGGGGGGAAACCTCTCCTGCCCAAGTGTTTGGTTAATGAGATTATTAGTGAATCATACACTTGACTAAATGCCTGGACAAGATTTTAACTAATTTGTACTAGCTTTTAACTAAGTGGTGAATTATTCTCAAATCTGTTCATTCAACTTTTCTGATGACAAACTGCTTTTCTACAGATAAGATTCACAGACATCACAGTGTAATACACATAAGGTCAAATAAAATATTTTACAAAGACTATCAGTGATTCACTTTAACTCTACAATATTAACATAGCTTTTCTCAGTTTCTGGTTTGGTGAGGTCTTTCCACAATTTATATTAAAAAAAATGTCCTATCACTATCTTTATCACCTTCATGGCTTTCTAACAAGTCCGTTTTTCTAAAACATTTGGAAGGCAAACATTACACTACAGTTTGTCTGTTTTTTTGTTTTATAAAATGAATAAAGCCCATCAATGCCAAGTGTAAACAACAATAGCAATTTAATTTCGAAACTAAGCAAAGTGAAAGTTAATACTAAGTGAACTTTTACACGAATACACCAACCATTATCACTACTGTAGTTTGAAGTAATCTATTACTACAACTAACATCTACAATAGCACGAGAATGAATGAATATAATAGAAATGGTGCCAACATGGAAACACCGATCGCGACCAAGTACTAGACACAGCAACTGGGGCACTTTAGTCTGTTCAGAATACCACGGTGACCAAATTTCGTAACGAAAGGACAAGCTTTAACAATAGAAAAAAAATACCAATCATTACTCTGTAATCTGAGTCCTCTAATAACTGTAGCTGGTGGTAACTGTTTTGCATATTGTGGCAAGACTTTCAATGAAGAAAACGAATTAAACAGTACGCGTCGTCTACATACAGCCCTAATCAAGGACGCTGCCATTTTGGAAGGGCTTTGCCTGCTTACCAACTTTGCACCGTACTTTCGTATTCAAGGGATACCCCCTATCGAGATACGAAACTATTGATAGATGCTGCTTTTAGCTTCGTGTATTAGCATGCATCAATCATTGTTGAAGAGAGAATCGTCTGGACAAGACTGCTGAAGATGTAGAGTAAACACTTAGCAAGATGGACATGGAAGCATGGATATCTTTCTTATCGCATATATGCAGACGTCTGGATGGGGTTTAAAAAGGAGTACAACGTATGTGTTTTTACCGATCATGCAATGTAGAGCACTCTTTGTGCCGTAGGCCTCCAAAGAAGCATCGCTGGCTTTTCTGCTAAGATTTCAACATGGCGACTCGACGCATTGAAAAGACATGGAGAAATTCTGTTTGGTGGCTTCTTTCTGTGGTTACTATGTTTGGTCAAATTAGTGTTTCTGTGGAAGATGGTCGGCAGATGATTGGCAACAGTGTCGACGAATCTGGTGAATTAAATGTGAGAAACTTGGACGGTACTACTGACCGCCGGACGTTCGACGACGGCTATGTGACGGACAATAAACAAGACCCTGTCAGTCCCGAAATGTTGGGAGGCATTATTATTCAACACGAATCTCAAAAACTGTCAGCACGCCTAAGATGGCTTAGCAACGATGAAATTGGAATAACAAATATGCAGGTATGTCTGATTATTAAATATCTTTGTGTGACAGCTTTCTCTTTTTTCCCCTTTGATGGACATAACTGTATCATAAATCTGACCCCAAACCCAAAGGGCCCAGGACAAGACTGCTAGAAGAGTTAACTGGTCATTCGAATTGTACGTATAGTATACTGTACATTAATTAATTAAAGGAATCCACCGCCTGTTGTTTCATAGAATATCTAAGTAGTAGAATTTCTTGTGTGTAAATTTTTGTTGATTGTGTGTTTTTTGTTTTGTTCAGTTTTGGTTTTTATTTTCTTAAGTTAAAAAAAATGTTTGTGTGATGTTTGTTTAAAAATTACTTTTTGATTTAGTTTTCTTGTTATTTTCATAAATACAGAATCTATTATTTGAATTTATTTTATCAGTTTACATTCATTTTTGTTATTCAGTTTATATTTCATGTTACTTAACTTAGCTGAGTTGTTTGGAACAGATTTCATTTTTATGTTGACTATAAATTTCTTAATAGTGATTTAAACCAAAGATTTTGTTTGAGTAGGCCTATATAACATGTTTGAGTGTGTGTGTGTTTGTAGTGACAAAGTTTTTACTTCTTTACCAATTAATATTTATAAATATTTTTTAATTTTGTACAATATCAGAGCATTAGGCCTATAGTTAATGCCAGTGCAGAGAACCTAGGGCTCTACTTTTTGATGTCAATTTTATGTTCTTGAAACTGTCAGTCTAATTTAAACAAAATGTTTTTAAAAATTCATTTAGGAAAGTTTTAATACTTTTATGGCACAACACTAGGTTGGTTGGAACTTGGAGTTGTCAAGCTAGTATTGACTAAATTGTGTTCATTAGTTTTTCATTTTTGTTCCACACAACACACCCACCCACCCACCCACACTCACACACACACACACACACACACACACACACACACACACACACACACACACACACACACACTTACACACACACAGCACACTCACTCCTAGGCTAATGTGAAACAAAAAGTTTGTTAACAGTACTTTAGTTTTTTGTGTGGCCAGCTTTGATTCTGATTTTTAAGATGTGCAAGGAGGGCTTTTAATGTTTGTCTTAAAAGGAAACGAAAATGGTGAAATTTATTAATATGACACACACTGGATTAATTTGTTATCAGCAATGTAGGAAACTGACTAGATTTGACTTTTTTGTTTTGTTTTGTTGAAGAATTTGACACAAACATTAACAAAATACTCAAATAAGTTAGAGAGAAGAAAAAACAAGTAATTTGGCAGCTTCACACTGTAGTGTAATTTTACTAGTAAAGTATTAATACAGCTTATTTCCTTCCAATAGTTCAAAAACAAAATCCCCCACAAATCAAGCCATTCAAGGTACTCAAGATTGCATAGTATAAAATAAAAATAATATTTAATAAACTGAGTTGAAAAATGTGTGAGGAATACATGGGTAGAAACCACATGAATCTAGACTAAAGAAAAGAAGAAGTAAAATATATATGTAAATTTATAAGAAATAAGTGATATATTTAGATGAATAAACATATATATATGGTTTATAAATTTATAACTATGAGTATGACTTTGAAAACAGTAAAAACTAACATAAAAGTTCAGTAAAATGAGGGAGATAGAGCTCTGCTCTCTGCTTAAACCACCCCCTTTTCTATTCTCCCATCCTCCCAAGAAAAAGATAAAGCCCTGAAAAAACAGACAAGCAAACAAATAACTTGATAAACACTAAAACACAGCAAAAAAAACACACATAAAAACCACCCTGTTAAAAAGGGAGGGGAAAGGATACTTGCTGTTGCAGCGATTGTTATTCTCTGACTTTTGACAGGCGATCATCCGTGATGTTACATCACCCATGCTACATGCCCACTACACCTGTGTATGATGCATAATATTAATAAATTAAAAAAATGTTCAGTATATTGATTTGAACCCATTCAAACATATCAATAAGATTGCACATTTAAAAATTTTAATATTTATGCACCTGAGTGGAAACAAACTGGACCACAAAGTCATGTTTTGACATTCATTTTAAAAACCAATTAGTGAATCAATCATGGATTTGGAATAATTTCTTATGAGAAGTGAAATTTGTTAAACTATTTCTAGTTTAATAATAAACACCCCCCCATCCCCCCCCCCCCCTCCCCCCCCCCCCCCCCCCCTCCCAGTTATTGCACATGATTCACTCTGTAAATTGTAATTCATTCACATAAATTATGATGTTTTGACCAAAGTACAATATCAGAATTGTGAGAAATTTAATTTAACTCTTCTAGTAATGATCTACTGTATTCTCTTCATTCCTTTTCACTTACAAGTGTACTGTGAAGGGGCCAAAATTGTAAAACTAAAGGGTCTATGACTCTATAGTATACTAAAAAAGCAAAATACTATATAGTATAGCTTTAGCAAAGTTATGGCAAAAGAGTCCAGTTTCATTAATCATGAACAACAATTATTAAGGTAAAGTGATAAACTTGATAAGATTTAATCATTTATTATAGAGGTAAAGCGATAAACTTGATAAAGATTTATTATAGAGTTCCCTGATTCAGATAATCCATAATTACTGAAAGAATCTTATGAACACAGCTTGGGTATCAAGAACTGAGAGGCCAATGATCCTGCTCTAGTTTTTGTTTGCTTTGTTTTTGGTACAGTTTCAAAGTGAGTTTTTCAAGTCATTAGTATTTTTTAAGCCTTTGTTTGTTAATTAAAAGGTGGTTATGAATGACATTTTATTATCATGGCATGTTTTCCTTATCAAGCCCTTCCCCTCCCATTGATAGTTTGGTTGTTTTAAAAAAAATTTCTTGTATTATATGAAGTTTGTGCCTTTTATTTGTCTGTGGGAATGGGCGTGGGTGTACATGTCATGTGTGTGGGTGGGGATGGATAGATGTCTGTTTGCATGTGTGATGTGTCACTCTGTGTGTGTGTGTGTGTGTGCATGCGTGCGTGCATGTGGTGTATAATATAAATTTATTTATTTATAAATAAACAATCTTTTATTTTGAGGATAGTGGAATAAGCACCCCATGTGTTCTTTTACATCCTCTGATCCAGTCCCTGGATGCATCATTGCATGCGGTTTTGTAAATTTTGTCATCCATACCCATCGGCACGCAATGCCGTCAATGGCCTACTCTTCTGAAAGGCAGAACAGATTTTAGTTAGTGTGAAGGATGTTCTGCGGGAAAAACAATTAAAAAAGAAAGATGTTCTGTGTGCATGTGTTTGCATGTGGGACTTTAGTTTATACTTATAGTCTCATCCAAAGGATAGTGGGATAGGGGTGGGGGGGATGAGTGGAGTTGGCACTGATGTTAACTCTTGAAGAAAAATCCCCTTGAACGTGTCTCTGTGGCCCCTCAGATTGCAAGCACATTGTGCAATGCTGTAACCACCGGGCTATCCCATTCCCCCTTACCATCCGTGCATGTGTATACATGGGTGTGCATGTGTGTGTGTGTGTGTGTGTGTGTGTGTGTGTGTGTGTGTGTGCACATGTGTCTGTGTGACTGTGTGTGTGTTACACTAGCCACAAACCAGCTTGGTTTATTTTGCCAAACAACCATGGCTTCTGAGATTTTATTTTTTTTAAAAGAAAGAAAAAAAAGTTAACATCAGTTGAGTTACTCAGGAAATGTGTGATGGTCAGTCTGACCTGTCCTGTAAAATTCCCCTTCAGATGGACAGAACAGTAATCTCAAGGTAACACCTAACACAGTGACTAATAATATAATTTACTTTCTGAATTCTATTCAAAACCAATATTATATTACTTTAAAAGAATTATATCTATCATTGACTGGAATAATTATTTGGACCTTGAGCCAGTTGAGGTTTACTCATGTTTCTTTGTATACTGCTTTTTAAAATTAAATCACAGCAGAGTTCTGTGCATGAAATTTGGGCTACTCTCCCTGAGTAGGGGGTGTTGCCACAACAACACTCAACAGTGCCACCCATTTTTCTTTTTTCTTTTTCTGTCTGCATGTGTATGTTTTCCTATCACTCAGAGTGGGCTTTCTTGAACAGAATTTTGCCAGGGACAACTCTCTTGTAGACCCTGTTCTTTTACCTTTGCTGAATGTGTGATACACCTGGGACCTTGGTTATGATCATCTGAAAGACTAGCACCCAGACCACCACTCACAGTCTAGTGGATGGGGGGGAGTGGGAAGTCTAGTGTCTTGGTGGGTGTTGTCATCATTACTACAGTTTCTGTCATGTATCATGTATCATGGTAATTAAGTGTTACAAGCAAAGATTGAAAAATTAACTTGACCTTGGATCCACTAGTTCCAGACAAGTGAGAGGGTAATTTTTTTGCGGAGTGGTTTTTAACTGTGATATAACTTTTTTGGCTGTTGTTGTTTCGTTGTGCTTGTAGTTATTGTTGATAGTGATTTTGTCGCTGCTGCTGTTGCTACTAAGCTTGTACATAAAGCTTGTTTCCAAATTCCAGAAGTACTGTGCAATATGTTTTGTAATGGTAGATAATCAGAGTTGTTCACAACTTTCTTAGATTGCAAGCATTCAGAGTTGACTGAGATAAGATACATCATACATGTTTGTTTATTTAACAAATGCATTCTTGTTTGATTAAAAAGAATTTCTTAAAAAAATACCAGAACATAATTTTTATGTGCTGTGAATGATTACGAACAACGAAGAACAGTTTATAATAAACTTTCATGAAGACTTGTAACCTCTAAAAAACCAACCATTTAATGAAATGTGTTAGTACTGTTACACATGAAACGTTTGGTGGTCAGTATCTGGTCCCTAGTAACATAATACATATGTTACTATATCTGTATTATTATATCTTCTCTCCTTTTGTAATAATTGTTCTGCTGAGTACTTCCATGTGTCTTGCCTTATGAGTTATATATTAAAAAACAAATTTTTTATCAAAACATGAACAGAATGAAGCTCATAGAGGATAAACACTAAAACAGTATCATGAGTATGTGTGTGTGTGTGTGTGTGCCTGTGTGTGCGCGTGGGTGTGTGGTGTGTGTGTATGTATGTGTGTGTGTGTATATATATATATATATATATATATATATATATATATATATATATATATATATATATCAGTTATCATTGTAGTATTACTTTTGCTAGTTTATAGCTGAGCAGACTCCATTCATTTGGACTTCCACAATTCTCTCACTCTCAGGCCAAAAAGTTGCAGGAGTCACTTGAGCATTACAACAAACCATGTAAGTGGAAAACAGAATTATCTGGGTCCACCTATTTCAAAATTTTGCTAGTCCAGAAACACTTTCATGGTGCTGTCCTGGTTTAGCAGGCTTACTGAAGAATTCACTGAGTCTGTGTGTCAGGATAGTTTGAGTAGGTTTCTTGTCTCCTTGGCCTAATCCCTCCAATCCCCTCACCGCTCCCAATCCTAGCTTGTTTCTGATCTGCCAAACATTAGTTCTCACCCTATTTTTTGTCATGTCTCTGTTTCCATGTATGTTATGCCTTTGAGCTGAGTATGACATGTCGTTGAGTTATGTTTAAGTTTGAAAAATTAAGTAAAATATGTGATCTTGTGCAACTTAATTTCAAAGAAACATCACCTAATGTTTATTCAGTTTTATAAGTAGAAGACTCATTCTCTCTTTAGTTTAAGTCCTAGTATTTTGTTTTGTTTCACTCACAGTGAATGCAGAAGTTTTGTTTCATTTTTTTGGTAAAAAAAGAGAGAGAGAGAGAGAGAGAGAGAGAGAGAGAGAGAGAGAGAGAGAGAGAGAGAGAGAGTGTGTGTAGTGCAAGTTGACTTTATGTGACAATTATCTGAGTGGTCTCCTACAATAGCTTAGGTGATGTAATTGTAAGGTCAGAAATGAGAAATACTTTCTGGATAATCCACTGAGATAAATTTATTATCTCTAGTTTCTAAACATAATGATCCATTGTGACAGGCACTCCATCGTGGTTGAGGTCCTTTTGTACAAGCTGCCTGACTTTTGTAAAATTCTCAATATGATAATCATAAAAAAGCAACTTTCCACAGGTAGAGGAAGGGACCCCCCCCCCCCCCCCCCCCCCCACCCTCCCCCAATGTGGTGACATTCTCACCTGATTGAAAATCATCATTGTGGCATTGAGTACCAGATAAGAAGGAAAAAAGGCTGAAATGGTCAGTAGTCCTTGAAATAGTCATAAATAGTATTAGTACATATTCTATTTTAAAGTATTTTCTTATTTTAACATTAGTTGAAGACTATCAGTAGAGCTATCTGTCTCAGAGTCTGCTTTTTCCTTCTTTTTTTTTCTCTTTCAGAATGTCATACTTGTTCATGTTCTAATATAGTCGGTGTTTATAATGAAAATCAAGCAAATGCTAAAAAGGGTTACTGGACTCAATTCGTCAATATAGTACAGTTCTAAGCAATGGAAAAATTGTATAGTTACTAAGTTAGCGAGTGAAAATAAATTTCTGGGTTTTTCCACACATTATTATTCATTTCTGATTTTTAAAAATTCATTTGTTTCCTGTTGTGGATGTGTGTTTTTAGTTATCATCATCATAGCTGGGGGGACGGGATAGCTCAGTGGTCGGAGCACTCGCTTTCCCCCAGCCAAGTTAAGCAGCGTCGAGCGTGGTTACCAGTTGGATGGGTGACCGTTTGCGCGCCTTGGCTTCAGTACAGTTCCCCCAGTTCACCCAGCTGTAAATGGGTACCTGCCCTCTTTAGGGTCAGGGAAGGTAAAGCAGCGAGGGAGAGGAGATGGGCGCCGCCCTCAATATGCTGGCCCTAGAGAAGTGAGGTCTCTGACGCCTCGCTCCCCCTACGACCTTATAGGTTATGGGACTCCTTTTTTTTCCTCCATCATAGCTGAGTTTATGCTGTGCAAAGTCCTGCAAAACACTTCTCTTCAAATATGAGTACTAAAGAAAAGGTTTGCAAACAACATGTGATGTATTCTTTCCATTCATGAAAATGTTTGTGGCCTAAATAAAAGCAGAGGAACATGCATTTAAAAGTAATTTAAGTGTGCTTCAGCTTTACTCCGGACAGCTGTTGTCTTTTGTTGGTAATGGTTAACATTAAATTTATATATATATATACATTATCTGATAATCATAATGTGAATGACACACATGCACATTCACTTTTTGTTTGTTTTGTGTATTTCCTTTTTTTATTTTTTTAACCAATCAACTCATTAAAATATAGTATGATCTAACCCATTGTTTCCACAAGTGCCAGAAATGATCATTATTATTATTATTATTATTAAAATCATCATTATGATATGGTTTATAATGTTTTGTGAGAATGATGAGGGTTGTGAAAAGTTATTTTAAAAAAACAACAACACGACTACCACCAAAAGCAGTGTGTGTGTGTGTGTGTGTGTGTGTGTGTGTGTGTGTGTGTGTGTGTGTGGAAGAGGAGGTGTAAACATTTGAGTTTATAAGAGAACAAGATTTTTAAAATCTATTAAAGTCATTGATATGATACCCTTATCACTGTTCAGTGTATTATGGGTCATAGTTAAAGGTTTTGTATGCTTTTGAAACATTATCTTATTTCTTTGTTTGGCTGTATCACATGAAAGATGGTAAATTATTTCATTGCATTCTTTTTGCCATCACACTCAGAATAGAAATGATCGAAGAACAGTATTAACATCAATTTTTTTTTTTTTAAACACAAGTTATCTAGATTGTTTCTGACCATTTCAAGGCACTGCCATGAAGTGAAAACAAAAAGGTATTTCACTGGCTCTGTTCAAGAGTCTTAAAAAAAACACCAAACCCAAAACCAAGTGTTTTGCAAAGTCGGCTTAACATTCTACACCACAGTCAAATGCTATAAAACATGTATCTCAGATAGGGCCCAGGCAGGAGCAATCCATCATCAGTCAATAGATCAAGGCCTCTCCCAGTGCTGTATTTAAACACATTCTTTTGGCCCGGCCACCTTCGCTCCAAGCAACTGGACCAGTCCCTCCAACCATTGTTAGGGTGTGGACAATAAAAGGAGGACAAAATTTATAGGGCAAGGGCATGCTGGAGTCAAGACAGGAACGGGCTTTTTCATGTGGAGTCCGTAAAGAGCCCAGCAATGAGGCCAGTTTTAATGGCAACTTGTGCCATGAATGGGTCTAGCTAGCCTAGTATGGGCTGTTCTGTGCAGGTTCAGCCATGGGACAGGATTCTGAGTGTGTGTGTATATATATACACACACACTCAGAATGTGTGTGTGTGTGTGTGTGTGTGTGTGTGTGTGTGTGTGTGTGTGTGTGTGTGTGTGTGTGTGTGTGCTTTCAATATGTGCATTTCTGGTAGTCATAGTTCTTCAGTGGCTTTTAGTTTTATATGATATCATGAATATAGTGTACAAGTCAAGAGATTGTACTTGTTTAGGAACCTGTACTTTCATCGTGATGGGACAGGCGGAATTTTTTTTTCAGTGGAAATTTACAACAGTTCAGATTGTTATTATCGTTATTGTTGTCGATCAATAAAGAAGACTTTACTTTTGTAGGGAAAAATCAGTTGGACACTGAAGTCGGTTCAAAATGTGTGTGTGTGTGTGTGTGTGTGTGTGTGTGTGTGTGTGTGTAAGACCCGTATAGAAGCATTATAACGACGAAGGGCCATTGGAATGGGGAGCAAGGGTTAGCTAACGATAACCCTCCCTGTCAGCTAAACCTAGCTCTCAAATACGACAAAAGGCTTAATCGTAATAATGCTCGTGTGTCGCTTAAGAAGCATTGATTTGAAATTATATAACATAAATGTGTTTTTGCTTTAGTGTTCAATGTAAAAGAATACAGAACAGGGATTTCTTTTGAATCTGTCAGTGCATCAGTGTCCTTGTGCGTGCACGCACACATCCACACACGCTCTCTCACTCACTCACTCATGAATATACGTTTTCAACTGGCAAAATCTCTCTCTCTCTCTCTCTCTCTCTCTCTCTCTCTCTCTCTCTCTCTCTCTCTCTCTCTCTCTCTCTCTCTCTCTTCTCTCTCTCTCCTTTTCTTTTCTTTTCTTTTACCGAGTTAAGTTCTTCGGTCTGGTTATCTCTTTAGACATTGGCGACTGCCCTTCTCGCTTCAAATACATTGGCCTTATGGGGGGGATTATTGCCAGTGGTGACAGAACTAGCCGATTGTGAGCAGTGGAGTTTGACACAGAAGCGAGAAGTTTTTGCACTTGAACGCCAGAAAGGGCAAGGCTCGAGATGAAAGGCCCGTACCGCGGCCTTTCTTCCTTGCCGCCTAATCCCCCCCCCCCCCCCCCCCCCCTCTCTCTCTCTCTCTCTCTTGCTGTTTTTGCGTTAGTTTTTTTTTTTTCTTCTCCTCCTTTTTTCAGTTGTGAAATTCCGCGGAGCAACATGCCCGATTCGCAGTCGTCTTGAAAAGATCTGCTAGAAGACTATTCCAGTATATTTCATTCTTCGTGAAATCGATTCCATTCCAATTGTAAAAGATTGGCAGAGACAGAGAGAAACAGACAGACAGAGAGACAGACAGGCTCATTCTTTTTCCATGAAAAAGGGGGAAAAAATGTGCGCGCATGCACGCTTACACTTGCGCGCGCGCGCACACACACACACACACACACACACACACACACACACACACACACACACACACACACACACACCACCACACACACACACACACACACACACAAACACACACACACACACTCTGTGAAGACGTGTTTGTAAGATCAGAAAAGCATCGTCGTTGACCAGATCTGAATCTTTCCAGTACAAAAAGGGAACAAAGAAAAGAAGAAGAAGAAAAAGACGAGGGGGGAAAAATCCCAGGTAGTGGAAGGTAGTCGGGTACAGGTATTGTTCAACGTGGGGGAAGCCAGGTAGACTGGGAGTGAAGTGAGCGCCTGGCTTGGTCCGGGCCTCTCTAATCACTGGCTTCTCGAGTCGGGTGACTGGGGTGAAACCCTCACGCCCCAGTGGACATCAAAAGACGACATGATACCCCGACATTTTCCACACCTCGCTTCCTTCACCCTCTTTACCACTCGGCCAGAGCGTGGGGAGGGAAGGGGAAATGGGAAGTAGTGGGGGAAAAAAGAACCGGAATATTAAAAAAAAGCCCAAGATAACTTTGAAGACTCGCTAAAGGTAGGCAGGCTTTGGGCTGCCTGATTGAGGCTAGGCTGTTGATATAGATCACAAGCGATATGTTAGAAAGTCGTTTCAGCATGAGAAATTCAGAAGAAAAAATGTATAAATATTATTTTACATGTCCATTGTTAAAAAAGATCTTGAAAAAGTATTCAAATCAAATAAAAAAAACCATTTAATGATCCATTTAAGGAAATTGCAGGGTATTTTCATACGGATCATTTCGTATTCCAACATTTCGGGGGGGGGGGGGGGGGGGGGGGCTTGCAAAAAGCAATATGGTTGTTATCACAGATTCCAGAATAATTGCTGTATTGATCTTTTGTAGCACAAAAATCATAGGTAGTAAATCAAGTGAAGCCGAAAATACACGAAAACTGTCACAGAATCAATGACGACGTCCTTAAGTTTTACTTGGTTTATCTACGTCCTTAAGTTTTACTTGGTTTATCCAGGGACCTTTTGAAATGAATCAAGATAAGGAAAATCAACTGTCATCGAGTGCAAGAGAACCTCTAGTAATTGAAACAGAAATTTCTTGCATTTGTTGTTGAAATAGGTCTTATCTACAGGTAATTATGAACCAAGCTCAAGAATGAGTATTCTTAAGCTCAAGAACGAGTTTTGGTTGGGGTTTTTTCTTCCAGTTTCTGGTGATATTAAATTCTAAAGGCCAAGGCCAGGAAAGGCGCAAGAATAGTCATAAGCAACTCTCTCTCTTCTCTCTCTCTCTCTCTCTCTCTCTCTCTCTCACACACACACACACACACACACACACCTGATTCGTACTTGACAGCCAGCAAAAAGTAGAGATTCGATGAAAACAATGAATGGTGATATAATGAGATTTGAAAGGGGATGTGGTAAGGAAATAAGATATCTGCCTTTGTCGGTAGTGTTTGTTTTTAAATTATTAAATTCTAAGCATATTCTACATTTCCAACAACGACAAAAGAAGCCATCGACTGTACTCGTTCTCGAAATCTTACTCTCTCTTTTTTCTTCTTTTTTCATATTTGAAGGGGGGGATGTTAGGTGGATGTTGGAGTTTTCCTTTTTATTTATATTTGATGGATGGGTTTTTCCAGGCTCACAATGTTCATTTTTGCACCATCGATTTATGTACTTTAAACTGATTTTCGGGTTATGTTGTTTTCAGTTCCCATTGCACTGTATACCTTAGTTCTCCATGCAACACAGTTATTAATATTACAAATTTGAAGGAATAGGGAACTGAAATAAACTAGGGGAGTTGGGGAAAAAGCAACTCCAAAACAACACACCACCTTTTAAGTTGAGAGGCAGAGAGAGGGAGAGATGTCTTGATCATAATCCAGCACTGAGCCTCTGAACGATTTAGTTTGCTTTTTCTCAACAGGAAGAAAAACATACAACCGGCGCTTTCATGATAAGCGTGGTGTAAACTATTTGGTTTCCTACCCAGCCATTACGTACGGTGCAGCGCAAAGGTGTAATTGCGCGTTTTCCTGTGCTCAAAGCGGCACTTGGCGACGTTATTATCAGTGTCAGCCGCCGAAAGGATCAAAGCTGTGTGTTGCAGTTTGAAAGTTGGACAGAACTGATAAAACGGCCGGGCATCAAAGGACCATGACTCGTTTGATGTCGGCGCTGTGTTTGTTTGTTGCTCTGGGCGGCTGGCCTGATGGGCGGCTGGCGGCTATTGACTCAGCCAGGGCCGATAGAAAGTGAAGGAGACGTGTTGGGAAAAAAGGAACCTTTGGGGGCAAATGACCTCTCTTCCCACTTCGTCATTCCGCCTTAGCTCCCTGTGTGTGTGTGTGTGTGTGTGAGGAAGAGAGAGAGAGAGAGAGAGGGAGGGAGGGAGGGGGCGCACGCATGCACTGATGCAGTCTAACATCGTCCAGATGCTGGATGATAAAAAAATTCCAAGCTTTTTTTTTTTAATTGTGCGGGATCTTTTTAAATGAAACCTTCAGTGCATAAAACATGGGCTGTGTTTCTGTAGTTGAGCATTTAACGATCTATGGGCCTTTTTTTTCTTACCATACGGGAGGATTTTTTTTTTTTGGGGGGGGGCGGGCTCCTCCCTCCCGCTCTCTTGAATGTTTGTTTTTCAGGAGGGATTGGGAGCTGGATGTGATAATTATTGTAAATGTTTATCCTGTAATGTCACAGTAGCAGTATTTTTTTTCTAAAGGCAATGTTGTGTCACAACAGCTTGGTATTCCCTATTCCTGATCGAGAATAATCTTTTTCATCTAGATCAGTTGTAAACCATAATAGCCTTACAAACAGATGATAATGGTGGACTATTTCTCTGTCAAGGGCAACCAATCAGAACAGATTTTGTTGTTGTTTTGTTTTGGTGGTCTCTTTTGTGTTTGTTAGGATGTTAGTGACCTGATCCATGTTCCATTTTATCACAGTCACTGTAGTACAATGACAGATTCTTTCAGTGTTCAGTGTCACTTCAGAAGTGAAAATATGAAGAGTAGAAACTTTACATTTTCACACTAACCAATTCAGTGTGTTACCAATAGATTTTTTCAACAGTTCTTCAACTAATGAGGAGTACCATTTACTTTTAAAAAAACTCTCTCTCTCTCTTCCACCTGCCCCGCTCCCCCTGTCCCCTTACCATGTGGGGTGCATAGTGCCTGGTCTTCTCCTGTGCTTGTAGCTGTACAGGAGGTCTGCCTGCTGGCCTCAGCCAACATATTGTGACGAAAGAGCAATTCATTTCATTTTACAGGTTGCATGCTGGGTATATATTCATGCTTCCGTAACCCACCAAATGCTGACATGAATTATGGGATCTTTAATGTTTGTATTTGATCTTCCATTATCCTCGAAATAAAAGGACAAATAAATGAAATAAAGATTCTGCATACATTACACTCAAACTCTGTGTGTGTGTGTGTGTGTGTGTGTGTGTGTGTGTGTGTGTGTGTGTGTGTGTGTGCACGGGCATGCATGTGTGTGTGTGTGTGGTTTTCATTTGCTGTTATTTTTTGTTTGTTTGGGTTTTTGTTTTTGTTTTTTTACTGAATTATCTAGTTTTGCTTTTTATTTGTCTATTTTAGAAATACTTTTATAGTAAATTGAGTGAAATTATAATGAAGCATCATATTGCTTTCTGTTTTGTTAGGTTGATTTGGGGATTTGTTCACAAGCACACAGCATTACCAAAAGGCTTTTATTGTTTCAGGCAATATTTGATTCACTTCCATACGTTAAGAAGGAAACAGATGAATACACTCGATTAAAAGAGGTAAGTATTTTTTGGTTGTTTTTTGGTTGTGCATAAAGAAATTTCTTGTTTCAAATCCTTTTTAATTTAAATGTCTAGAGTGTTTTATTGTCATCTTTTCCTTCACAAGTTAAAATGTCTAATAAGACACCTTAGGTCATCTATAAAATCTTTAATACTAATAATAGCATTGGGCAAAAGAGGATGTTTTGTTTGGGGTGGGGGATGGGGGTGCTTTTTTGTTCATTTGTTTGTTGTTGTTTTTAGCAAAGAATTCTCTTGTGAGAGCATGTAGGGTACTTGTAATAAGAACTAGAAGTGTTATGAGATGTGACTCATGACTCATCTGTGAGTTTGACTTTGTGGTATACCATGTGTATACATGTTGTGTTTGTACTCTTTCATCCAGTTATCATACTCTTGAACAATCATAGTACCTAGTTCATGTCATTAAAACATTTTAAAATAAATTTTCTGTTTTTATTATGTCATTTGGTAGCTGTTTTTTCCAATATGGCATCATTTGTTTGATTACCGGGGATAAAAAGGAAAAGATGTGGTTGTGGTCCTACTTTCTACACTTCTCATGTGTTTTTTTGTTGTTGTTGTTTTTTTCAGATGACCGTTGAACATTTTTTCAGTAGAAAGTTTTATTCAGTTGAGACAATTTTTAAGATCTTATTTTGTAATTCATCTTAGTTATTAATAATCCAAAAGATGGGGTGGGGTTTTTTCTTGCTCCTTGGCTAGAGCTCTAAGGTTCACCAATGGTGAGATTTTGCATAGGCGACCGCTTTTGCCAACCATTAACCTAAGGTAGCCGCATTCCTACCTTGAGGATCAAAGTATGTATGATAGTGAGTCTAGTGATTTTATTTTGGATTTGAACATCTGCAGGAGTGACTTTTTCTTTCAGCCTTATTGTTTGTATTTTTTCCAGGAAATTGTCATTTTTCTGTCACAATGTTTTTTCATCTGTCTGCAACAGATAACACAGCGGTTGCAGCTTCGTTTCCGCAACTACCTGCAAGTGTTACGCACCAACAAAATCACAGTGGAAAATCTGTACAAATTCCACGTCAAACAGCCAATCACACAGCAGTATGACTGCTGCAGCATCCCATGTAAACACTTCAAGTGAGTAATCTCTTTTGATATGTGTACAATGTTGTTGTCCATTAGTCATTGTTTATTACTTTTGTGCTCATTTTCCCAAGTAGAAGCAGTGGAAGTTTGTGCATTTAAATTGTGTGTGTGTGTGTGTGTTCATATATCTACTCTATGTGTGTGTGTATCTGTTGGCACATGCATTGCTGTACAAACATGCAAACAAATGCATAGATATGTTTGTACCCTGTAAATAGACAATGTTAGTGGAAAGAAAGGATTTGCAAGATGCATTTGGGTGTTATTTTTATGTCTTTAAGCACAAGTCTTTCATAGTTCGCTCAAGATTGTATTTAACATTGTCTGTCATAGGCTTTCATGGTGTGATTTATGAGCTTCTTTGTCGTATTTTGCAGGAGTGAGAGTGTGTATGGGTGCAAAATTAACAGACAGACAAGTTGTGACCTCATACCTCCTAGTATACCTCGTGGATCTTTCAACCCAGGGCGAAATTTGACTGAAGGTAAGTAAACATTTCTCATTCTGTGTGTGACAGGGCTGCCTTTGATGTTTGTTGCATCTGTTGTGGTGTATTTTGTTCATTTCATTGTGTACTGTTTATGTGTGCTATCCTGTTTTCTTTTCTTTTTCTTTCTCTCTTTTTTTGGGATGGTCAGCCCATGCCTCATTTCTACTCTGTTCATTCCATTCTCACCACCTCAGACATACATGTACACAGGCTGTGCTTTGCACATATTCAGAAGTGCACAGAGAGCAGTGAGTGTATTGAAGCCTCCAACCAGAAGAGGTCTGCTGGAGCTCTTCAAAGGGTTACTTTGGCATGTGCTCAGATCAAATTTCCATATATGTCACCCATGGCAATATTTTGCAGGGTCAGAAAGAGTAAAATGTCTATCCTGAGTTGAGAACAGTCATAATACCCCTTGGGACACCCCCCCCCCCCCCCCCCTCCAATGTCTGTTTACATATTATGCGCGCGCATATATAGGCATAAAAGAGAAGGAGAAACTGAAACAGAAATCACCATGAGACTAGAAAATAGAAAGTATAGAACAGTAAGGACTGACCGCTGAATCCGATTTTCTTTAATTGTGGTGCTGATTATCACGATGCTATAGTATGTTGTTCTGCTGGTGCCTGCCGTATGTGTTAGATGCATCTCCAACCCCATTGCATGTCTTTTAGGGATGATTGTCAGGTTGTCTAGGTCGCGGGGTGACTTTATCATATTATCAGAAGTCAAGAAAAGGAATCGGCTTTAGTTGCTGACATCGTAAGTAGTCTGTCTTTATTTTCACGGGGTCTACAGGTCCCTGAAAAATAAGCCACTCGACCTCCACTCCCACCCTTACTCCCTCCCTGCCTTCTTCACCTTCGACCCTCACCTTCTTTATAGATATTACTCCTCCAGTTGCTTCTCTCAGTCTTCCTTCCAGTCATTGGACTAGCCTAACTGAAGTGTTTGCAGACACAGGGGAGGGAGTTGATAATAATACACCAAACATAGTTTGAAGGTTTAAAGCAGCTTGTTGTGTGGGGTTTACTTTTGAAAGGAAAAACGAAAGATAGTGAGCAAAATTTTTAAAATATTATTATTATTATCTCAGGGCAAGTTGAGAGTAGTATACAGTTGTTGAATGCGTGGGGTTTGTATTGCCCAGTTGGTTGAGACGAGGCGCGAGAAAGCGAAGTAGGAGGAGGGAGTTAGAAGGAGGAGAAGGAAGGGGGTGGAGGAGGGGGGTGGAGGTGATATAAGAGACGTGGGGGCATGGAGGAGTGCAGACATCGGACTATTGACTCAGCTGTAAACGTGAGGCTGTTGCCATTTCTCCTGTTTCTGCCCACCGGCTTTGTTTCCTACCTCATCACCTTCCGGCAACCAGCAGAACAAGAGTTAGAAGAGAGGGGGGGGGGGGGGGGGGGGGGGGGGGCAGAGAAGGAGGGATAGGTCCTGAGGGATGTAGGTTGCTACAAGAACTACATATAGCCTATAGCCAAAACGAAGTGCTCTCTCTCTCTCTCTCTCCTCTC
The DNA here is from genome assembly GCA_028751875.1 of Rapana venosa. Lineage (NCBI taxonomy): Eukaryota > Metazoa > Mollusca > Gastropoda > Neogastropoda > Muricidae > Rapana > Rapana venosa. Next base: position 46,173,585 of record CM054150.1, on the reverse strand, counting down.
TCTCTCTCTCTCTCTCTCTCCCCCCCCCCCCCCCCCCCCTCTCTCTCTCTCTCTCCTCCCCCCCCCCCCTCTCTCTCTCTCTCTCTCTCTCTCTCTCTCTCTCACACAGAGCCTCTGGAACCCTCGACAGGGCTCCCTTTGATTTACAACAATAAGCCCTGGCTGGTGTGTTTATTGCCGGCTGCCTGCACTCTGCACTTTCCAGCAGCTTACCTTTTCGCTACTGCTTTTCCCCTGCCCAGTATGTCGGCTCGCCTCCCTCCCCAGTCTTCACACTACTGCAGCAGAGAAACCATGTCTCTCTGCACTTCGTTGCTGATAGGAAAACAATGAAGATATGAAAAGAAGCCTCGCTTGACGTTGTTTCATCACCTCCTCATACAGTGTTTCAGGAACCTGAGATTTCAGTTGGGATTTCATGAACATCACTTTGCTGTTTCAAACCTGTAAAGCTCTCCCCCAGGACTGTTCAATCAAAACAATGTTCAATGCAAAATGAAAAAAATGAAAGAAAAAAAAAAAAGTTATTCTTGTGGCTGTTGAATTTTTTTTCTCGTTTTGAGAGTTATTATTATTTTTATTATTTTTATGTTATGCTTTTTCTTTTGTTGATATATTACACATTATTTTGTCTAATTTTTTTTTTTTTTTTAAAGTTTCTATATTGTGAACTGCATTGTCATTTATGTTGGCTTGATTTGTCTTTTTCTTCTTTTTTTCTTTTGGTTCTGTTTTCTTGAAAATCTGTCCTCTTGTCCTTCAGTCTCCATCCCACTTACTACACACACACGTGCGCGCACGCACACACAAAGAAACACACACACACACACACACACACACACACACACACACACACAAAAAACACACAGAGAATGAAACAGAGAGTAGACTTTCTGCCTTCAGATTCAGAGAGGGTGTATGGGGTAGCAAGGGAGCTAGTGAGAGAGAGAGTTGGGAGGGGGGGGGGGGGGGGGGGGGAGAGACTGTGCTGTCGTAAATCAGACGGGGGTTGTCACAGAGTGAAAGGGGAAGCAGTGTGTTTTGAATGTTAATATTTCCCAGCTTCCAGCCAGCTCCCCCACCCTTCCCATACCGGCCATTGTATCCAAGCCAACACACAACAGGCTGTATTCTTTCTTTTCTGTTCTTTCTCTGCGGCTTGTTTTTGTCCCCCGGGGTAGGGGTGAGGATTGTGCTTTTCTACTTGTGGATCTGCTAGAGTTCGCTGTGTGTGTGTGTGTGTGTGTGTGTGTGTGTGTGTGTGTGTGTGTTGTGGTGTGGTTGTGTGTGTGGTGTGTGTGTCTTTGTATAGAATGTCTGTCTCTTTCAGTCTATAATTTTTTTCACAGTTTTCTCTTTGTGTGTTTGTGCATGCATGCGGTGTGTGTGTGTGTGACTGTGTGTGTGTGAGTGTTGTCTGTCTCTCACTTTCAGTGTATGTGTGCATTTATCTCTGTGTGCACTTGCACATGCGCATGTATGCATCACTGGATGTGATGTGTCTCTAAGTTATATGCCCATGGACAATTGTTTATCAGAAACCATGAATCAAATTGTATGGGTTTTGAACCATTAAAGAGATCTATTCCGTAAAAGCTAAAAAGGTGAAGTATTTTGAGTTTGATTTTATGTCAGTGATGAAAAGAAGGGGAGAATCTGTTAAAAACAGTAGTGATTCTCTTTCATTTATTCTTCAAGTTTATATAGTTATGGCCCAGCTGACCGCAGGACTGAACCAAATATTTATGTGCTCTAGTGAAAGCTGTTTGGGCAATTTCCTTGTGATGGGGACCCAAAAAATGAGGTCTCAGTGAATGTCATCATGTGTAGCTAGAAGCAGCCATTTGTTTTACAGCTGTGTCTGTACCACTGATGTTTGCCATATAAGATGTCTGTGAGAAATGTTGATTGAAAGGTTACGATATGATTGGAAGGATTGGAAGTTTGAAAGAGCGATAGTTTAAAAAGAAGGAAAAGGAAATGCAGCAGCATAAACTGGTATAAATTAATCCAGCAGAAACTAGCAGAGAAATAACATGTTGGTTGTCCCGTGTGTATGTCTATACTTATAATATGTGTGTACTGATCTTTGTGAGTGTGTTGTTATTCCAACTTGTGTGAGGCAGGTGTAGGGTCATGATTTATTTTTAATGTGATGGGAAGAAACTATGTGTAAAGAAAAAAAGAAAAAAATGAAGTTCCAAGGTGCATGAGGCAGTTTAAAGCTTTAGATTGAATGTCTGATGAGGGGAGAGAGAGAGAGAGAGAGACAAAGAGAGAGAGAGAGAGAGGTGTGTGTGTGTGTGTGTGGAGGGGTGGTGGTGGTGGTGGTGAGGGTAATGCACTAAGGACCAGGGAAAGACCACCTTTGTATAAACTTGCCCCTGTAAGGATGCTGTGGGTGGGGGTGGGGGGCTGTCAGTATAAATCACATGACCACCTTCTGGAAACTCTGTGCTAGGAATTCCCTCTTTTCTATCTCTCTCTTTGTTTCTGCCTTGTTCCTTTTCTTCCTGTCACCACGGTCTTGTCTATTCCCTGCCTTCTTGGGTTATTCTCCTGCTATTTTTTCAGAAAGGCTTAAAATAATAATAATTTTCTCCCATGCCGAAGTTGGATGCGCTGGGCCTGACTTGTCAGGCACTTAACGGCAGCGCGCACACCACATTTTCACTCATGTAACAAATGACAGTAGTTGCTGTCTGAATGTTTGACAAAGAAGTTTAAACTTGATAGAGAGAACAATTAGCAAGCACATTATAAAGATGTGAGGGACAAGAATCAAAACCAGTGAAAATGTTTCTAAAGGAAAGATGTTTTTAAAAAATCCAAACAAAAATGATGCTTGGAGACACTAACATCAGAGGACAAAGTAAAACAATTTTATCCTAGATCTGTACTGCCTGCTCATCGCATACCTGGCCTGCCTGTTGCAAAAGAGGCAACAGCATTGCCCATTATAGTGTTGAATTTTGTGAGTGGAGGTGGGTGGTGGTGGTGGTAATACTCTGGTATTAGAAGAGTGAGATGTGAGTTTTTAAAAGAATACAGGGAAGTTTCGAAAGAGTTTACAGCATTTAATGTAAATATAAATCAATAAGCTATTATCATGATTCTGTAGCCTGATGAGGAAAAGTGACAGCATACTTTTCAATTGTGTGTGAGAGAGTTCAAAAATTTTTATTGAATGAATATGTAAGAGAAGTTCATCATCTGAGTAAAGCCAGGAGTAGTTTTTTTGTTTTGTTTTGTTTTTTACTTCTGTGAAGAAAGGAGCAGAATTATTCTATCAAAATTAAAATAGAACTTTTATTTATAAGTATATATATGCTGATTGATGCACATGAATTAAAAAAAAGTTTCTTTTCTGTGCTGTAACATCCTTATATAAAAAAACAACAACAAAACAAGACAACCAGAAAACACCTCCAGCACTAGTCCCCTCCTCCCCTACCTTTCGTCCAGTCTGTCTATCCCCTTAATCTTTTTCCCCAGTCTTGTTATTCTGGTCTTCTCTACTCAGTCATTCAACAGCACCCCCACCCCCACCCAACCCCCGCACCTCCCCCCTCCCCTTCTAAGGGAGGGTGCGAAAAAGGAGGAAAAGAGCGTGAGGTATTGAAAGAGAGACTAGGTGACTTTATGAGGCGAGGACCCTGGATTGGAAACCGTGGTCACGACATTGCTGTGCCTGCGATCTCCTTTTAGTTTAATGCCCACTTCTTCAGTTCTCCTCCGCCTCCATTCTCCTCCTTCCCTACTTACTTTTTGCCTGGGCCTTCTTTCCGTCTTTCAGTTGTCCGTGCCCTATACTCTCCAGATAAGAGGGTTAGTAAAGACACGTACGCTTGCACCCCATGCACACACAGTTGCAGACCCTCTGTGAGTGTGTGTGGCTCCCTGTATGTGTGTGTGTGTGTGTGTGTTTGCGTGCTCTCTCTCTCTCTCTCTCTCTCTCTCCTCTCTCTCTCTCTCTCTCTCTCTCTCTCTCTCTCTCTCTCTTCTCTCTCTCTCTCTCTCTCTTCTTTATAATTTAATAAGTGTTAGTGGACGGGTGAAATAGTTGAAGGGTGTCGGGGAAGGGGGCACATGGGTCTTTTACGCGTCTTTCATTGACATAATATTAGACAATTGCTAGGAGAAGAGGGGGAGGAAACAAGGGGGGAAAAAAGCGGGGGTGGGTGTAACAAGGGTGTCCGTGGCTACCCACCCCACCCTCACTCTCGCATGAGAGTGTGTATGCTCGCCCCCCCCCCCCCCCTCCCCCTCTCTCTCTGTCTCTCTGTTAAAAACACTGTACCGCTTTTCGCCTGTCTCCCAGTGCGCGGAATTTTCATTGCTGTCCCAGGGAGCCAGCCGGTATAGCTAGTAGCCTCCAAGCGAGCTTAGCTGAGGAGGATAGGGAGGAAGACCTTCGCGCACACACAAAAAAAGAAGACCTGGCAAAAGAAATCAAGGGAGTAAAAAAAGAAGAAAAAAAGGTTGGGGGAGGAGAGAGAGATGAGAGAGAGAGAGAGAGAGGGGCGATGCACGCAAGCCAAAGAAAGAGCCCGCGGTGGTTGTTGCAGTGATGAGAGAGGGAAAGAGAGAGAGGGGGGGGGGGGGGGGGGGGGGGTGATGAGGAGGAGGTGGAGGAGGCAGAGGAGAAGAAAAAGAACGTTCAGACGTTTTATGACGGGAGGCTGTCGTGCTCGGTTTGATGTATGCGTTTCTCTGTCCTATATTGCCCGGGCTGACTTGAGAAGAAGAAGACGGCGACGACGAAGAGTGAAGTGGAGGGAGTAAGAGGGGAAAGTTAGAAAGTGTATGTGTGTGTGTGTTTGTGTGTGTGTGTGTGTGTGTGTTGGAGGGGATGGGTGGGATGGAATGATTAGAAATGAGGATGGAAAAACAGGAAGAAGAAGAGGTGGGGGTTGGTGGAAGAAGTGAATGCGCTGGTGTGTGAAGTTACGCATTTGGCCTGACTTTTAAAAAAACAACAACACCCTGTCCACCTTTTCTTTTCCCTTTTCTCTGTTTTTCTTCCCCAAAATACTTTGACTCAGAAATTACCTTCGTCCTCCATCTCTTGTTTTTCTCATTTGTCTTTTCTCTTCCCTTGTCAGTATTTCTTCGGCGGTGTCTTAGAAATACAACAGTTGATTTAATTTGTCATGGGAAGGTTGGGGGGTGGGGGTGTAGGTGGGGGGGGGGGGGGGGTGAGCATTGATGTCAGTGTTTTTTCTCTCTTCTCTTTGTTGCTGATGTGGAGGGGGGGGGGGGGGGGAAGGGGAGGGGGGGGGGGCACAGGGATTTGTATATGGACTTGGCACATGTATCTTGTGTAGATAGAGAAACTGGGGTGAGTGTTCAGCTTAATTAGAGGTTTTACTGTTAACCGAACAAGCAATGTGTTAAGAGGTTTTACTGTTAACCGAACAAGCAATGTGTTAAACGAAATTTCATAGTTGCTTGAATGACTTGTGGTTGACTTGTAAACTGAAGTATCACGGAGGTTGTTTTGTTTGTTGTTTTTACTTTAAGATTCAAAGTTTTAAATTTATGAGATTACACAGTAATTGGTTTTCAGTATGTTTTTTAAAAACAATAACAAAGCAACACTGATGTGTTCTGACTTTTAAAAAAAGTGCATAAACTATCTCACTTTGGGGTAGGAGGAGAAAAAGTCTGATTTTTATTCTTGAGCCAACCTTCTAAACATCCCTTTTTGATAATATTTTGATTCTGCTTAGTGAAAGTTATAATGTAAAGTGGAGTTTGTGGGTACAGCTAGGCCCTAGGCTTCTTACAGCTATTTATCAGCATTGGTTGGCTTTTTGGGGGTAAGTTTTGAAAATGTATTGGTATATCTGCTGTTTATTCTTCTCTGTTAAGAGCACCTCTCTCTCTCTCTCTCTCTCTCTCTCTCTCTTCTCTCTCTCTTCTCTCTCTCTCTCTCTCTCTCTCTCTCTCTCTTTCCAGTCTAATTTATTTAGATTTTGTTTACTCATGGCGTCTAGTCATCCTGAGATTGTGCGCAGCCGGCCTCGCTATTATATTATATTTGTGTAGAGCCTTTAGAATAAGGGATATCTTGGTATCTTAAGTACTATTTTTGTTACTTATTTTTGTTGTTGTGATTGTTGTTATACAAAACATTTTGTTGTTATTGCTTTTCCTTTTTTTCCGACTAAAGTATTAAGCAGTTCGGCAACCCCCTTCATGTATGGGCCAATGGCCTTTTTGTAAATAAATCGAGTTTTCTCTCTCTCTCTCTCTCTCTCTCTCTCTCTCTCTCTCTCTCTCTCTCTCTCTCTCTCTCTCTCTCTCTCTCTCTCTCTCTCTCTCTCTCTCTCTCTCTCTCTCTCTCTCTCTCTCTCTCTCTCTCTCTTCTCTCTCTCTCTCTCTCTCTCTCTCTCTCTCTCTACCCGAAGAGACTTCAAGGAAAGGAACACACAAATGTATACACATCTGATGTGCATTCAAACTCGTGTATCTATTATGTGCATACATGTGTTAGTTTTAAGAGGCAAAGGTACCATCACTGCGTGGACTAGTTTTGTAAGTTTATATATAATCCACATCCACCCATCCACCCATCCACCCACCCACCCACCCACACACCCACCCACACAATACATACACACAATACATACACACACAATACATACACACAATACATACACACACAATACATACACAATACATACACACAATACATACACACACAATACATACACACACACAATACACACACACAATACATACACACAATACATACAATACATACACACACACACAATACACACACACTCACACACGCACACACACACACACACTTACACACACAAACACACACACACACACAAAATACACACACACACACACAAAATACACACACACACACACACACACACACGCGCGCGAAAAAGAATAAAGTTAAGATTGTCTGCGATAGAGCTACCTTGACTGTTATAACCCTGGCTCCCCCACTCTCCCTCTCTCCCCCTCTGCACCCCCCTCCCCCTTCATTTACACTCCCCTTTCTGCCTTCGTTTCTTTTCATGGCAGCGCACAAAGCCCAGGACATAAAGTTAGGATTTATGGACGCAAGATGACAGACACGCCAACGCCATGAATATTCCACCTTGTGACGGGGCTGAAGAGAAATAAAGGGAACAGGGAGAGAAGGGGGAACAACAACAAAAATGAAAGAAAGAAAGAAAGAAGACAGAAGAGAAGAAGAAGGGGGAAAAAAGAAAAGAAAGGTAAGATGGATAGGAAGAAGGGGTTTGAGGTGAGGGGGTGGTGGGGTTGGAGAGGAGAGAATATCCCCAAGTCTCAAAGGGGGGGAAACACCATCACCCAACTTTTTGCTGATACTTTGGTTTGGTGAAGCGAGCAAGATTATGGGTAGTTGTGAATAGTACGATGTATAAATTGGCTTTGCACATTTCTGTTTTATAGCCCCACCCCCTGCTCCCCTCCCGTTTCTTTTTTTCTTTTTCCCTTTTTACTGTATCGTTTTTGTTTTGTTTCTTGGCTCCGCTCCCCGCACCATAAAGTTCATTTTATGCCTTTCTGTCGATGGCTGTACGTTTCAGAGCGCGTTTGCTTGCGTGCGTGTGTGTGTGCGTGTGTATGTGTTGTGTGCTGTGTGTGTGTTTCTCGTTGGCTTCCCTATGTGTCTCTATTTGTTTGTCTGCTTGCTTCCCTCTGTCTCTGTCTGTCTGTCTCTCTCTCTCTCTCTCTCTCTCTCTCTCTCTCTCTCCCTCTCTCTCTCTCTCTCTCTCTCTCTATCTCTCTCTCTCTCTCTTTCTCTCTAGCCAGTTTGTCAATGTCTTAACAGTCTATGTGTCTTGTCTTTTCGCCCTTATACCATTTCTATTGCAACAGCATGATACTCAAGTCAGGAGACAAAAAGTTTCAGCAAAATAAGCTCTTACCACTCGCATACTAACATTTCGAAGCTTGTGTTTCAAATTTCTGGCCATGTCATGTGAAGAGCAAAAGTTGCTGGATGGCATGTGGTGTCATCACTGTCTCTGTATAGGTGATTTCTTGTTTTTGAAACCGCCCCCCTTCCTCAAAAGATAATGTGAGGATGCCGGGGACTTGTCAGTATAAATAGCATCCCCCACCTTCTGAACATTATGTGCTAGGAATTCCTTCCTTTCTATTCCTCTCTTTGTTTCTGCCTTGATCCTTTACTTCCTGTCATTTCTTTCTTGTCTACTTTCTGCCTTTTTGTTCGACTCTTCTGTTTTAAACAAAAAAATCCTAAATAGATTTAAAAGATTATAATCCTCTTCCATGCCAAAGTCGGATGCACTGGGCCTGACTTGTCAGGCACCTTAAGGCAACGCAGCGCATTTTCTCTCACATTACAGACAACAATAGTTGCTGCCTGAACTTTTAACGAAGAAGAACTGTAAACCGAAAAAAAGAGACAAAAACGGCTAGAAATATGTTTCTAAAAACAGTACTTTTTATATTGTCGACACAGCTGTTCGAGAGGTTGAATCTGCCCAACGTACTGCTTCGACAAGCTGGAATGGTGTAGATCTTCACAACCACCGCCTTGCTCTCGATAGCACTCTTATAACCCCAGGCATGTTTATGGTGGAGAGGGAAAAAAATGAAATAAACTTTTTTTTCAGACTAGTTCATTTTGATCCTTCGACTGCGTCGAGACGAAGCCAGCAGAATATTTATATTAACATTGATAGATCTACCTATTTTAAGGAGGGAGGGGGGGGGGGGGGGGGGCTGAAAAAGTCAGATGAAATAAATAAGGCTTAGAATGTAATTCGCGAGGGGATGTTTATTGCGGCTGCGGGAGCAACATCAAACGCGCATGGAAATTGCTTCCGCGCGTTCACAGCACTAATTGCCTCTTTCATTAAAGGGCTACCCTACTGGCTAATCTACGCTGATGAACTGATAGCCGAGCACACTCTTGACGTGAGGAGAGCAAAACAGGACTTGGAGGGAGGAGGGGAGGGGCTGTGCAGTGATGGTAGATAGACACATCCTCTGTCATCATGTTAGGCTGTAGTTTTGGGGGGTTTAAAATTGAAGTTCGACATGTTTGTCTTTCTGTTCATAAAAAAATATGCTAGCATGTGCACGTATTATTTTATTTTGAAATCTTCACCTGTCTCACACACACTGCACACGCACGCACGCGCACGCACGCACGCGCGCGCGTGCGTGCGTGTGGTCTGAAAACATTTTTTGCATCTGGTATGTAACAAGTAGTTTTAATATATATTTCTCATTCTCAAAAAGGGGAAACAATATAGTGTTTATAGCTAAATCAGATTTTGACTCACTTGTGTAAATTTAGTCAGTATGTGCCCTCATCCTGTTGTCAGGTGTGTGTCTGTCAACATCTGTGTCCATGCCTCAGCGTCTATGTGTCTGTGATTATTTTTATTATTATAGTTAAGTTTTTGTGGAAATAACTTCTTACAGATAAAGTTTAAACAATTACAGCTGAGAATACTGCCCCTTCATTGTTTCCTATACTACTGCATACAGCAGCCAAGAATTACCAGAAGCAGTATATTACAAGACATTAGTCAATAAGTGATACTACTTTATTTTGAAACCGATTTCACAAAGGAAAGTAATTACATAGAGCAACGTTTTTGTTATTGGAAAGTGAGGTAACCACAAGGAACTACATGTAAGATGTGTCAGCCTTTGCCTCTTAGGTAGTTACAAGAGTTGTGTCAGGCTTTGCCTCTTTGGTAATTACATGAAATATCATGTCAGGCTTTGCCTCGTAGGTACTTACATGAGATGTCAGGCTTTGCCTCGTAGGTAATTACATGAGATATGTCAGACTTTTCCTCTTAGGAAATTACATGAGTTGTGTTAGGTTTGCCTCTTAGGTGATTACATGTGAGATGTGTCAGGCTTTGCCTCTTACTGTCTTAGGTAATTACATGTGTTAGGCTTTGCCTCTTAGGTAATAACATGTGAATTGTGTCAGGGATTGCCTCTTAGACAATTACATGAGATGTGTCAGGCTTTGCCTCTTAGGTATTAACATGTGAGATGTGTCAGGGGTGTGAGATGTGTCAGGCTTTGCCTCTTAGGTACTTGCATGTGAGAAGTGTCAGACTGTGTTTCTTGGATAATCACAATCGAGTTGTGTTGTGCCAGGCTGTGCCTCTCATCGAAGACGTCCCGATGTGTAACAACACCACTGAATATTTAACGTGCGGGCTCTTCCAGTCCAGGCGTCATCTTCAGCGATCTTAATATAGGGGCCTCCAATTTGTACCATCTCATCTCAGCAATCCTTTACCCCAATTTTATGCCAGCGTGCACATTTTATTTTATCTTTATTTTATTTTATTCTTTTGTTTCGAGGATAATGGAATAGCACCCATGTACTTTTTTCTATCCAGTCCCCATGTGTACACAGTTTTTGTAAATTTTGTCATCCGTTCCCACCGGCATACAGTGGCCTACTCTTTCGAAAAGCGGAACGGGTTTTAACGTGTGCGCAAGATGTTCTGCATGCGTTCGGGACCTCGGTTTATAGTCTCATTCGAAGGACTTTTTTTTTTGGGGGGGGGGGGGGGGGGGGGGGGGGAGAGAGAGAGAGAGAGAGAGAGAACAGAAACAGGGACTCAAGCACTCACACATATACACACTGACATACATACGCATGCCCGCACGCACACACATACATATGCTTGCACACACAAGCAAACACAACACATCCACACACAGTGGGGGTGGGGGTAGGAACAGGGGGTAGAAGTGGATGGGGGGGGGGGGGGAGAGAGAGAGGGGGGGGGGGCGGTGAAGTGGAAAAGGGGGGGGGGGGGGGGGGGGGGGGGGGGGGGGGGGGGGGTAGTTAAAACAGAAAGACAGAACGGAACCGATAGACAACTCTTCAACTTCACACACGAATGCATAAAATAGACA
>CM054150.1:45987659-46157659 GCA_028751875.1 Rapana venosa | reverse complement strand
AATGTTATTCTGTTAACTTGCTGACCACTCTTGTCTTAATGCGGCCACGAGTTTCTAGTTTTTAACCAGTCGGTAGATAAACCCTAGAAATTCTGTAGTTTATGAAGGTTGAAACGATTCAAGGCATTTTGAATGGCACACACACACACACACACACACACACGAAAGATGCCATTTTGGAGAATGATTGAGACGGAGTCTTCATGCGAGAAGGGGGAAGAACCAAGAAGAGAGAGACAAAGCACACAGTAGACAAGTGCTGTCTGTGGAAACGCTTTACAATGAAAGGAAGGGAGGGAGGGAGGTACAGGCGGTAAAAGAGTAAGAAAGTTAGATGCTGTGTGGGTGTTGAGAAAGGGGATGGAGAGGGGGGGAAGTGGTGGGGTTCTTTTTACGTGGCGGATAGGACCGACTCCGGTCCGTCTTTGATGTTGTTTTCGCAAAGCTCCCTCATAAATTGCCGAGCGGTCCCCACGCCTGGTTTCTCACTTTCCTCACCTGGGCCTCCCTCCCTACCAGGCCTTCAAGTCTTCAGCGAAGAAGTGAGAGAGACTCGAAAGACAGAGGGAGAGAGAGAGAGAGAGATCCACACAGAGAAGGCTTTTCATCAAAGCGACTATAAGAAGGGGGGGGGGGGGGGGGGGGGGGAGGGTGGGGGGGATGGATAAAAAGAAGGAAGAAAAAAAAAGAGGCAATTACACAGCCACACTTTAAAGGAGGGAAGCTTTGGAAAGTTAAACCCGTTGACCTTTTTGTGTTTGCCAGAAAGGACACACGAGGGTTCCTGTTTGAGAGGAGGTTTAAGAGACTTTAAAAAAAGAAAAAAAAAGAAGAAACAAAACTAAACACACAAAACTAACAAACCCCCGGGATGATTAAGGATTGGGTTCTCCCCCCCCCCCCCCCCCCCCCCCCCCCCCCCCCCCCCCCCCCCCCCCCCCCCCCCCCCCACCCCCCCCCCCCCCCCCCCCCTCCCCCCCCCCCCCCCCCCCCCCCCCCCCCCCCCTTTGTTGTTTTAGAGAAATGTTGTTTGAATATCCGAATCAAAAGAACCGAATTTTTTTTTTCCTAGTGGAGGAAAACACTGTTTTATGAATTGTAAGACGTTATGTAGCTGTTAAAGATATGATGATTTTGTTTTATTTGTGTTGTACAACTTACAGAAATTGCATTCTTAAATGTCAAGGAAGTAGGGTTGGAGGGTTGTGGATATGGAACATTGTATTTAGATTAAAAAGGGAAAAGAAACACAAAAAATGATCAAGTAAGCTGTTAAAATAAAAAAACACACCCAATTACGCACACTCTCTCTTTCTCTCTCCCTCCCTCTCTCTCTCCATCCGTTCTCTCTCCCCTACCTCTATCTTTCTAAATATAAACACTCACACACACGCAACGCACGCCACACACACCCCCCCCCACACACACACACACACACACACAACACACGAAAAAACACACTAAAACACAAACACTTCATAAATATATTTTAATCCTTCACATAATGTTCTTTTTATTGCAAATGATTTGGTTTTTTGTTTTCAGAAATATTCTGTTGTTAACATGCTGGGCTTGCACAGCTTATGATATGTCATTGATTGTTTTTCATTAGACTTCACAGGATGTTAACAGCTTTCAAGTCTTGAATTACCTGCTCATAAAATGTGCATTCCTTTAAACTGCATGTTCCTTTGCAAATGTCGGACCGGCCAAGCCACATCGATGAGAGAGTCAAGAGACTAGCCATGTGGTATTAAATTATATGTCTAATGTAACTGAGGGAAAGTTGTTAGAGACGGGGGGGATATGTTAAAAAACTTAAAACCACTGGTGAGAATTTTTCCTTCTTCTGACATCAATCTTCATAGTTTTTAATTTCATCTTGTTGGTGGTGTTTTTGGTTTTGTTTTGTTTTTGGGGGTTTTTTTGTTCGTGTTGGTTTGTGGGTTGTTGTTGTTTTTTGGGGGGGGTTTGTTTTGGGTTGTGTTAGTGTGTGGGGGGGGGGGGGTGGGGGGTGGGAAGTGTGCTTAATTTAAGAAAATTGGCTGGGTTTGTTTGTTTTGTGTTTGGGTTTTGGGGGGTTGTTTGTTTTGTTTTGTTGGGTTTGGTTTGGTTGTTTTTTAAAGAAAGGGTGGTGGGGGGGGGGGGGGGGGAGGTAGTGGAGGGCGGCGTGTTGTTGTTTCCTCTCATAATGTATGGTATTTAGTCAGCAGTTGCTTTGATGTAATCTTGAACACCTAGTGATTCAAACTTTTATCAGTAAGTCTGTGTGATAAATTAAGTTTGTTTTTCTAATTGAAAAAACAAACAGTTTGTTTTTCTAATTAAAAAACAAATTGGTCGCACATTCACGTATGTATAAAGATTATGACTTCAGCAAAGTATTGAAGAGAAATGACTCAAAGAAGGGAGTGTGTGTGTGTGGTGTGTGTGTGTGTGTGTGTGTGTGTGTGTGTTGTGTGTGTGTTCATTGCCTGAAAGCGTGCATGGGACGAAGTCAAAGAAAGGGACAACCCGACTTGTTAAAATGTCGTTAAGAAAGACGAGAAGCCACAATGGTGTGTTGTGGTGAGCAAATACATGCATGTTTGTGCGCTCGTGTCTCTGTGTGGTTTGGAGTGTCGAGCAGCGTTTGTGTGGTTTTATCTGTCCCATCTTACTGCCGGCCCATTGCTGGCACAAATTGCTTCTGGTTTTGTGTGGTGTGTTTTTTTATTCTTTCGCTTCTTGTGCTTTGGGGTTGGTACTGTTTTTCTGCTGCTGCTGGTGGCTGTGTGCTGTGCTGCTGTGCTGCACTGGAAACCAGGCTTTTTTATCATAATGGTTACAAGGATGGCTGCCAGTGATATATTTTTCTAGGCCGTGCTCTTGGAGGGTGTGTTGTGGTGGGGTATCGGGTGGGTGGAGTGGAGGGGGTGGCAGGTTGTTGGGGTGGGGTATTGCTAGTGACTGCAAATGTAAGTGTTGTGTTTGATTTTTGTTTTTGTTTTTTTGTTTTTGATTTTTTTTTTGTTGTTGATGTGATGAGTTGTTTGTTTTGTTGATGTTGATGATGTTGTTGTTAGTGGTGGTGGTGTTGCTTTGTACGGGTTCTGTCTTTGCATAGGAGGATCTATTGTGGTGCCTTTCAGTTGTCTGAATGTGCGTTTCTCGATCTGTCGTCATTTCCATCTTTCTGTTCTTATTCTGTTCTGCTCTCTCTCTCTCTCTTCTCTCTCTCTCTCTCTCCTCTCTCTCTTTTCTCTCTCTCTCTTCTCTCCCTCTCTCTCCTCACCCATACTTCTGTTCCTCTTTATGTCTTGTCAGTCTTACCTTTCACTCGTCTTCCCCACTTCATCCTTAATTTATCCTATAATTTCCTGCCTCCCCCCCCCCCCCCCCCCCCCCCCCCCCCCCCTCCCCCCCCCCCCCCCCCCCCCCCCCCCCCCCCCCCACCCCCCCCCCCCCCCCCCCCCCCCCCCACCCCCCCCCCCCCCCCCCCCCCCCCCCCCCCCTCCCAATCCCTACATCCTCAACCTCTTCAGAACTCCCTCATCTTCATTTTCTCGACATTTCTCTCCCCACCCCCACTCCCCGTCCCCTTCTCCCCCCACCTTTTCCTCCCTTCCCTTTCCTCCTCTTGGTTCAGTCGTTTGAAGCCCAAGAGTTTCCTGAGCAGCGTTTGAAGATGTTTTCCAAAGGATTGCTTTAATGACAACTGCTTACCTCATTAGGGCTACGTAGCTACACAGAGATAAAAGGCAAGTTTGCCAAAAGACTAGGAGGATGTTGAGGAGAGAGAGAAGAGGAACATTGGAATGCTATGCTGCGGGCTCTCTGCACCCTCATCCCCACCCTATGTCTTTAAAAAAAATTTTTTTTTATCTGACCCTTCTCCAGCATTTACTGTCTTCTTCTTCTTCTTCTTCTTCTTCCTTACTATCTAATACCTTCTAACTTCATGTTTTACTAACATTGGGTCATGATTTTGATTTAGGTGGGGGGTGGGGGGTTATCCTATTATGTGTGTCTGTCTGTATGCTTCTCTGTCCATCCAAAGACTGAAATACCTACCGACAACAGGTTGTTTCGAGTGTAATTCAAGTAAGACTAGTGAGTACTTTAGAATATTATGGAAGTTCACTACACTATTAGTAGTCTGTCACTACCTTACACTACAAGTGCTACACTACACTACACTACACTACACTACGCTACGCTACGCTACACTGCACTGCATTGCATTGCATTGCATTGAGCTGCATTGCTTTGAGCTTCAACGTGTCACACTAGTCCCTTAACCAAGAATGGCGTGGCTTCAACGTGTCACACTAGTCCCTTAACCAAGAATGGCTTGGAAATGCTGAACTAAATTTCAAGCGCCAGCTGTCTCCATTTGTGGCGGTCATGCGCCTGTGCCTAGGTGTCAACAAAGCACCCCGGGGCGAATCCATTCAGTGATGTTCATCCATGCCAGCTGGCGAAAATCACCAACCACTGTTTTTGATCCCTCCGCACAGATGATGAATCCTTAGTATATTAATGTAACTGAAGCTAGTGTCCACTGACGGTGATCCTGGTTGAGACAGGACTTTCTTTATTGGTTAATATTTTGAAGGGTACTCCATGCCAAACTTTGGTAATATATCAGCTAGGCGTTTCACTGAGTTAGCAAACTCTTCCTCCTTCTCCTTTTCTATAGTTCCATCAGTGTCGTCTTTCAATCGAATATTTGGGATAGTTCTACCCCCAATACTGTGCATCATTCATCAAAAAGACGTTGAAGAGTATGGGTGACAGAAAGCAGCCTCGGCGTACACCAACCATAGTGCGAAACCACTCCGCTGTAGAACTATGGAATAAAATCATGAATAAATTACTTGCTTTAGTTTGAACTTGCAATGCAAAGAATGTAAGGTTTGCGAATGCAGTAATGTGACGGAGTTCTGTATGATTTTTGAAACACCGAGTATACATAAGTCACCAAGAGCCTGAATTTACCGCTGAAAGTCAAAACACTATCCAAAGTATGAGCCTCAATTTACCATTGAAAGTCAAACACAGTCCAGTATCTTACACGGGCCTCGTTTTAACGTTGAAGTCACAAATACATTCCAGTATATTGCATACAGACCAGCAGGGTAGCCAACACAATCAGAATATAAGCACTCTTCAATACGAAATGTTTTGAAAGAAAATCATGGAAACGTTCTTCTGTTTATCAATATTGAATGGCAGGGGATGGGCGGTTTTTGCTGCTATGCTTTTGGAAACCCGGAGGGTAGGCATGGAAGATTGGTTTACACCCTTTGGGAAAAGAAGCACCCCTTCTGATTCTGTCCTCATTGTTTACGTTTTCATAGACGTAACAAATCAGTTCGCCAGTGGCGAATGAACACTCAGCTATGTTGAAACTTCTCTCCGATTGTGTATCTTGTTTGGGCTCTGGGGATACAAAATAATCACAGAAATGCTGTTTGCTTGAATTTCAATCAGTCGTGTGCTTGTTTTTGCGGTTATTGTTTTTTATGCCTCGTCTGCAGTGTTGTTTTTCTTTGTCATCTCCCATGCCCTCAAGTGTTGCCTGTCCCATGCAGATTCCGGTTACGCCGTGCACGGCGGGAACATTGAAGGCTTTTCTTAGATTTGTGAAATGTTAGTTGATAAAATAATAAATAATAATAATGTATGGAATTTATATAATGCTGAATCTTGTAAAGCAACAGAAAACCATCAGTCATTCCAACCTAGCGCACATCTTTGGTAATAAATTAAGCCAGATATGGCTGGTGGTATTGGTAACATGGACATAATCCTGCATGCACCTTGCTACCTGCAGAGACAAGGGCTCCACAAGCTCCAACTTGCCCCAGACATCATTATCGCCTGAAAAATTCAGTGCAGTGCCCCAAAGATTCTTTGCAGAGTTATGGGAGGTGTCAAGCCAGTTCAGTCCTTGCCTTTGCGGTCTTGTCATTATGCAACATAGAGATGATTATTATGCAGAACGTCGCCTATCGAGGCGCCTTCGGACAGCACTTAATAATTAGGCGTGGAACCAGTCTGAAGGAATGTCTGCCACCCTGATATGGATGGACCAGAGAAATGGGAAGGCTGTCAATGTTATGTTCTTCCATCGACAGGATTTTACAGCAGTTGAAGAAGTGCCAACTCTGAAGACACTGACAGTGACTAGCAAAAGAGTGGCAAAAAATAAAAATAAAATAATCATCGCAACTTCGCAAGAACAGAAAGACTAAAACCTCAAAAGTTGAGGCTTTTTTCAGTATTTGACCTCCACTCCCTCCCCCACCCGACCTGTTACATTTTTAAGGGTACAGTTCATAAAAAAAATAATACTCTGGATACCTGTGTACCTGGGAAAGGATTTGAACTCTCTCTCTCTCTCTCTCCCTCTCTCCCTCCCTCCCTCCCTCTGACTGACTTTATTTCCTGCAGTTTCTGGGTTTCCCCCATGTAAGCCAGTATAGAGGATGTTGATGAGAAAGACAGACTTTGCTAGTATCGGTTTGTTTTCCTACTGTCACTGGTCTCCACTTTATCACCGTTCTTTCGACTTCAGGACAACCCAGCGCACTACCTCCGATAGTAGACCACCGCAGTCCCAGGAGAGAATGGCTTGCCTTTACAGCTAGATCTCTCTCTCTCTCTCTCTCTCTCTCTCTCTCTCTCTCTCTCTCTCTCTCTCTCTCTCTCTTCTCTCTCTCCTCTCTCTCTCTCTCTCTCTCTCTCTCTCTCTCTCTCTCTCTCTCTTGCTGAAAGGAAACGATTGTGACGAATGCTGCTAGCTTAGTCCACACAGCACTAAAAATTACAAAACAGATACTTCCGTTGTAGTCCTGGAATAGTGTGTTGTTCATTCTGCTTGTTTGGGGGGGGGAGGGGGGGGGGGGGGGGGGGCAAGGTCTGTGCCATAAATCATCCCATCTCTCTCTCTCTCTCTCTCTCTCTCTCTCTCTCTCTCTCTGCTGAAAGGAAAACGATTGTGACGAATGCTGCTAGCTTAGTCCACACAGCACTAAAAATTACAAAACAGATACTTCCGTTGTAGTCTGGAATAGTGTTTGTTCATTCTGCTTGTTGGGATGGGGGGGGGGGGGGGGGGGGGGGGGGGGGGGGGGCAGGGCAGGTCTGTGCCATAAATCATCCCAATGTTTATCTCTCTCTCTCTCTGAAAATTCATTATTGATAGCTTTAAAAAAAATTTATTAGAATAAAGCAATAGATGAGAGGAATTTGCGGGTTTAAGTTTTCAAAATAGACTAAAGTATGTAAATTTAAGTCAGTTGTGTTTGTGCTATCAATCAGTAGGCATACTGCTGTTTTGTTTTTTTAACTGTACAAGACAACAGATGGAACCCCCTCTTTTCTATTTTGGGAGAACAAAGATTGTCTTCTAATTTGTTGTTGTTTGAAAACTTCGTCTTCTTGCGGTACTTCACTTTAAAAAAAAATTAAATTACGTCCAGGGATGTCATCAGCATCAGTCAAAAACATTTGTGTTTGGTTTTTTGGTTTGCTCTTTTTTTTTGTTTGTTTGTTTGTTGTTGTTTTTAGCGTTTATGTTCAATGTATTTGCGACTAATAGAATTCTTGCCTCGTGAATTAAAAAAACCCAACATATTTCTTTGTTACACGTTGTCGTAGGAAGACATGGTCGCATTTCAGTCATGAGAGGGTAATGCCAAAATATAGATAAATCATTTCACACACACACACACACTCTCTCTCTCTCTCTCTCTCTCTCTCTCTCTCTCTCTCTTCTCTCTCTCTCTCTCTCTCTCTCTCTCTCCTTTTTCCTTTTATTAAAAGGGATCGATGCCACGAATTTCAACCTTGTTTTGGCTGAAGCTGATTAATGGAAATCTATTAAATTAATCCTCTCTCTCACTCTCCCCCCCCCCCCCCCCCCCCCCCCCCCCCCCCTTCTTCTTCTCTTTTCTTCTCTTTTCCCTTCACCTCCCACCTCGCTAAAGGTACACAACACAGACTGCCAGGAAAGTTCCCAGTTGAGGAAGAAAGAAATAGCACAAGCTTTGTAGCTTTCTGGCCAAGAGACGACGTATCGCTTTGAGCGACGCAGTGCCCGCCCGCCCGCTGGTCCCAGAGAAATGAGGCTTGCTTTTCCTCAAGAGGCGAGAAAAAGTAGCGAACGTTCTAGAGTGTGTGTGTGTATGTATAATATTAGAAAGTCCGGTGTTCTACCGGTTCTCGTCAACAACAAAAACAACAACAACAAAACCCAACCAAAACAAAACAAACAAAAAAACACCTACGCTCGCAGTTGGTTGCTGCAGGCTCCATAACATACATACATGACAGGCTACAGAATACTTACTAACTGTTAGATCGCGGCGCAAGTAAAG
This sequence comes from Rapana venosa, assembly GCA_028751875.1. Taxonomy (NCBI): domain Eukaryota; kingdom Metazoa; phylum Mollusca; class Gastropoda; order Neogastropoda; family Muricidae; genus Rapana; species Rapana venosa. The sequence continues at coordinate 46,149,293 of CM054150.1, read as the reverse complement.
GCTAGCAAGCAAGCAGACAAGCAAGCAGCAAACAGTGTTATATGTGTATAGGGAACGAGTTATAACGTATAGGCAAGGGGCGAGATATAGATCTACCAGGGGAGCTGTGTATGAGGGAGGTGGCGGAGAAGAAGGATGGTGGAGCGGTATGGCCCGGAGGGGAGATCCATTAAAACATGAAAGAGGCCTACATCAAAGAGAAACAGTTTTTGTTGTTTTTTGTGGGTGGTTTGGTGTTTTTTTTGGGGGGGGGGGGGGGGGGGGGGTAGGGGTGAGGTGTAGGAGGAAGGGGGATATATATCGACGTCGGGAGCCCTGTAGCTATTGCCAGGTTTATTGCCGTGTTGTGCTGGCGTTGCATGGGACCCTAGCAAATTCTCCCCCCTCTCCCTCTCTGTCCCATGACTGCTATTCCTCCTTATCCCTCACCCCCCCTTTCTCTCTCATCTCTTACTCTCTGTATGTGTGTGTCCCTCTTCCCCCCCCCCCCCCCCCCCTCCTCCCTCATTTTTGGCATATGCACACGTGCATACAGTAGTCACACACACCACACACGCGCGCGCGCTAGTGCACGCACTCACACTAGCGCGCGCGCATTCTCTTTCACAGTCACACACTCTCTCTCTCACACACACACACACATACACACACACACACACACACACACATACACACACACACACACACACACACACACACACACACACTCACACACACACACACACACTCTTATGATCATAATTATGCATGCACGACATAAATGCAGATATATTCACATGCTCGAGTGTGTGTGTGCTCGTGTGCTGGCCAGCGCGTGTTCTCGTGTTGCAGAAGACACCATCCGTTCTGCTGCTGATGGGTTGTTGTTTTCAAGATGTTGATTGACATTCCATAGCCACATGGGCACCATTTGCATTTCCTCCCGTCATTTATGTTGATTTTTTTTTCAAATTACAAACTACGTGGGAGAGGGGGGGGGGGGGGGGGGGGAGTGCAGGATAGGAGGGAGGAGGTTGAATCATCATCAATCAATGTATCACACATCAGAAGCTGTATTCAAATCGTTTTCTAACGTTGTTGATGGTGATGTTGCTATTCATGCAGTTTTTATTGTCCTCTCCCTCTCTCTTTCATCTGGCCTGCCCACTGGATAATAAATGAAGGGCCCTTTAGCGGGGGGAATATGTCGCCCTACTTTCCCTTTGATCTGATTATCCCATTTTTCAGCTCTTTTCAGGACTTGCGTTTTTATTGTCTTCCTTGCAGTTGAAGTGTGTGATTTGCATGCCTGTTGGTTCACGTCCCCTTGTTGGTGGTTCACATGGCTGCTTGTGTCGATATTTTTGTTTGTTATCATTGTTATTATTATTATTGTTATTATTGTTGTTGCTATCATCATCATTGTTCCGTTTTCCTCTGTGTGTGTCTTGTGTTGTGCATGTATGCATGCTTTGTGTGCTCATATGTGTTGTGTGTATGTGTGTGTATGTGCATACACGTGCATAAATTATGCTATGTGTGTGTGCGTGAAGTTAATCATAAACCACCACAGCATATCACATGCCATATTCAGATCTTTTCTGAGGTTGTTGGTGACATTGCTTCCTGTTCATGCAGTTTGTTATTGTCATGTCCATCTTGCTTTCTTCTGCGAATGTACAAGGGCATTTTTAGTAGAGGGTTCTTAGCAGGAATATGTCGCCAGTACCTTCCGTTGATGATCTGATTATCTCATCATCTTTCAATTTTTTTTCAGGGCTTGTATATTTTTTGTCTTCAACTAGTTCAAGTCTGTGGTTTGCATGTGTACGTATTGCGTGTTTGGGCGTTTGGCAGTGTAGACCTGTTCACTTGGTTGTTTTGTATGATGTTATGTCAGTAGTGTGTATTTATTGGAGTTGCTACTCGAACCAAACAGAAAAAGTCATGTGTATAATTGGAGTTATTATTACAAAAAAAAAAAAAGGAATTGGTTTCTTTGTGTGTGATTTGTGTTGTGCATGCTTGCTGTTGTGTGTGTGTGTGTGTGTGTGTGTGTGTGTGTGTGTGTGTGTGTGTGTGTGTGTTTTATCTGTCTGTCTGTGTCTGTGTTTGCATGTGTATGTGCTTGCGTTGGTCCGTGATTGCTTGTGTGTAGTGTGTGTCAGTGTGTGGTTGCGCACATCACATGTATTCATGCATGTGTGTGTGAGTGCACGTGCATGTGCACGCATGTTCTCTCAGTGTGTGTGTGTGTGAATCATCCACCATTCCCCATTACAAGCTGTATTCCGGTCTTTTCTGAGCTTGATGGTGATGTTGCTATTCATGCAGTTTTTATTGTCCTCTCCGTCTCTCTTTCATCTGCATATCCACAAGGTCATAATGAAGAGCCCTCGGGCGGAATACGTTTTCCACTACTTGCTTTGATCTGATTAAATCCCATATTTCAGCTCTTTTCATGTCCCGTTTTTTATGGTCTTCCTTGAAGTGTGTGTGTGTGTATGCGCGCTTGTGTGTGTATGCGCGCTCGTGTGTGTGTGTGTGTGTGTGTGTGTGTGTGTGTGTGTGTGTGTGTGTGTGTGTGTGTTGTGTTGTGTGTGTGAAAAGGAGAGGAAAAGGGGACAACGTTATGGGATTTTGTGACTTTGTAAAGTCTATGTCCTTGTGTGTCTGTTGTTGCTTGCATCTACCTGTGGGTGTGAGCGTGCGTCCGTGTGTGTGTGTGTGTGTGTATTTATGCGTGCGAGTGCATTCGTCCAGCGTGCATGTTCAACCGCCTGTGCGATGGTACACAACGTGTGTGGGCGTTCTTACATGTGTACCTCTGTGTGTGTGTGTGCGCGCGCGCGCGCGTCAGTGTGCACACTGATCGATAAAGATCAAAGCAAGAGGCACAGCCGAAACAGATCAATAACGCAGGATGGATGGATGGTTGGTTGGATGGATTGAGAGAAGCAGGAGAGCTTAGAGCGAGAAGCAAGGAGATTGAGTGAATGAGAAGAGACGAGATACGTAGATGATCGATGGTGGTTTTAGACCAGAGTATTGAGAGAACAGAAGGTAGGTAGGGTAGGTAGATGGAGGAGGGGGGCAGGGGGTCTATGTGTGAGGAGACTGTTCTAAATAACTTCTTTTTTTTAAAGCCTCTAGATTACAATTGTTTTGTTTGTTGTTTTTGTTTGTTTGTTGTTGTTTTGTTTTTTTAAAGGAGAATTGACAAGAAACCAGCAGGGGGAAAATACGTTGAAAGAAAGTTTCAGGACGAACATGTGGATACGTGTACACATACATAATCATTCAAACGATCACGGTGCATGGACATGAGATTTTCCTAGCTATCACGCGTTTAAACACACACACACAGGGCCGAGAGGTAGGACGTGTGTGTTTGTGTGTGTGTGTGTGCGTGTGCGTGAGTGAGTGAGTGTGATACGTGAGACAGACAGACAGACAGAGAGAGAGGAGAGAGAGAGAGAGAGAGAGAGAGAGAGAGAGAGAGAGAGACGTGTGTGTGTAGAGAGAGAGAGACGCACCGTTTAATAGCCATGTTAGGACGTGTGGTGTTTCCAGCCTGTGGCATTAGCGATGCGTGATGGGCCCCCGCCATCCGCTGCACCACAACAGATCAAAGGGTCTACCCCGACAAACACGCGCCTCCACCCACCCTCGCTCTCTCTCTCTCACTCTCCTGCCTTGCATTTCTCCCATTCCCCTTTCCCCGTTCCCTTCTTGTCCCCACTGGCTTGAAAAAAATCTAAAACAATGTGTGTGTGTGTGTGTGTATGCATCTCTCTGTATGGGAGTCCGTTCGCGTCAATGATGGAGGATTCCTGCCATGTGAAAAATGGGTATAAAATCGAAGACAAAAAAAGAGTTTAGTTCGATATTGTTGGTGGGCTGGATAGTCTAGCCGTGTATTAACTGTTCAGTTCAAAGTCACACACACAATCAATCACAATCAATCAATCAATCAATCAATCAATCAAAACCAAAAACATTCAAGAAACGAAAGACACTGAAAGTTGAAACTACAGAAATGTATTCCATTTCTGTGGTGGGCACTGTAATAATGTCGTGCTGTTGTTTATTGTCCCCGTCCAACAACAGAAGCCAGAACATTAAGGTTAATCTTTTTTCTTTAATGTACTTTTTAAAATGAAACCTATTTTCTGAACCCTTTCAAATGGAACATTTGCAAAAAAAGAACAGTTCGCAAACAAGTGTCTCTGTTCTTTGAGCGCACACAAACTCTCTCTCTCTCTCTCTCTCTCTCTCCTCTCTCTCTCATCTCTCTCTCTCCCCTCCCCCCCTCTCCTCTCTCTCTCTCTCCGCCCCCCCCCCCCCTCTCCCTCCCCCCCCCCCCCCCCCCCCCCTCCAATTCCTGCCTGTCCACCATGTCATCTTCTTCTTCACCATCATCCCTCCTCCTCATACCACCCACACTCAAGTGTCCACACCAACTGAAAAGGGATGGATGGTCAGCCAGCCAGTCGGAAGGGAAAAGAAGACGAGGTAGTAGGGGGAGTGGGGCAGGGGGAGGGGAGGTCTGGAAGGAATGGGCTCAGCTATGCTTGACCTGACCCTAAACCCGGGAGAAGAAGCCGCGCGGCAAACACAATAAACCTCTCTCTCTCTCTCTCTCTCTCTCTCTCTCTCTCTCTCTCTCTCTCTCTCTCTCTCTCTCTCTCTCTCTCTCTCTCTCTCTCTCTCCCCCCCCCTCGCTCTCTCTCTCTCTCTTCCCCCCCCCTCGCTCTCTCTCTCTCGCTCTCTCTCTCTGCACGACCACCAGCCAGTTTTTACCCTCAAACTGTCTTCACTTCTGCCCCCCCTCCCTTGCTTCTCCTCCACACCTCCCCCACCCCACTTTTCTCCCAGCAGTTTCTCCTCTCCTTCCTCCCTCACCCCCTTCGCCCTCCTCACCCCCTTGCTTGACCACTACTTTTGGCTTCCCCACCCACCCCCTATTTCCCTGATTCAACATCCTCTCTGTCTGTCTGACCACTGATAACCTATATTACAGGGAAGAGAGAATAGGGAAGACTTTTGAGTTAGTGAGAAAGTAAGGGACAGTCCAGCTTAGTGATGGAAAGATGTAAAATTCCTATACACTATCTCCCCCCCCCCCCCCCCCCCCCCCCCTCCCTTACTTGCCTTTACTGTCTTCTTGAAATAAAACACAGAAAGAGAGAGAGAGAGAGTGTGTGTGTGTGTGTACAAGACTATCGTGGCCCTTCTTCAGGTTGGAAGATGTATTCACAGTGGGGGGTTTTTCTTTCTTAACAGTCACAGAGCATAAACCAATTATTGCGCCAAACCCACTAGAGCTGTAGGAAGTCTGGGTTTTCCCCATTGGGTTTGAAAAATGTATTCAGTGTTGTTTCATTGGAACCAAGGAGTTGTTGCAGTGATGCAACTGTTGCACATAATTTACTTGTTTCAGTAACCTGTCTGTCTGTCTGACTTTAGTATACACTGTGCATGGTTATTGTGGTTATCCCTTCAAAAGTAAGTTACAAACTGGCAAAGGAAAATGGGGATTGGAGATGACAGTAAAGAATTAAGTTCTTTCATTTCATCAGTTTAGATGAGTATATTTATGAACCCCTGGTATGTAGTATTGGGGCTCAGGGGAGGGGGGGGGGTGGTGGTGGGGACCATTAACAGCCCTTTTATAGTCTCTTTGTCGTTCGCACAGTAAGCATTGGATGGATGATCATATTTATTTTTTTAAAAACAACCAACAACAAATAAACCCCCAAAAAACCAGAGAAATTTAAGTCCAAGTAATGACAAAGACACCCCCCAGAGTGCAGTATTTATATAATAGTGTTCATGTGTACACATGAACATGTACATGTATGCTCTTTCCTGGTCTCTGTCCCCTTACACAAACACATTCTCTCTTTCTCTCTCCCTCTCCTTCTCCTTTGTCTTCCTTCCCTCTATCCCTCTTTCCTTCTCTTTCGTTCTCCTTTTTGTTGTCTGTCTTTCACATACACACATTGTGTCAAAAGGCCACAAAACAAGGTAGAGAGTAAAGTGAAGTAAGTTACACTAAATCAGATAACACCACTGTAGAGTGAGGCTTTTGTCAGCGAGTTTGGAGCAGGCTGTTTTCAGCTGGTGGGGCAAGACAGCAGAATCAGCCCACTACAAGACGTGCCTCCAAGACACTTACTTCCCCATCCATCATTCTCTCTCTCTCTCTATCTCTCTCTCTCTCTCTCTCTCCCTCTCTCTCTCCCTCTCCCTCTCTCTCTCTCTCTCCTTTCCTTCAGGGGGAAAGGGGCTGGAACACAAGACCCCCGCTGCTTCCCAAATGGCTTCATTCCACCCCTACCCCTTTGCAGAATAAAGCTACAGGGAATAAAAAGCTGTATCTGAGTAGGAGCTGGTTCATTTGCCGATAACTGCTGCAGATAGCCACATACTGGGTAGAAGACGGCTTGTTTCTTCTTTCTTTCTTTTTTTTTGTTTTTGTTTTGGGTGGGGTTTTTTTGTTTTTTTAAATATTGTTGTTGGTACTGTAGTCATATCTATGATAGTCTGGTCTGACATTCTGTTCTCAGGCTGTTGTGGTTTTGGATGGGGAAGGGGTTTAAAAAATCGAGGGGAAAATATGGTGGGAACTGATGGAACTGATTAAACTTGTTTTCACCTGGCTATTGATGATGATGTTCATGTGTTAGGCATTGCTTGGGAAGTGGGTGTGATAGGAAGGGGTGATGGTTCAGCCCTTAATTCGGTTGAAACTGTTTTCTGTAAACTTCAAGGGAAGAAAAAGAAAGAACAGCTAGAACAGCTATCTAAAATTTAAAAAGTAAATAGAGACATGATAGTGAATTTTAAAATTTTTATTTCAGCACATATATGAATACATGCAGGCTCATATGTACACAAAAAAAGAGGTTAGAATTAACATTAAGACAAATTATTTTAGGGCAAATGTGCAAAAAAGATTTTCTACTCCCACCCTTTCCCACCCTCCTTTTTTGCAGTCTTCTTTTTTTTCGGGGGCATTATGTTCCTAATTTTCTGTTGATTTGTTTGTCACTTGCACTAGTTGGTCAGCATCCACCGGTTTCAGTGTCTTGGGGGTCATGAAGAATATACACTCTCTCACCTCTCTCATATCACCTGAGAACCACTGTGAGACTAAATACATGCTGGATGAAAAGCTTGTGTGTATTAGTCTACTATTAATCAATTTATAGCTGTCTGGTTTTATAGGTAGCAATATTCCATCTTCAGAAAGCTTTTGGCCTGGGTCAAATCCCAAAAGTGGAAACTATAGTTGTCGCTTCTTCGGGCACTTCAGAAATGAAACACCACCTTTCAGGCATGAAAATGTCCTACTATCCTAAAAATTGTGTGCTTAACAGGATTAACATATGCCAAGCACCCCCCCACCCCCACCCCCCAACAAAAACCCACCAGCCCAACAGCAACGACATAAAATAAGAAAGAAATTACATTCATTTGTGCACATGATGTTCGCTTGTGTGTTTCAGGGATGTGTTCCTATCCACCATACAGCCTCAGCGGAAGCATGTGGTGATCATGATGGATCATGGCAACTCCATGAGCGTCACCCAGCTGCGCACTGCAAAGGCCATCGCCAAACATCTCATCACCTCCTTCTCTGACAATGACAGGGTCAGTTGTAGGACTGGCTAGATTAATTAGTTGTTTGATTATTGAACAATTCCATTTGTCAGAAATATGAATTGCTTTTCTGTCAAAAAACGAATGTCAGATGGGAACACACAGTGCATGCATACACTTGAAAGCACCAATGGGTGTGCGTGCCCACACACATTTGCACACTTGCGCACGCACGCACGCCGCACCCCCACCCCCCCCCCCCCCCCCCCCCCCCCCCACTATTTTAATAGTTACTGTTATTGTATTTACTAGACAAAGAGTAACAGCCTGTTATTTTTAACAAGGGGAGTATGCCTGGAATTTTCTAACTATCCACTGATTAATACCAGAGCGCTTTATTTGCAAGCATGGTATGATTATATCTGGTTATGTGGTGCTGGAAATTAGTTTCAAGTTAACGGATATTTCACATTTTTGCATAAGAAAACACCACCATATTGTTACCTCTACTTCTTATAATAATAATAATACATGGAACTTATATAGCGCTATATCTTGAAAAGACAAATCAAAGCGTATGCATTCAACCTAATCTTACACAGTCATGCAATCAATGATAAATAATCAATAGTTTAAACAAACAGACAAAATCTATGAAATAAAATTTCAATAGTCAAATGTTTTACAAAAGCACTTCTTGTTTCATTGCTGAATTTTTTAATTTATTTTTTTTCATATTCTGGTTTGTGGTCAGTTGAGTTTAACTAAAAGTTGTTTCTTTCTCTCTGTCCAGATTGGTGTGATTGGTTTATCAAACAAACCAATGTATCCTCGGTCAGATCCCTGTCTTCCTCACACCCTGGTCCCTGCTACGTTTGAAACCCGCATCTACTTCAGCAAATTCATCGATAGTTTGGAGAAACAGGACAGTGAGTGTACTGTTCAGTGTGTGTGTGTGTGTGTGTGTGTGTGTGTGTGTGTGTGTGATATTAGGTTTTTGGGGAAGGATGAGTGTTAGATATCAAGTGTTTGCTTACATGTGCATGTTTGTGTGTGTGTATGTATAGCTGTGTTCCTTTACTATACAACCAATATTGAAAGACATATCTTTAAACCAATCATTTGTTGTAAGTATGGATTGATTAATTTGACAGCTTGAGGCAAATTGTAAGAACTGTTCATTGCGCACTTATTGTGGATTATTTGTGAGTAGTGTGAGACCTTTAAACAACAAGGAGGACAAGGACAAACCTTTGTGCGATGACTGGTAGCACTTCTTGCTGGCTTCATCCCTAACACATGCTGTAGTTCAGAATGTATATGTATAAAAGAGTGTGTTTAACTAATTCACGCCAGGACAGGTCAGTGAATGTATTCAAATTTCTGAAAGGAGGTGGGTTTTTTTGTGTAAATTTTCTTTTTTTTCTCCTCCTTTTAAAATGTTTTTTTAAAAGAGTTGTGACAAAGGGATTGTTATTGCTATTCAGAATGCTGATCAAAGAACTGTGATCTTTGAGTGTGTGCGTGTGTGCACATGCGCAAATTTTTGTGTGCGCGAGGGAAGGGAGTGGGGGCACAAGCCGTTTGTTTTAGGCGATGTGGGTTTTTTTCCCACTGTAATTTGCTGGCTGTTTTAGTTCTGTCTCTTGCATTGAATCCATGTTGAATTTGTGCTTTACTTGTTTCAGCAACAACCAACCATTCACTGGGATTTCTGACAGCGTTTGAGATGATTGAAGATGTCCTTTTGGAAGGCAACGTTCTCTCAGGTAAAAGGGTTGAGTCTGTGGGTTTTTCCCTTTGTGTGTGTGCACAAGCGCATGCGTTTGTGCACACCTGTGAAAGAGAGAGAGAGAGAAATGCAGTATTTTCTAATCAATGTAGTATATTGTATTCTAGTATACTGTGGTGTAGTATAGCGAAAAGTATATGGAGAAAAAGATATATGTATTATTAGCTTTTTTCCCATTGTGAAAATTTATTACTTTAATATTTTTAAGCAAATGGACACAGAACTTAGAACATCTCCTCTGTGTTTGCACCATCTGTGTATATTATAATTACAGATGTGCATGCAGGTGTTCTGATTTAGTTATTTCCCTATGTATCAGCGTTCATTTTCTCTGTCCATGCGATACGCCATAAACAAGGAGTGTTAAGAATCCAGTGAAGAAAAGCCCATGATTCATCAACAAAGAACAAGCAAACAACAACTAGAAGTGTCACCCAGAGACTACAGTAGTTTATAGATATTGAACCCACATGTCATTTTTGTTCCCTTTTCAGATAATTATAAAGTTCTTCATTGATTAAATCTCGATCAAAATCGGTACTAAAGGAAAATGCTGTGTGATTTTACAGATAATGCCATGATCCTGTATGTAAGTCGTGGGTTGTTGTCATCACTGACGGACGCTCGGGAAGTGATGGATGTCGTGTCGCTGCACAATGCTCGCACAGGTCACAAGGTCATCATCAACACCTATGCTGTTATTGACGGTCAGTGCTCGTTTTTTGTTGTGTTGTTTAGGATGGATTGTCATTTGACAAATACAAAGCTTCATTTATGTGTTCCTTTTCTTTTTTTTTCTTTTTTTTTTCTTTGAGGGTAGGGGTGGGGTGTGTGCAATATTTTTTTTCATATGGTTTTATTTGATGTATATAAAAGGAAAGTTATATTGTGGCTGCGCTTTGTGTGGAAGACAAAAATTTGTCCTTCCATATCTCAAGTTGTATCTAAACTGTGTGGCAAGCTTTTGATTCTGCCTCTTTCTTTTTCTTTTTCCTTTTATTCTGTTATTTTGAGGATAATGGAATGAGCACTCATGTGCTTTTTTACATCCAGTCCCTGTGTGTATGCACTTTTGTAAATTTTGTCATCTGTTCCCACTGGCACACAGTGGCTTACTCTACCGAAAAGTCGAATGGGTTTTAATATGTGCACATGATGTTCTCCATGCATTTGCACACTGGACTCGGTTTATAGTCTCATTCAAAGGACTTTTGGGGAGAGTGGAGTTAGTACTGATGTTAACTCCAGAGGAAATATCGTCTTGAATGAGATTTGAACCCGTCCCCCTCAGGTAATAGGGATCAGAAGCTTGTGGCAGAGTGGAAGACTGCTGTAAAGTATTCATTTTGGTTGATTATTTGATCTGTGATTTTGATGACTTTTACTGACATTCTTCTGACACATCATCTTGTTGTGAGGATACGTGCAGACAAGATAATTAATTATTTGACCTCATATTTCTGATTGGTCTTCCTTAATCCTCAGAGCTGTCATTGGACAGAGAGAGAGAGAATAAACGGTGCAAATAAATGGGACATTAACACAAACCATGGAGTGTTCTAAATACTGTTTTGTTGTTGGGTGGTTGTTTTTTTTATAGAGGAGATGTAGAATGAAACATCCGTGTTAATTTTTTTTTAAATTATGATGGTACCTCCTTATCCTAATGTTTTTTTTAAAGGTTTATGATGATAAGTCCTTATGTTTTATGTTGCTGTTGTTTTGCAGATGGCAAACCGATAATGTATGAGAAGAGTTTCATGCAGGACATTGCCTACCAGAACTTTGCCAAGTACGATGTCAAATATCGCCTGAAAACTCCTGTAGTGGTAAGTTGGACTTCATGAGATAGGCAGTGAAAGTGTTGTCCTATGTCTTACATGCACAAGGCAGTGAAAGTGTTGTCCTATGTCTTACATGCACAAGGCAGTGAAACTGTTGTCCTATGTCTTACATGCACAAGGCAGTGAAACTGTTGTCCTATGTCTTACATGCACAAGGCAGTGAAAGTGTTGTCCTATGTCTTACATGCACAAGGCAGTGAAACTGTTGTCCTATGTCTTACATGCACAAGGCAGTGAAACTGTTGTCCTATTTCTTACATGCACAAGGCAGTGAAACTGTTGTCCTATGTTTTACATGCACAAGGCAGTGAAACTGTTGTCCTATGTCTTACATGCACAAGGCAGTGAAACTGTTGTCCTATGTTTTACATGCACACTTTGTTGAACTCTTTGTATCCTCTGATCAAATGAAAGTTGTAAACAAATAAAAAGTATTAAAATATAAAAAAGAACATATTGACAATTGGAGAAGTAAAGAAAATATAGAAGAAAAATCATAAATATAGAAGAAAAGCTATCCCCCCCCCCCAAAAAAAAAAAAAAAAACTTTAAAAAAAAAAGTTTGAAATGAAATGTATTTTCACTTTGATGCCATATAGAAGAATGTATTTTAAAAAGAAAAAGAAAAAACCAAGTTCATGAATTTAAAGTCAGCAGTATTTGTGCTCTAAATGCTTCTTGTTGATGTTAGGTTTTACTTCAGTAATTATTATGTCTGCTACTTTTATTCTTTTATTCTTTTTTTTTTTTTTCAAAGATTCTGTTTGAAGGTTGTTTTATTCCACAGTTTTTGGTAATATCTTAGCAAATATTTCTTACAAACTCTACATGACCCTTTCATTTACATGTGAGCTCACATCCCTCTGTGGCTTGTAGAGAAAATGATACAGAATAATTTTAAAAAAAATTTTTTTTTTTTAAAGAAGAAGAGCGAAGGGGTGTAAAAAAAGGACAGATTGATTGACCAAGTAGAAAGAACAGAGAAAATGAAAACTTAAAAAATGTTTAGGGGGTGGTGGTTTGTTTCTTTTAATAAACTTGAAATGATTTTTCCTTTCAGCGTGGGATCATGATGGCCATCAACTCCACACAAGACCTGAGCTCCAGCGTGGGTCGGTTCTACTTACCACTGAACCGCACGGCCCAGGAGGACCCCGTCTTTTCTCTGCCCTACATCGATGAGGCTGATGGAGGTCTGAAACCCTCTTGTGTTCGGCTTTTTGTTTGTTTTGTTGTGTGTGTTTTGGGTGTTTTTTTTTTAAATGTTCAAGAGCGATATTTTTTTTTGTTGTGGGGGGGGGATATGTTTTTGGTTGAATTTTTGTTTGGGGTTTTTTTGGGGGGAAGAGTGTTTAACTTTATTATTCTTTTATGTCCCGTGCTCAGCTTTGTCTTTTGTTCCCCCGTTTTTATATATTTTTTTTTTCTCTGTTTTTCTTTTCTTATGTATGTTATTCATTTACTTGCGCACAAGGAAAGCATATATAAAATATGCATTTTGATAAATATTTATCTTGCTCGATAACCTACACACACATGCATGCACTGCATACACACACACACACACACACACACACACACACACACACAACACAACCACACAACACACTCACCATTCTCATCATCATCATCCTACCAAGCAATCAAAACAAGTATGCCAATTTCTTAGAACTCTACATTTATCGCCAGTGCGCGCGCAGCTGTCAGTTTCCCCAACTTTCAGCTACTACTCTCAGCTGCTATCCACGCCATCCCAGATGGTGCTACTAGTTACAGCAGAAACTGACCACACTTGGAGTTGGTAAGTGCACTGTTGTTTTTGGCCTGACAGCTCTGACGCTGAGCATCAGTCAGCCCTGCTTCCACGCGCCGGTGTCGCAGCCAGATCGGCTGCAGCTGATGGGCATGGTGGGGGTGGACCTGCACATGGAGGACATCGTCCAGGACATCACCTACTACAACAACGACGACCAGTCCTACGCCTTCCTCATCACCACTCAGGGTATGGGGGGTTTTGTTTGTGTGTGTGTGTGAGAGTGGAGTTCAGGTTGTGGTTGTGTTGTGTGTTGAGGGGGGGGAGGGGGGGGGGGGGGTGTTGGTGTGTGCATGTGCGTGTGTGTGTTTCTGTGTCTCTCTTTTTTTAAAAATGGAATTCAGGTTGTGACGTATTTTGTGTGTGTCTGTGTGTGTGATTTTTTAATTAAATTAATACTGATGTGTGTGTGTATTTATTTTCTATTCTATTATTTTATTTTGAGGTGTTACATCTTTGTGTGTGTGTGTGTTTGCATATGTGCCATTACATTCATACTAATGGTTAACAACGCTGTGCTCCAGGTTTCACTATTCAGCATCCAGTCTTCCAGCGACCAATGAGGACAAGCTTCCAGCCCATGCACACTGATATTCGTCACTTTGAACAACACCCAGGCTTTGACACTGTGCGCCAGTCCATACTTAGGTATGCTCCATTTCCCTTTTTCTCCTGTAAAAATGATAGGCAAGAAAAGTTTGTTTGATTTTTTTTTTTTCAAATTATGCAGAATATTCTGTCTTATATCATTTTATACAGAGATAATCATTTCTCTTTTTCTCCTGTAAAATGATAGCCAAGAAAATATTCATTTTTATCTTCTTTTTTTTCAAACTATGCAGAATATTCTGATATTATTATATGCAAAGATAATGACTGACAGGCTGGACGCAGGTACACTATGGTGTGTTATGTTGCAGTCGTGAGGAGGGCCACACGTCTCTTCTGCTGGACATCAGCAACCACACGGCTCCTGATGGGCAGGTTATACCTGTGGAGAGAGTTGTCAAGTACTTCTGGAAAAAGGTATGGAGAGATCTATTGCTGTGGTTGTAGAGACACGCATGTGTGTGCTCATTAAAAAAAAAGAAAGAAATGCAGTGCAGACATTTTTTTCAACTGAATAGTGAAAACAGATGACTACTTTCCCTCAAAATGAAAATATTATGGTGTCATCAACTAACTAATTGAGTTGAGCAACCCATTTCCATCAAAGGACTTTCAGTTTACTGGAGAAAAAAATTTTTCTTTGGGTTTTGTTGTTGTTGTTTTTTTAGAATTTAATTGATGAAAGTAATCATTTGTTTGCATGCTTGTTTCTGTATAGAGAATTGTTTAAAGACATGGAATCAACAAGATTTTTAAATGTTTGAATTTACTGAAAATCGGAAGTCATTTCTTCATGTCATTATAATTCTTGATTAAAAAAGAAATTTTAGGAAAGAGAGTTTGCTTAAGGGTGTTGGTTGGATATATAATTCCTAAACTGTACAGTTCAGCTTTGATGTAGCATCCAAATTGACAAATGTATGTGCTTTGTGTTTGTCAGGTGGACAATGTTCCCTACATCGTGGTCCTCAAGTCTCTTCAGACAACCAAGGAGCAGCGCATCTTGAAGGGCATTCACAGTAAGTCAGCTGCCTTTTCTCTGCTGGTTGTTGACTGGTTTTCAGTTTTGTATCTAACCAGTGAGGCTTCATATGTGTGTGTGTGTGTAACAAGGGGGCTACATATGCTATATACGCTTTGACTAGAATATTCTAGTCTTGTTTACATTTAACATGCTGTAGACAAAATCTTGCACAGTACCAAAAGGAGGATAGTTATGGTAATGGTGGTCAAAACTAATCAATAATTTATGTTTTAGTATTTGTTGACAAGCATTATTTTAATCTAATCCTTCTACAGTACTAAAAAGGAATATGCAGCTGATATAGCATCTGCTCATGAGAATTATATGGTTATTTTTATTACTAGTAAAAGAATATGCAGTTTGTATAACATCTGCTCATTAGAGTTATATTGTTCTGCTCATGCAAGTTGTATTATCTTTATTACAAGCAAAACGTGTTAGATTGGGCTGAACAAAATAACAGATGTTTGCCTTCCATACTGCTGTTTGCCAAGAGTGGATCATTAGCATCATTGACACATTTCAAACTTTACTTTTTACAAGTTTGTTTTTTCTTTTTTCCCCCTGCAGTGCACAACCCTGTTTTTTCTTTTTTCCCCCTGCAGTGCACAACCAGCCAGAACTGGTGTATCATCGGATAGATCTGCTGCCCCAGGAAAAGATGTGTCTCCATCTCAAACAGCTGTCTACTCTAGGTAAGTGTGGTGACCGACCACCAATGCAGAGCCCTTTGGCATTACATGATGTATTTGTAGAGTTGTTGTGGAGCTGTGTTTGGCCTGTGTAGTTCACGTGTTAATTTTGTGGAATTTTTCATACTTTTTCTCTCAAGTTATTGATTCTTTGAGTGAATTTTTTTTAGGTACAAACTGATAGTTGGCTTGTCAGATTCTCTCTCTCTCTCTCACTCTCTCTCTCTCTCTCTCTCTCTCTCTCTCTCTCTCTCTCTCTCTCTCTCTTGCTCTCTCTCTCTCTCACGCACACGCATGCGCTCTTTCTCTTTTTTTTTCTATTAAAAAGTTATTTTTAGCAAGGTTGTTCAGTTGTAATGTGGTGAGAAAATTATAAGGATGATAAACCTGTATTAACAGTGATAAAACAATATGATCCATGCTGAATACTTAAAATGATAAAGAATTACAAATCCTATGAAGTATACTGTTCATGGATTTGAGAATTTCCTAAATCTGTATAGCCTAGGTGTGATACTCTTGGCATACAAGAATTGTTATGCATCTGGACAAAATCGTCGACATGCTATTAACTCTTCTACTACCGCGTTCCGTTTCTCTTACTTACCACTGTATACCAAGTATTTTCTGCAGTGTCTTTCAGTTTCACACCTACTGACTTTAAAAAATAATAACAAATCGAAATAAAGACAGATCTACATGAAACTTTCTGTACTTGTTAAGTTGTGAATAAAAATCCAATATTTCTTCGTTTGACTCTTGTGTGACTTGTTGTTGTGGAATGCTGATGGCGATGATGTTGTGGTTGTTGTTGGCTACAGTGGTTATGCAATAATTAAAAAAAATATGACTATTTCAAGAGGTAAAGAATTGTAAAGATGAAGTAAAATAAAATCAAACATGCAAAATAAGTAATAATGTTCAGATAATATTAGAATAACATGCAATCACACTCACAAACAAGCATACAGGCTGACGAACAAACAGCCATTGAAATCAGGTCACGGTTTGTTCCAATTTTATTTTGCACTTCGTCAGTGAAAAACTGAGAAAAAACCCATCATACTACCCACGAGTCACTAGCATCATTTTGCAAGTTTCTGGAGCCACAATTTTCACGAAATTCTTTCATTTTAAGCCAGTCACAGTCATATGCCCCCCTCGGCAGGATCGTTGTTTACACCACTGTCATAGTCATCTTCATCACTCGAATCACCAATAAACACAGCACATCGATTCCACTCTGCAACTCTTGAATCCTCTGTTCAGCTTCTAAGTCCATTTCAGTCCACATAAGTTCAGATTCTGCCATTATTTTCACAGAAAATCCTCCAAAAAGTTCGTTGAAGCAGTCGCCATATTGATGCAGCTCCCTCCAAAAATCGTTACTCGATGACATCGCCGTAAAATAAAAAAAATCGGCACAAAAATCGATCAACTGACGCGAAAATTGCAAATGGCAGCAGCTACACTATCTGGGAGCTCACTGCTCATGTCTAAAGCGATAAGGGGTGTGAGACCATGGTATATAAATAGCGCAAAGGGAGACACCAGGTGTCCCCAGGTATTCGGCGGGCACACCCGCCCGCGGCTTCGCGGATCAAGTAGTAAGAGGGCGGGTCAACCCGCCGACGGTAGTAGGAGAGTTAAATAGTTGGCTATTTTTTAATCAGAAGATAATAGCAAAAACAAAAACTTACCTGTTACATGTCAGAATAAGTAGTGTGCAGTTGCTGTACATGGTAATCAATTAATTGTGTTTGATGTTGGGGTGTTACAGAGATCAGCACAGTTTACCTGTCGCCCAGCAGTTTTGTAGATCCGTTTGAGCACCTGAGTGAGGAGGAGACCAAGCGCAGTGTGCAGAGTTACCTGGCCTATCTGAAGGATGACACCCGCCTCATCACTAACCCAGGCCTGAAGGTACGTTGTGTGTGTGCGTGTTCGTGCGTGCATGCGTGCATTGTTGTTGTTTATTTTTCTATGTGTTCTGTGTCCATATAATAGAAGTTTACAGGAATAGTGAAGGGGAACATTTTGGGGGAGAAGTGTTATTATTTTGTTTGTTTTTACAGTTCATCAGCTCCATTACAGCAATGTAGGGAGCCATCATGGGATTTTTGTTTGGTTTTTGTGTTCTGCTAGAGCTTCAAGATACACAGTGGTGAGATTTTGTGCATCATGGGGAATTAAATTGCAGCTGAGAAAAAAAAAGTATTATATTCATTTTTTGGGGGGGTTTGTTGTTAATACACTCTTACATTATTTAACATGCATTCTATCAGATCGAAGTTCTGGATTCTGTATGATTTTAAAAATAAACAGCGACTTGTGTTATTGGTTGGCAAATGTTGTTGAGGGTTTGCTTCAGTGAAGGAATGATGTGTTGTGAAACAGGAGAGTGTGCGCAATGATGTTGGAGCCAGCAGCCGCATCAACATGGAATGGATCCGTCGTTACCAGACCAGCAATCTGAAGGACTACATTATCAGGAGGTGGGTAGTGAGTGGACAGTCACGACAAAACTTGTTTCTTTGTGCTGCTGAGTGATGGTCATTGTGATGTGTAAGTGTGTGTGTGTGTATGCGTATGCGCGCGCAAGTGGGCACCCACATAACTTTGATAATGTGTTTGTCAGTGTTCTTAACCCTAGTAGCGCTAAATAAACAGCAACAAACCTCACTTCTATTGGCTGAATTAACATTGGCTAGCATTGTTTTGGAGCAGGGTGGGCTCAAACAACCCTTGATATTGATATATAAAACTGAATTAAATGTGTTAAGCTATAGATCACTGGAAAGAAGAGATAATATGCTTTTAAATGAGTATAATTTTATAATAGTGTGTAGTGTTTATGATTATGTAAAAAAAAAATCAAAAATAAAAAATCATGTTCACACTACCGATCACTGTTCCACTGTCAGGGCCCCGGATCGATTTTAACAC
Source organism: Rapana venosa (assembly GCA_028751875.1). Taxonomy (NCBI): domain Eukaryota; kingdom Metazoa; phylum Mollusca; class Gastropoda; order Neogastropoda; family Muricidae; genus Rapana; species Rapana venosa. The sequence continues at coordinate 46,130,986 of CM054150.1, read as the reverse complement.
GATAAGCAAAGTTCTTGTGGTGCATAAATGTCATGATTAGGTAAACACTATTTCTTGACATTAGTTTTCAAAAAATAAGGAGTTTGTATCGCTTTATCGGTCACCAAATACTCGGAAAAGTTCAGCGACAGGATCGACGCCATCGCGACCGTCATGGCGGAATGTGCGAAGTGGTGGCTTTCTATGACAAAAATACAAAGATCGCTTGATTTCATGTGATGCAAAGTACTCAGCAGCATAGCGATTTGACTCAACAACAGTTATTTCGAAGCCTCGTTGCGTCAAAATAAAGTAAAACAATCTGTGACGTCGAAATCGCCGAGTAGCGAAAAAGTCCATCCAGCAAAACTAGCACCGCTCGATTCAGTCCGATCGCGATCGATTTTTACCAAGTTTTTCAAAAATATTCCACAATCCTTACCTCATCGTCTCTCTCATTGTTTATTTCAACCAAATCCAGCCTCTAAAACTCCTCCTCGCTGTCAATTTTGTAAAAAAGCTCGAAAAACGCTTGAAGAAATTCTAGTGCAAATGCTGGCCGCCATTTTTGTTGAAGACAATCTCGGCTGGTCCGAAAAAAAATTAAAATACACTCTTAACCAATCAGATTCTTCGTTGCTTGTGTGTGTCAAACGACCTTCACCCCTTTCTGCGGGCCTACAACGGCCTTAACATTCATTGGCTGACCTTTGAAAGCGAAAGTAAGCTTTCAACTATGACCACCCACGTCATTCCGGGATCCGCCACACAGCCTAGACCCGCCTTTACCGGAATATTCCGGGAACCGCGCCACTAGGGTTAAATTGATAGTGCATGTCTTTTTGCTTCAATTTGTTTTGATCAAGCAAGCTTGTAAATACAAATGTCAACATTGCATTTTTTCTTTTAAATGTTCTTTTCTCGGCTAGCTCTATGGGGTGTGTAAGTATTTAACTCACCATAAAGGTAGCTGCATTCCAAGTTCAGAGAATATTCAAATGTGCGAATAAATAATGCAGAAAAAGAGATTTATTCAGTACTATATTGATAATGTTGTATTGCACTGTTTGTAATGAACTGAAAGACTGATTGCAAGAGCATCCCCTCTGTATGTGACAGGTACATTGGAATGCCCAGTGGAGTGCTGCGCATGTTTCCAGGGGCTTTGTTGGACAAGTCCTTTGAACCCACACAGCGAGCATGGTGAGTAGCCTCTATCATCATCACATTTCTTTTGCCTTGACAACAAGTATATGTGTATAGTCTGTTTGTAAGTGTTTGTGTGATTGAGTGTGAGTGAAGAAAAGTTTGTATCTGTTTGCTTTTGTTTGTGGTTTTTTTGTAACCTTGTAAACATAGGATTTCATGGTGTGTAGTTTGAAGAGACCAAAGGCTGCAAAGAAGTTTGGATTGATTTTTTTTTCTTTTAATGTTACAGTGAACTTTTCATTTTCTCATTGTAAATATGTATTTCATTTTGACATTCTAAAAGATATGCTGTTAATGCTTTTTCTGTGTAATTTTAAATCTGTCATACACTTTTTAGACTATAGCAACAATGGTCTTTACTGCAATATGCAGTGCACTGTCTTATGATTGGTCTGAATCTGTGTGGCAGGTACACCAATGCTTTGAAATATCCTGGTCATGTGACCTTGTCAGCACCATATTTGGACATTGGTGGTGCTGGCTACATCATCACCATCAGCCACACAATCTTTGAAGGAAAGTGAGTATGAAATGTTTTACTGATTTGTATAGTGTTGAATAGACACTTTTTCTGGAGTCCTGTTTCTTTTTCTTTCTTTGTTTTTAATTTGGTGGTTTCGTTGTGTGTGTGTGTGGGGGGGGTGGGGTGTTGTTTTTAGGTTTTCTCTCTATGTTTGAAATTTATGAGGGGGGGGGGGGGGGGGGGGGGGTTCATTTTAGTTTCTTCTTTTTATTGGTTTGTTTGGTGCTTGTTATGATTTTAAGCAGTTCTCTTCACTGTGGTAATGTAAACAGTTAATAGAGGGAGCAGTTATTCAAGACTTTAAATTAATTCTCATATTCTTTGTAATTTTGAATATGCTATGCTGTTTTATTTCTCCAAAAGTCTTAGCTTTATATACAAGTTTCACATTTCTGACTGAGACATTATTTTTCTTGTCTGATGGGAGTAAAAATTTTTAAAAGTCCATTAAATTTTGTAGTGTACTGATATATATGATCTGTGATCTTCCGAAGCATAGTGACATACCAAATGCTGAAAACAACAGCAGCACCAAAAACAAACAAACAAACAAAAGCTGACAAAAAACCCAAACAACAACAACCCAACAAGAACAATAAAAGACCTGACAGTGACAGGGCTTAAGTGTTCATTTACTGAATGATTGTGTGTGTGTTGGGGGCAGAACTATACAAGCTATTTCTCTGTGTGTGTGTTGGGGGCAGAACTATTCAAGCTATCTCTGTGTGTGTGTGTTGGGGGCAGAACTATACAAGCTATTTCTCTGTGTGTGTGTTGGGGGCAGAACTATACAAGCTATTTCTCTGTGTGTGTGTTGGGGGCAGAACTATACAAGCTATTTCTGTGTGTGTGTGTTGGGGGCAGAACTATACAAGCTATTTCTCTGTGGGTGTGTGTGTTGGGGGCAGAACTATACAAGCTATTTCTCTGTGTGTGTTGGGGGCAGAACTATACAAGCTATTTCTCTGTGTGTGTGTTGGGGGCAGAACTATACAAGCTATTTCTCTGTGTGTGTGTGTGTGTGTAGGGGGCAGAACTATACAAGCTATTTCTCTGTGTGTGTGTGTTGGGGGCAGAACTATACAAGCTATCTCTGTGTGTGTGTTGGGGGCAGAACTATACAAGCTATTTCTGTGTGTGTGTGTTGGGGGCAGAACTATACAAGCTATTTCTCTGTGTGTGTGTTGGGGGCAGAACTATACAAGCTATTTCTGTGTGTGTGTGTTGGGGGCAGAACTATACAAGCTATTTCTCTGTGTGTGTGTGTGTTGGGGGCAGAACTATACAAGCTATTTCTGTGTGTGTGTGTTGGGGCAGAACTATACAAGCTATTTCTGTGTGTGTGTGTGTGTTGGGGGCAGAACTATACAAGCTATTTCTGTGTGTGTGTGTGTGTGTTGGGGGCAGAACTATTCAAGCCATCTCTGTGTGTGTGTTGGGGGCAGAACTATACAAGCTATTTTTCTGTGTGTGTTGGGGGCAGAACTATACAAGCTATTTCTGTGTGTGTGTTGGGGGCAGAACTATACAAGCTATTTCTCTGTGTGTGTGTGTGTTGGGGGCAGAACTATACAAGCTATTTCTGTGTGTGTGTGTTGGGGGTAGAACTATACAAGCTATTTCTGTGTGTGTGTGTGTTCAGGCCTGCAGCTCTGCACAGTCCCTCAGACAAGGTGGTGGCAGTGATGGGCATGGACATCACACTGGGCTACTTCCACAAGCTGCTGGCTGACATGATACCTGCCTGTGAACACACCTCTGTCAGGTACGTTCTTTACAAGTCGTCTCTTTTTTTAAAAGTGTTCTTCTTCCTCATTTTCTTCAGTGTTCTTTAGGTTTTTTGTTTGTTTGTTGTTGGTTTTTTTTTATACTGTGTAGTGGAATCTTCATCATGATCAGAAATGGGGTGTGTAGATTTTGCTGGGTCAGTGGATAAGTTGTACAAGTTGGTGTTATGTGGGTTATAATTTTGTCACTGTTTTTTTTCTTCTTTTTTTCTTGAAAGTAAATGGGTTGTTTATGTTTCTGCAGTCTTCCACAGGCCCCAGTTTCTTTGTGAAATATTCAAAGCCAAAAACAAAAAAAAAGAGGTAGCAAAAGAATTGTGATACAGATTGTACACAGGCCAGTGGAGAGAGGCGCATGAAGCACTCACTTAAAAAAGGGGGGGGAAAAGAAAAACCCTCAAAAAATGGTGTTCCATGACTTGCATGCAACTGAGGCCACAAAAAAAACAAAAACAAAAAAAACAACTACAGACTTACAATTATTCAGAATTGTGCGTTGAAGGAATTCCTTTCTTTTTTTAAAATCCTGAAATGGAATTTCATTGATTTTTTTTTTCCTCAACCTTTTGTCTATATATTTTTTTTAATTTTTCGTTCAGTTCTCCTGTCTAAATATTTTTTTAATTTGTCAATCATTTCTCTGGTCTTAAATTTTTTTTTTCAGTTTGTCATTCAGCTCTCAGTGTTTCTGACTCTGTACCTTTCCCCAAAAGCTTGGCAGCCCCTGAGGTCCCACATTCCATTTTCTTGAAATCTCTCATATGTTGCACTTGCAAAGGTAACATCACACATGTAAGTACTTACCACCACCCCCATACATCATCCTCCTTGTTCTAGGTGTTTCCTGATGGACGACGAAGGATACCTCGTGGCCCACCCAGGGCTGATCGACCCAACGGGCAAGGGGCCAGCAGAGCAGCGCCACATCACCCACATGGAGCCCCTGGTGGCCAACGACATCCTCAACCATCGCCACTTTGTGCGCAAGCGACTCTGCAACCGCTACAACGACAGGACTGTGCAGAGATATTTTGATGTGAGTGGGTGAAGAAGGTGGTGGTGGTGGTCTGTGGATAAAGAGGGCTGGTTGGTGGTCTTTGGGTGGGTTTGTACTGAAGTATGTTAGTAATGATGGTATTGGTTAAATGATTATGTCAGTAGTGATATACGTTGGTGATAAATTGTGTGCATGCTTAACACACGGGGGAACTGAAGGTGCTCTTGGACATATGAGCATGCTCACAGGTGTGCATACACATTTGAATAATCACATGCGTGCATGCACACACTCACACAACCTCACACTCACACACACACCAAACATACATACTAATCCCACACACAACACAAACATGTTATTTATTTATTCTTTTATTTCGAGGATAATGGAATAAGCACTTATGTGCTTTTTTTTAAAACATCCAGTCCCCATGTGTATATAGTTTTGTCAGATTTGTCATCTGTTCCCACTGGCACACAATGGCCTACTCTTCCAAAAAGCGGAACAGGTTTTAACATGTTCGCAAGTTGTTCTGCATGCTTTCGCACATGGGACCTCTGTTTATGGTCTCATCCAAAGGACTTCTGAGGGGAGTGGAGTAACCATTGATGTTAACTCCAAGGGAAAATATCGCCTTGAACGAGATTCAAACCCAGGTCAGCACATCACAAGTGCAGTGAGCAACGTTGTAACCAACCAGGCTATCCCGTCCACACATAATGTATTCTGTGCTGCTAACTTGTTTGCAGCTACACGTAAAAAATATATAAAAAACGCCAAAGAATGATGAAAAAGTCATGTTGACTGTTGCATTGTTTCAGTTCAACACCAGTTTCAGTGGAGTGCTTACCAACCTGGCTCACGGGGAACACTGTGCCCGCTATCAGGTCAGAGTTTTCTCTTTCTCTGCTTTCTTCGGTATCTGGAGGAATAATTATGCCAGCTGTAGCTGGTGGCTGAGTTTTCTCCTTCTTGGTCATTTGTGTGTGTGTGTGTGTGCAGCTTTGTTTGGGTACTTTTGGGGATATTTCTTCAGAGACATAAAAGTTGAGCAGTGTTGTATTGGTTAGCTAGGATGCACATGAGTTGGCATTTTGGGGGGGTCTTATTATGTGTGTGTTTTTTTCCTGGTGGCAGTGGTGATCCAATACCTTAGGGCATAGCCAAAGTTTATTTGCTTTTTTCCCCCCCCAGTTTTCATATCACGAGCCTTAAAATGGTTCTCTAGAGGCTAGCCACTATAAACAAACAATCTTTCTCCCTTGATTCCTGGAGGAGTCATTGGGATACTGCTCTGAATTTTTCAGGCAGATTATCTTGGACATGTTAGCAGAATCAGGCAGAGCCCATCCTCGTCCAGGTAGGAGGAAGCATTCTGGGTATTGTCGTACCATCCATGCCACCAGCCATGATTTCATGTGTGTGTAAGATGTGCTTTTGTTCGCTCACAGGACTTCAGTCTTTATAGTTTCATCATCTCAAACTTTCAGGAAAGTGGATTAGTACCTGTGTAAAGTGGTATAAATAAATAAATGAATTAAATAAATAAATAAACTGAAGGGAAAAATCCCCTTGAACAGACACCACAGCAGGGACTTGGAAATCTCACTCACAGTGTCTGTCAGATCACAAGTTCGATGCTCCAACCACCAGGCCCTTCCAACCCCACCCAGTGCTGAAAAGATGTCATATATGTTTCAAGTATCATTTCAGGGGTGTGAATTCTTTGGATTTCATTTTAAAATGAAGTATGAGGGATGTGAACATCTTTGCTGTTGTTATGAAGTGAATTAATATGAGTGTGATTATGCTGACTACAGATCACCCACATCACTGGCACCAATGCTTTCCTGGGCATTGTCAACCACACCTGTGAGACGGCCACAGCCTTCTGCCCTTGCAGCATGGTGAGTGTGTGGCAGAGGATAAGCATGATCTCATCTGATTTTTCCCCTTTTTTTTTTCAATTCTGTAATTTTATATTTGAAAAATGTCCTATTTGTCTTTGAGAACACTCATACACAAACAGTATCATATACACGCACACATATATGCATACGTACGTGCACATGCTCTCTCTCACACACACACACACACACACTTGCACAGCACATCTGCACAATGACGCTTGTACATGGGCACAGGCATATGCTTTCATTGAGCTCACGTACACTCGCCTGTGAGATGCACATTATGATTATATTCACCTATGGCAGAAACTTGAGGTTTGATGAGCAGATTTGCTTTGCTGTTCAGGAAATTCCTTACCCTCATCTTTGCATACCCCATCTTCTCTTCCCCTTGCCATCACTCCCCATTGTTGTTCACTTGCTTTCTGTCTTAATATTACTTAGGAGATACAGTATAGAGCATGTATGGAATTTTTCAGATGAATCAAAATGTTAAGAAACTGAAACTATTAGTTTTATTGTGTATGGAAGCATCAATACATATGTGTGCATCACTAGAGTTATGGGCTTTTGAACTGATGGGTTCAGTTCGAGTGTGTGTGTGTGTGTTAGCATTTGCACCCCTGCACTACATGTAAGAAAGGCACAGCATTATAGGGAATCTGATCAACGGTACCTGAAAACTGTTCAGCATAATCCCATAAAACAACCTGTACATCTGGAAAATTTACATTGAGAGTTTGCACTGTTTTTAAGAATGGCAGTCTGTACGAATATAAGTCAGTCTGTTGTCAGAAAATTAAATTACAAGATATTTGAATAGCATTTATCCAAATAAACTAATGACAGGTAAAACTGGTCTTTTAATAGTAAGTTGTATGTTTCATTTGCTGTTTTTTGCAGTATGACCGACTGTGTCTGAACTGCAAACGAATGGAGCAGACGGAGTGTGAGTGTCCCTGTGAGTGTCCATTGGACATGGACCTCTGCTCAGGGCAGCTGATGGATATGGATGACTCGTGAGTACACTTGGTGCTACTGTGAGAGTAGAGATGCATTATGTGTCTATAGATGAATAAAAAGAAATATTGGTGTGCATTTTTGTTTGTGAACAACTGTGAAGCTTATGTAATTTTGTGTTTTGTTTTGTTTTGTTTTAGTGTGGGTGGGGGGGAGGAGGTTGTGTCCAACACTTTCATCATGTTCTGGTGTAACTCAGCATCTCACTAGAGAGGCCAGAGGAGAAAAAGATTGTGACAAGAACAAGAACAGTAGGGGGGGGGGGGGACCAAAACAACAAAACCCAGAGTGATGTGGTGAGATAGTCTACAAAACAGATTTGATTCTTAATTCAAACAGTATGTTGATGATAATCAATACCTTTTTCTCTAGTGGGTTTTTAAGGAGGAAGGGGGGTGGGGTGGGGGATATTGGTTTTGTTGGGGGTTTGGTAAATATGCTTTTATCTACTTTTGTGTTAATGTTAAAAAGAGAAAGTAGAGCTATAGAATGGGAGGGTGAGGATATGTGCTTAAAGTTCTTTTATTCTTTTCTTTTTGTTTGCTTCTTTGTTCATTCTTATTGGCGTTTCTTTTGTTTGTTGGGGGATTATTTTGAGGAGAGGTGCGTAGGCAGAGGTTGGTGTTAGTAATACCAGAATTTTTCACATTTCAGTGCTCCAACTGCTGATGAATATGACTTCATTCTGTTTTTCATTCATTCCAGAAATCCCAGTTGTCCACATGACCCAGAGCGAGAGCAGTTAATGATAGCCCCCTCTGATCTGACGGAGAAGCTCGGACAGTGTTATGACCCTAAATGTAACCCCCGCAAAAATAAACTGTGAGTGTTGTCTTTTGAAAGTCTACACTACTGTCCAGTGTTTTTTTCTGGGGAGAGAGTGGGTCTTTCCCAAATATTTTTTTTATTGCCTATTACTTATATCAATGTTTAGTTACAATATTGCATATCTTCCTGGATTATTTCTTTGTTTAAAGGCCAAAAGTGACATGATCAAGAATGTAGCCTTGATTTATCTTGTCATTGTACATTTAAATGCGTTTTGCTGTTATTGCGCATCTTTGTAATTTTTAAAAAAAACATGTATGTGTTTGAGTTCTTTGAAAAACATATGTGATTGTTTGTGTTGGGTGGTTGGGAGGGGGATATTGACTGATGGAAATGTATGGGGGGGGGGGGGGGGGGGTGTATTTTTTTTTAGTGAGGGAGGATAAGAGCATTCTTTGCTCTGGATTTTTAAAAAAATTACTTTTCTCTATATTCGGATGTGGCATCCTGAAAGAAGATGTAATCTTTGGCAGGTAAAAGATTTGCACTTGTAGTCAGAAGAAGAAGAGTACATGGAAGCATGGAAGTGAGTGTTCCCTCTGTGTGTGCAGGGATTGTCTGGGAGTGGTGGACTGCCAGTGGTGCCAGGTACAGCAGGATGGACAGACGGCACTCAAGTCTCCATACTGCGATTCCCAGCGTGTGTGTTTTGGTGGAGTGGTTGGAGCCCATTCCCCCTACGGTGATGAAATCAGTGGTAAGTTAGCAGGGCTGGCAGTGATGGTTCTCAAAATGGTATCAAAAACTGGAAAACTAAAAAGTGTGGATTAGTTAGAAACAAATAATTTTTACTCTGGACTTGAATGACTTCACTTTACTCTGGACTTGAATGGCTTAACAATTTTCCTAAGGATGACTAGATTTTTTTTTTTGGGGGGGGGGGGGGGAGTTTACTGCAGATGACTGCATTTCTCACAGTTCCACAGCATAAGCATAGCAAAAGCTTGAAGCAAAGAAAGACTTTGAAAAATGAATCCTCAATTTCAGTGCCTCCATATTCAAAAGCCTTAGTCATAAACAAATTAATTTTTTGTTCTTGTGTTCCTTCACTAAAGCTCTAAGGTTCACCAATGGTAAGACTGCATATACAACCATTTTTTGCCCATTAAGGTAACCATATTCTGACTCCAGAGATACATTTTGATTTAAAGACCAGGTGGCTCATACTACATAAAGAAGAGCTGTATCATCTCCAAAATACAGTATGTAATGATATTACACATTATACATAGACACTTGATAAGTTGATACATACTAACACGTGTATTTGAAAAAAATATTCTCAAGCCTATGGTGAAAACAATGTACGGATTGTCACTTACAGCGGAAACTGGAGAGCTTGATATGGTGACGATGAAGAGCACACCGGTGGGTCCAGTGGCCGGGGGCATCATGGGATGCTTTCTGTTACTGGCGTTGGGCGTGTACTGCTATCGCCACCACGTGCACCGCCACTCTCACCAGTATGTCAGCACCTTGCCAGACAACCCTCAGCGGAATTCCCATTATTACGAAGATGAGCCAGAGCCCACTGACGACACCACAGCTGGTGAGTGTGAGTGACATTTTTTTGTTTTTTGTTTTAAGTTTCTTGTGGTGTGTTGTTTGTGTATGTTGGGAGTGAGTGTAGTTGAAATGTACAAATTGAAAACAGTAGTTTGAGTGTGCAGTTGTGTGTTACAGATATCAGTTATGTGTGTGTGTGTGAGTGCATGCTTGCATGAGTGTGTACGTACATGTATGTTAGAGGGGGAGGGGGGCATGGAATTTCAATATGAGAAACACCTAAGCGTTTTATTTATGCTAGTGTATATTTGTGAATGGTAAGATGCTTGTGAGATAGGGTGAGTATGTGACTGAAAATGTACCAGGTCTTGAAATCTTCATGTGCTTATGTGGGGATCGAATTCATCCTGTTTATTAATATGATCGTATTGACTAAGGCCAAGGTGTTTGTTGTGCAGGTCACACCAACTTTGTGCTGGCCTCCTTTGAGAACCCGGCCAGCATCTCCCCCTACCGTGTCAACACCTCCTACCGCCGCCCTGCTGGCGGTGACAGCGACCACGGCTACAGCACCATGACTCCACACGAAGACTCGGAGCACGCCAGCCTGCCCTGTCTGGACCCCCACTCCATCGCCAAAGATCGTTTCAAGCCCACCCCCTACACTGCTGTGCTTTCCCATCCCCCGGTCCTCCCCCCACCCCCCAGCTCCTCCAGTCGCCGCAGCCGCAGCCCCACCCCTCCCCACACGCGGCTGTCCCTGTACACGCCCATTCCTGAACAGACTTGTCTGACCTCAGACGTGGGGTCCCCTGTGCCGGGGGCCACCAGTCTGAAAGGGCCTCACAGTGTGATTGCCAACGTGCAGGTTCATATGGTGGACTCTCACTGAGACGGTGATTGAAAGCCAGTTCACGGATCAGCAGTCACAGGCATGAGGTGACTCTCCCTGAGGCAGACTGCAGCGTTGGTGCATCAATAGCGGGCAGATACCCAGCCAGTGGTCACAGACTTTATGCCAGCATCTATACAGATGGTATGTGCTGTTTCTCAGGGGGATGCACTGTCATGTCCACCCATGCAGTGTGTGGGTGTGGGAGTCTGCCTGCGTCAGTCAGCCCACACTTCAGTTGTCCACCGCTGCTTTTCCTGCATTGGCCAGACAGTGCTAGCCACAGAGGACAGGGAAAAAGCAGCCACCTTCATTGTGAACGGCACGGTGTCTGCTTTTCAATGTTCAAAACCTATACACTCAGCATTGTTTTGTGAAGTGAAGAGAAAGACATGGGAGTTGGTGATAAAGGGGGCAAGTCACAGGAATGTGTCCCAATGATGTCCAGGCTGGAGTTGAGAGGGCCTAGTCCTGGCTTCTTCTGACAGTAAAAGTTCAGGTCTGAAACGACATGTATCCATTGCTTATGGAGAAACAAATCATCACAATGATATGACAAAATGTAACTATGATTGCTTCAGAAATACTCTTCTTAGGGAATACCAGTGTAAGGATTAACAGTAAAACATATTATGAATGGGGGGAGGGGGGTGGCGGGGGCTCATGAAAGGGATTCAGTTTTGGAATCTGAGAATCTAATAGGAAACCAGGACATTAGTACATAATCAACGAGAAAGTTGCATAGCAAACACAAATGTCATTTATCTTTATCATTGGGTATGGTGTCACATTGGGAATACTTGCCAAAAAAATCGGGATTTTAAAAATAAACCTGACAGCATCACATCATTGACATTGGAGGGAGGGAGACGGTGAATGAGAAAAACCATCCACATAAAATCCACACTGAGAAAAGCCAGGACTAGGTAGAAGCCAAAAATGATGGACACCTTACAGCTGTTGTTATGGGACCTCCAAACCAGACCTGTGTATGGTGGTGGTGTCATAATCCTACCAGGATTGCAATACACACTTCAGTAATCACCGTTACTTGCCACCTGTGACCATGTTGAGTTAGAGACAACTTCACTCTGGTTCGACAATGGGGTGTATTCTTTTAAAGCTCAGGGTAGTTTCACAACATAACGTACATCAGCCATGCTTGCAGATGGCAAAAGGAGCAGCGACAATTTGTAAATGAGACAAGTTTGGGCCAATTTTGTCAGTGACAAACTGTGCAAGCAGCTCATTCAAAGGCTGTACTCTTTTTAGTGTTCTTGTTTTTTATCTAGCTCAGCTGCTATGCAGCTGCTGTGAAGTGAAAAGTTGGGTCATTTCATGGAGAAGAAAGAAGTGGGTAATATGTGAAGAGACTATGATACAGAGCCTGGCAGTGTAATGGTGATGACATAGGAGTGCCAGACTGTGTTGTGGGTAGCCACAGCTCCTGGATTTGCTGCTGATGTTGAACATTGACATTAATATCATAAGGAAGAATGAAGTCTGCGGGTCTGTCTCAAACACATGTTTTTTTGTCTGTGACTTTCTGTTGTTGAAGTGAGGGAGATGGGCAACCTCACTTCTCTGTGAACATTATTACATGACGGAAGTAGAACCAACAAATTTAAAAGAAAGGAAAAAAATTGGATGGACAAATAATGCAAGTCTTTTGTGGAAATTTCATCTCTTTGTCTTTCTCTCTCTCTTTCTTTCGGTCTTTGTCTCTCTCTCTCTCTCTCTCTCTCTCTCTCTCTCTCTTTTGCTTGATTTAATTTCTGTTTCATTCACACTTCTTAATATATTATGATAAATCACGCATGACTCAAAACATTACACCACTGATTGATGAATTACACAAAACTGTTAATCTTGCTAAAACAATTTTGTTGTATTAATCCTACAGTCCTGATAACATGTTCAGATCAGATCACAGAAGAAAAATCATTTCTATGAAAGAAAACATGTCATTAAGTTTCAAAACTAATAAGAGGTAAGCAAAATCAAAAGAGTTTTCCAGTGTGACTGAGAACTGGTTGCATTTAAGGGGCATTTGTTTTGATACGTTTCTTGACTTGTAAATTATCAAGTTGTCTGCCGTCTGCTTGAAGTGTGTGAAGTGTAGGCTTTTGTGATATATAATGTACAAATATGTGAATATATATATTATATGTATACAGTACTTACTTTACCAGCATACACTATAATGTCCAGTATTTTTCAGACATGCTTGTTTATTTTTGTTCACTTTTTTTTTTAAAGACAATAACAAGTTCTTCCTTAATCTAATCTGCCAACTGCAGATGATTCACCTTTTATGAAATATAACACAAAAAGAGTAAAATCAGGCTTGAAATATGTATTATCAAATGAAATTAAGCATACAATGTTTCATCATTTTACCTCTGAATTAAATTTAACAGTTATGGGCATGTGCCTTTTTTTTTAAATTCCTGATTTTAATACCACAGTGAATGTGAGAAATGCTTTCTTAAATTACAAATACAGAAAAACTTTTACGGAATTAAATCTGAGGGAAAACAATGTACTATAGTCATGTCACAAGTTTATATCAGTATTATATGTAAATTTAGAATCATCAAAGACATAGCCACTACTGGTCACACACTCAGAGGCCATCCTTTTCTTGTGCATTCCCTATTCATGTGTATTCACTAATTGGAAACTACACATGAAGTTCCAGGAACTACAGCTTGTGATGATCAAAACACCAGAATGAATAAATGAGGAAGTTATCATGTTGAATATATATCATCATGATCATGATATATCATTCATCAAATCATTTATAGTCTATTCATGATGTCATCACATCTATTTTTATTATCAAAAGCCTCCTCTTTTTCTAAAAAAAAATAAATAATTTTTTTTAAAAAGAAATAAAAAGAAACAAAGCAAGATAACATTATAGTGTGATATGTCTTTGGTGTGATAGGTAAAAAATGCCAAGTCAAAGTCACATTTCTTTTAACTGAAGATATTTACTAAAATTTTATGAGAAAAAAAAAAAATTTTAACCGCAAAGAATAAAGATGACAGCACATCGCTGTAGGCATATCTCAATATGGCCTGTGTTTTCTTTGGGAAAAAAAAAAGAATTTTAAAAAAGACCACCATTTCTGCTACCCACCTATTCCAGGGTCCATAGATGCCTTTGTTTTTGTCACTACTCGTCGACACTTACATGATTCTGAACAGAATAAACAGGCAACGGTTTTTGAGGCATTGCGGTAATTCAGTTCATGTTCAGGATCCTCTGTTTCTCCTGGAGTCTCAGGGCATTACTTAAGCACTCTTTTCATCACAAAATACATAGGGAGGTGTTTGGACTGTTTTTTGTATTTATTTTTTTTACTGGAAACTTAATGCGTTGACATGATGAAGGCAGCAGAGTGTTCAATGATCTCTTGAGGTGTTTTATTTTAGCGGTAAGTCTCTGAAACTAGGCTGGAGCACAGGAGAGCTGAATTAAACAACAATGCTTTGTTGTTAAAGAGCAAGGGAGATCACCTTTTCCTATAGTGTAGATGAATGCAAATTAGGTATCCCATGCTGTAAAACGTGCTGAATGGCAACAAGTATGCCTCAGTTCATTGTTGACTGGGAGAAAAACAAAAACAGTTCTAAGAATTTCAATTGTCATAATGACCTTACATGCATTTAGACCTTTCTTTCCTTTTCTTGGAATCATTTAATCAGTTGATATTTTAGAGTGTTACTGAAAGTCACTATGAAAAGGGTGGGAAAAAAACATGTTTTAAGAAGTGGTTTTACGTAAGTCTGAATTTCCTTTTATTACTGCAAGTCAGGTAATTGTTAATAGTGTTTTAGGATTTTAAACACTTTTTTTTTTCAAAAACATTTCAGCTTTAGGTAAAAGGAAAAGCAAAGCATGTTAACATTATACAAAGTTACAAGCCATCATCTTGATTAGTAGCAACATTTGCGTTTAATCTCTTTGATTATTTTATAAATGGTGAATATAAAAAGAGATATAATGTAAAAGGAAAGGACATTATGGCAAAATCTAAATAATTTTAAGAGAGGAAAACTCTTAGTTTTTAATGACAAATTCATTCAGGTCTTTTTGGATTTGAGTCGTCATCGGTGTATGATTTATTGAAATATTGGTCACTTTGATGTTATGGATGACTATGGCAGAAATGGTGTCCATGATTTGTGAACATTTTTTTTTTTTATGTGTGTGTTCCTTTGTACTTATTATCTTTTCTTTCTTTCTTTCTTTCTTCTTTCTCAGTTTTCTCTTTTTTTCTGTTTTGTGAGTTATCTTTGGGTTTTTTTGTCTTTTGATATGCTGTGATATTACATTTTACATTATCGCTTCTTTTGTGGGGGTGACTCATCACTTACTGTTGTTTGAAAAAAGTGATTACTGTTAGCATTGGGAGAAAGATCAGAAAGGTTTTCACGTTCTTTCTTTTTTTTTTTAAATTCATTTTACACATCAGTATAAAAAGAAGCTAAGAAAACTAAAGATGATATTTATAACTATGTGCAATCATTAACAGAGAGAAAACAACAAGGTTATTGTGATTTTAGAGAGATTGTTGATAATGAACAAATTTAACATGTAAGATTTTTGCAGGTGAAAGATAAAACAAACCATTGCTTTTCGTTTCTTTTGTTTTGCTTTTTGCTTTTCTTTCTCTTGTCTTTGTGTGTGTGTGTGTGTCTTTTCTACATCATTTTCTCAAAATGTTGATGTTCCAGTGCTGTTATGGTGTCGTCTTTGTGTGTCACAGTATGTGGGTTTACTTTTGTTAAAAGTGGGTTACAATCCCAGAGCTGTCTGTTCAAATGGTACTCTGATTAACTGTTGTTTGGCTTTTTAAAATGTCTTTCTCCTCCCACTCTATCAGTCTCATTTTCTCTGTCTGTCTATCTGTCTCTGTCTCTGTCTCTCATTTTTCATTTATGTGTGAGTGGGTTGTATGGTTTTTACTTCTTCTTTTTTTTCTTTTTTTTTTTTTTACTGAACTAGTATCAGAGGCCAGTATACAATTAAAACGACTGTATACGTCTTGTGTTCAGTTGCGAAACAAATGAACAACTAGTTTTGTTTAATACAAATATTTGGGGATAATTCTGTTGTTTTAAATGTGGATATTCACTTGTTATTCAGCATTCACACAGAATGATGTTGGATGAGAGCACTCTTATTGTTTTTTGTTATTATATATATAGAACAGATTATTTCTCAATCTGCTGGACAGTGTGTGTGTGTATTTGTGTGTATGTGTGTGTGTTCTGTGTGTGTGTGTGTGTGTGCACGCGTGCACATGAGAAAAAGTGGGAGAAATAGAGAAGATGGGATTATGTGTGTATTGTCTGTGAGGAAAAGTTGGCAACGAATTTGTTTTCAACACATTTATTTATGCTTTGCTTAGATTTTAAGAATACGAGGTGTGTGTTTGTGTGAGTGAGTGTCTGGATTGACTCTGTGTGTTATAATTGTTTTGATGACATACGAGTACAAAGACTATGAAGATGTACAGTATGTAAAAACATGTGATTATATCATCATTTGTCCTGTTGATGTTTAGTAATGATTTATACAGTTCCTGTAAGATACTTGTCTGTTTAGGTGAATGTGTAATACTTTGTGGGGGGGAAAAAACATACAGAAAATAAAACAGTAGCTGCTGGATGCATGCTTGCGTGCACGCACACACACACACACACACACACACATTCATTCAGATCTTGTAAATTTTGATGAATTTGGCTACAAATTTCTCTCTGGCTGGGTAGTTTTTCTGCCTCAGTTTAAGTATAAAATTTTGTTGTCCATTTGAAATGATATGAAAATGAAATTGAGAGTTATATTTATGGGTTAACCTTTGTTTTTAACTGGTTTTCCCAACCTGAATCTGGTAACCAACCACCATGAAATGACTCATTTGGCATTGATCCTTGATTACAGAAGTATGCAAAGTTCTTCATAGTTAACAAATGTTTTTGTAAGCAGAGTCTTGGTAGTGATACCCTTTCCTGTCAACTTCCCTCTCGCCCCCCCCCCCCCTGTTCTTCACTGGATCTGTTGCCAGCTGCCACAAGATGGAGAAGTGCTGCAGATTTTTCCTAGTTTTCCTTTTAGGTAGCAAGTAGGCTTACAGTTTAAAAAAGAGGAGCGGAAAATAGATGATAAAATTAACTGTAGACAGTGGCTGGAGGAATGAGTTGGCATGATAAAAACTTAGAAAGATGGGACAAAGAAATAAAAAGATTAAGGTAAAAACAAAGAACAATACTGTAAATTTCAACTTCAGAATTTCCTGACAATAGCAAAACTGTTAATGCTAAAAGCAAAGCCCCTCTACTCACCCCCCATTTTCACCCTGCAATCCACTCTGGGTCCAAGCTTTAGAAACCTTGTATTTGCACCTTGTCAAAAAGCCAGATGTACTGCCAAAATATGTTGTGGTTTTTTTTGTTGGGTTTTTGTGTGTGTTTTAAACAGATACTGTTTGCTCCAGGGATAGGTGGTGAGGGGGGGGGGCATTTTTTTTTCTTTTTTCACTATGTATTGAAATGAGAGACTGATGGGGAGAGAGAGAGAGAGTGTGTGTGTCTGTGTGTGCTTCTGTGTTTTAGCAGCATGCATTTTGGTTGCAACAGTGATGGAATAAATGTGGAAAATTGCGTGTTATGTTTTGGATAAATTAACAATGAGATATTTCGCCCCTAATGAAAGGTGACCAGACCACCCCACCCTTAGTTGAGGATGGATAGTCTTGATTATTAATTGTGTCTTTGACAAGGGAAAGCACAGGCTGGCTCAGGGTAGATCTATGCCATTGCTGTCATTTCATGGTGTGGGCAGAACTACTTGTTTTTTTTCTGACCAATAAAATCTATTCTGAAAATTCATTTTACTATTATGTCAGCATGCATGTAGGATGTTTTATGATTTATGTTCAGCCTCCTGTGTTCTCTCTCTCTCTCTCTCTCTCTCTCTCTCTCTCTCTCTCTCTCTCTCTCTCTTAATTCTGTTTTATTTTCACAAAAAAGTAGCACATATGTGTTTTTTTGTGCTGCAAAACTGTGAATGACAGTAGATCAGATCCTCTTCTTCCTCTTCATATTTTGTAATAAACAACACAGTCAGTCAAAGTGTGTCTAGAGTGTTTAGTCATTTTGAGCGAATCTGTGTGTGGTTGAAAGTCTGGTATATAAAGGTTTTGGTTAGATTGTTTTATTTTGTAACCCCCCCCCCCCCCCCTCTCCCTCCCACCTTTCCTCTGCTAAAGCTCCAAAGCTCACCAATAGTGAGATGTATGTGTATGTGATCGTGTTTGCCAACCCTTAAAGTAGCCACATTCCAACTTAGGGGATTCAGTTATTAGTTTCCTTTCCTTTTTTATTAAATGCAAAGATCTTTGTTTGGTAAATTCTGAAATTGTTTATTAATTCTGCAAAACAGTTTATATTCAGTGTTCATAACAAGAATTTTGCAGCTGAAATACAGAACACAATAATTTCAACCAAAGAAAGAATAAAGACTCATATTTTATCAATGTCAATCCCATACCTGCTTGGATGTGCTATTTACAACAGGACATGCACATGTGCACACACTCGCACACAATCAAACACGCACACGTGTGCACATGCACACATATTGGAAAATTGCTTGAAAGGTTTATTTGATTCTTAAAGCAATAACTACAGTCAAGAGTAACTAGCACTGAACAAAAGTCAACTGATGTACACAACCACAAAGCAAGTTGCATAAAAGTTCTATTTTATTCGGACAGCATATGTTTGTTGTTGTTTTTAATTGTTCAAAACATGATACACATTTTGCAATCTCAGTATAAAGAGTAATTGAAAGAACAGATACACAAAAATATTAATTTTATTTTAAAAAACATATATTTCTTGTGGAGCAGAAAAAAAACACACAAAAAACTTTCAAAGAACATCACAAAAAGCTTTGCATGTTTGTTAGCTATCCAATACCACAAAAAGAAAATATAGACTTTCACCCAGATTTGGAATCCAGGATCAAGAATGGAACAGATCTAACTAAAATGGGGAGTCATCTTTTGATAGAATTTGCAACAGTTGTTAGAGCAAAACCAATACTCAACCAAAGTGTTTCAGCTGTGTAGATGCAATGGAAAGCGTTGCCCCCCCCCCCCCCCACCCAAAAAAAAAACCAAACAAAAAACCCCAACCACACACAAAAAAACCCAACAATTACAAACAAACAAAAATCAAACAAACAAAACACCTACAGAGGGAATAAAAGATTACTAGTTAGAGACTCAAAACTCATGGTCTGAAGAAATCTGAGAATGTATATATATGTTCAAAATTGCTGCTGAACAGTCTGTTAAGAGGGAAACTTTCCCCAAGGAATTAATGTTGGTTCCAACTCCTGTCCTCAACATTTTTTTTCAGAGAACACTTGAGTATGAACCAGAATTATGTGTGCAAATGCGTGCATAACATTTTGTGCCTACGTTAAAAGTCCATGGTCCTTTAAAGAGTAGATGAGGTATAGCTAATGGTATGGCTGATACAAATATATCCAGCACGCAATCTGTGGCATGCAGGCAGGTCTGACGAATCTTGTCCATGAAACATTGCGTGAAAGTTTCAATGCAATTCTCCGGGGACTCTTCAAGAAATTATGGCAAGAAGAAAAAAAAAACTCTCAGCAAGAAAAGAATCGCTTTCCTTTGCAAATTCTGTAGAAAAACCTGTCATAGATAAATATACACACAGGAAAAGAAAAAAAAGATTATCCCTTATTTATATATAGTGCATTGATCCCATTGAGAAACCTTACAGTCCCCTTAGACAACGGCCTGAATCTCATCCCCAAAACTCTGCTGTGGCTGTCAGTGGATAATCTTCTTCCTCCTTTCTTCTACCCTTAACTCCCAAAGAAGTTATTGCAGCATCTCGCAGAAACTTCCATGCAAGTTGAAGCTGTCAGAGTCCACCTCTCTAGGTACTCCACATACTGGTTGGTACAATCGTGTTGTTCATACCAGCAGCTGTAAAGGACCTGCTCTTCTACGAAAGAGGGGTGAGGATTTGATGCGTGTGTAAAATGTTATGGGTCAGTGTGTACACAACAGGGTCTCCGTTAGTAGTCTCATTTGAAGGACCTAGAGAGAATGATGTGGGAACCAAGACTGACTGCTGGGGTAAAAATCTCAAAAAGGTTGCTCAGCAGCGATTCAAACCCACATCCTCGGATATCTTCAGCTATAAATCTGAGACTCTAACCACCCCACAACGTAAAACATCACAGTTAAATGCAGCACAGTGTTTTCATACATTAAATATTTAAAAGCAATCGAATAAAAGCTGACTATATTTACACTCACTGAGAAGCTAGGAAGTTTACTGCTGAATAACCCTCCAGGTAATTATAGAAATGGGGGTTTTTGAGTAACAACTGTAGTATTTTCCACATGAATTGTGTGTGCGTGTCTGTGCGCGCGTGCGTGCGTGCGTGTGTGGATGTGGACAAATGCTGAACATGTGTTTGGTTGGTTAGATGTTGGTGGGTTTTGTGTGCTTTTTTAAAAACTGCTTTTCATGTCGTCCAATGTATTTAACTGGCACCTAGCACCTAAAATAATGAAAACTATTGATGGCACAAATCATTATTTAAAAAAGAAGAAAAGAAAAAAAGCATCCATAATAACTCTATCATAAATTCTTACCGATGAGTTCTCAGAACACATCCCCTTTCTCTCCCTCGCCATTTTCTTCCACTGACGTCACTGATGACGTGGAAGATACGATCTGACGTGGCGTCCCGTATGCCGTCATACCAGCCTGCGAGGCAACTCGGTTGGAACCGTACTGCAAACCGATGACAGCCCTGTCCGGGGCTTTGGTCTGACGGGGCGGAGCTTTGGTGTTGAGGATGGGGTTGTTGTGGGTTGTTGGTGCCGTTGAGACGGCGGTGGGAGAGGCAGGGGCAGAGTTGTCGTTGGCAACCATGTTGGAATCACCGTCACTGCTGGTTGATACAGAAATCTGGCGCTGCATTCCATAAGCCGTCATTCCTGACTGGGACGCAACCTGTGTGACATTAAACCAGCAAGTTACTTCTTTTTTTGTGTGTGTCTTCTTTTTTTTTTTTTAATATACCACTTTAAGTCACGGCAGATTTCTCTGCGTGAAATTCGGGCTGCTCTCCCCGGGAATATCGCGTCGCCACAAGAGCAGCGCCGCCCATTTTATTTCTTTTCTTGTCTGCAACTGTACTACACACACACACACACACACACACACACACACACACACACACACACACACACACACACACTTACTTTAGAGGTACATCAAAAACACCTATCTACAAAGACAAGATTTAATCATTCCTCTGTTCCTGGTGTTACTGTTTCACGAGAGCCTCCCTTGAGTGTGGGTGTCTTCACACCAGGGTAAAAATCACACGCACAACACCCATAGAACATTATCCCCATAATGTATGAATACAATAAGTTAAAGACGTAAAGCATCAACAGAGCCAGTATGGCTGTTGCTGGGGAAAGGTGGTGGGGTGGGGGGGGGGGGGGGGGGGAGCAGGGGGAGCATTCTACTTCATGATAATCCATGACCAACGGGAACTTCATAGCCGTGTTTTCAAACTGCCATATTTTTAAAACGTAATTTCTATTCCAGCATCCCACCTCACCTACCCCCTCCTCTACTTCTCTCCCTTTCTTTTTACACCTAATTTCTGTTCCAGCATCCCACCTCACCTACCCCTTCCTCTACTTCTCTCCCAGCATCCCACCCACCCTACCCCTTCCTCTACTTCTCTCCCTTTCATTTTAACCTAATTTCTGTTCCAGCATCCCACCCCACCTACCCCCTCCTCAACTTCTCTCCTTTTCTCCTCTCTTTACCTATGTACGACCCTCCCCTATTCCATCGTCCCAATAATAAATTAATTTTGTTTGAGGTTGTATAATAGTCCCAGCGGAAGTTATCCGATTTCGGGGACTGTGGTCGCAAATCATCCCACCTGAGCGCCGAGAGCCACCCCAAAAACAGTACAGTTCTTGAAGCAACTGTGCCAGGCCCACGCAAGCACGAGAGTGCGTCACGAGCCTGAGTTCATTTATTTTATATAAAATATATATATATATATATATATATATATATATATATATATATATATATATATATATATGTTTACTATTACCCCCTGACTTCTTTTTTTTTTAATTATTTTTTTATATCGAGGATAATGGAATAAGCACTCGTGTGCTTTTTTTCATCCAGTCCCCGTGTGTATGCAGTTTTGTCAATTTTGTCATCCGTTCCCACCGGCACACAACGGCCTACTCTTCCGAAAAGCGGGACAGGATTTCACGTGTGCGCAGCAAGATGTTCTGCGTGCGTTCACACACGGGGGCCTCGGTTTATAGTCTCACATCCGAAGGACTTTTGGGGAGAGCGGAGTGGGCACTGATGTTAACTCCAGAGGAAAAATCCTCTTGAACGCGATTCGAACTTCTATACCTGGTTGGAACTCTGCCATGGCCGGTCCCAAGCCCGGATGAGAAAGGAGGAGGGTTGGGCGTGGGGCTAGCAACCCCACCCCGTAAAAACAAAGCTTGCTACAGAAACGCCAACAACAGACCAAGAGACTACTGCCCTGGGAGAGGAAGGGTCCTCGCCAAGAGGATGTATGACGCCGTGTGGTGAAAGCCGTGAGTCTACGGAAGCCACAAGGCCGACCCCCCTTTTGAGAGAATAGCCCAGGACAGAGGACTCTGGCGGACTGCTGTCGGCGGCCTATGCTCCAGGGGGAGTGATGGGCCTAGGTAAGGTAGGTAGGTAGGCATACCTGGTTGGAGCCGTACTGCAGACCGATGACCAGGTGGGAAGACTTGTCCACCTCAGAGGCAGCGGTGCTGGCCAGCAGGATCTGACGGGGCAGACCGTAGGGGGTCATGTGGGCCTGGGAGGGCAGGTCTGTGGGCACACTGTGCTGACGGCTCACCGTCCGGCGAGCCAGCTGCATCTGCTCCTCGCTGAAGTGCCGCTCGTTCCGGGAGGCGATCTTGACGCCCAGCTTAGGGCCCGTGTAGCCGTTTTGCTGGGCCTGTGGGGGAAAGGGGAAGGGCCGGAGGAGCTTGGCGGTTAGAGTCTCGGAATCTTCGTCTATTGGTAACAGGAGCACTACGCGGGTTCGAGTCTCCGTTGTTGAAGTATTGGTTTGTTTGGGATTTTCTCCCCTGGAGTTCACATCGAGTAGGATACAATTCCCTTGTAAATCTTTCGAATGAGACTATAAATTGAGATTCCGTACGTAAACGCAAATGTACATTTTATAATATTACGTGCATACATGAATAAAAACCATGTATGTTTCATTAAAGAGAGGCTGGTGCCATGAAGGTCACATACCTAGCATGCAACCCTTGACCTTGAGAGCGATGGACTCCGCCAGATACCCAAGATTACCTTTTTTTTAAAAAAATGAGCGCAGAGATCCAAAGAGTCCTCAGGGAGGTAAGGTAGACAACTGAACGACACAGTAAGAGATTATAGAGGAGGAAGATAAGTATACAAGGCACCCCCCCCCCCCCCCAACCTCCCTTCTCTTTCACCTATCCTCACCACTAATGGCAGATTCAAATACATATTGTGGGCACCTATGAATAATGCGACACATTTACTTGGGCAATATAGTTTGGGTTTGTCTTTTGCTTCTGACTTAAAAGCTGAAACGAATTGTCAAAAGACTTTTACCAAAATACCAAATATACTTATTTTCTTCATTGACTGTATTATGCTGAATCGTTTAGGTTGAATAGAATTGGTAAGTCGTAAAGTGTACTCCTTTTTCCATTAGGCCCTTGCTTTGAATAGGTGTTACAGGACAGAATAAAAGTCCAACAACATCGATAAAACCACACACACACACACACACACCAAAACATAACCCAAGGTACAAAACAAACAAGCAAACAGCAACAAGAAGAAACAAAACTAAGCAAAAAGAGTGAGAGATGCATAGAAAAGGAACAGGACAGTAAACAAGGACTCACAGACATCATACACAGACACTCAGGAGGACAAGGACAGAAACTGAGACACAGACCAGACACGTATAGAGAGAGAAACAAACTGAGTTACAATTAAAGGAAAAGACAAATATGCTGAAAGGATCATCAACGAATTACAAACACATGTAACTAACTCACCAGAGAGCCCAGGGCATAAATGCAGTTGATGACCTGGAAAACAACATATGAAAAATAATTATTATCTTCTAAGTTTGCCTTCATTCAGTTAACCAGAATTGAAACAAAGGAACCAAATAGGAGACGTCAGCAGGAATATTTCTTTGTAATAGTAGAATACCAATAGACCTTAGAACACCAACAAACAACAACAACAAAACAGACAGAAAAATGATAACAAAGGAAGTATGGATGAACGATTAAGGTACAGTCCAATTTAGAACGGAAGGAAACATAGAGAAAAATTAAAATTAAAAAATGAATAAAAAAATTTAAAAACCATGACGATTGAAGGGAGATAAGTGAGAAATTGAGGAAGAAATTAAAAGAAAAACAGAACAGAAGATAGACAGAAAATCGACAACTTATAGCAGAGAAAGTGAATAAAGAAAGGATTAAAGAGGGGAAGTGAGCAAGATCGAAAGAAAGAGTAAAACAAAAAGAAAGAAAATGACAAAAGGGATACAAAAGACAAATAGGCAAAAACGGACAACACTCTTTCGCTGAAAGAGAAACTGAAACAACCAGAGATAAATAGATAGAGAGAGAGAGGGGGGGTTATTGTGTGAAGCAAATATGCCCATTCACAAGGGGACAGTGGGGTGGGGACTGGCCACAAAATACACATATAATAGATAACACAATCAATCATCTTACCCTGCATACAACAACAACACAGAATTGGATTGGTAAAGCTTTCGCCCATGAGAGAGAGAGAGAGAGAGAGAGAGAGAGAGAGAGAGAGAGAACTCAATGATTTATTCACAAAAAGGCCATTGGCCCATACATGAAGGGGATTGCCCAACTCCTTAGTATTTTGGTGGGTGGGTGGGGGCGAGCAATAGTAACAACAAAATGTTATTGTATAACAAAAAAGTCAGTTACAAAACTATGACTTAGGATAATATCTCTGTTATTCTGAAAGCTTTACACAAATATAAAATGAGGCTGCGCACAACCTCAGGATGACTTGATGCCATGAGTACAGAGAGAGAGAGAGAGAGAGAGAGAGAGAGAGAGAGAGAGAGAGAGAGAGAGACTTGCTTTGCTTCATAGATATCTATTGTGCTATGCAATGTTTTTCCTAATCAAAACTGGACAAAATGCAGAAAACGAAGAAACAAAGAGGAAAAATAAAGCATGAATTATATATCAGTTCTGACAAATTTACTTTTTGTTTTGGTTGTTTAATAGTCCCAGCGGAGATATCCGAGTTAGGGACTACTGTGGTAACCGCAAGTCACCCCACTTTGGCGCCGAGGGCCACCCTAAAAATAGTACAATTCTTAAGCAATGCAATGCTATGCAAGCATATCCATGCTATGCATAAAACTTTTAAAAACACAAGAAAACAACAAATCTACAACAGAAGATTTGTTTTTATACCGTGTAAACTGCACGTGACTCATACAGCTCTTTGACGTGGAAGGTATCAATGGTCTGCATTCCATACTTCACACAGGCTCTCAGAAACAGCTCTGCGTTTTCCATCTGAAAAGGATTTGTAAATCATAACTGGTTATGTCATAAATACACACACACACACACACTCCTCTCTCTCTCTCTCTCTCTCTCTCTCTCTCGGTTGTTTCTGTGTTTTCTGTTTTGCTCTCTCTCTCTCTCTCTCTCTTGTCGGTGATTTTTTGTGGGGGCTTTTTTGTAGATATTTGTTCTGTATACTGTGTGAGTGTATGGGTATGAGGTTTATTTTATTATCATATATATATATATATATCCCTAAGGGCGCGGACTAGATGTAAAAAAAGCACATGGGTGCTTATTCATCATCCTCGAAATAAAAAGAAATTGTCATTGCCATTGTCACTCTCTGCATTTGGTCAGCCTTTCAATGTGGTCCATTTGGAATTTAAACAATGTGCCAAACCCATTGTTGGCAAAGGTTTCTGGGCTGTGTTGTTCCCATCAACATTTTCTTCACCTGTTTGGCGGAGGTAAAGATAAAATCGTTCTTGGTGACTGTGTAGTGTCGTATGCATAAAAATTTAAAAAAGTACACCCCATGTGTGTTGAGTAGCCTATAAAGGCAAAATATGAGTGTATATCAATGACTGATTTTTCCCCCTTTCGTCAGTGAGTTGTTATTGTTGCAAAGATATGTTTATTACATATGCATCTATCCCCGAAGGCGAAACGCCGCTACCTTAATGATGGGCAAAAACGGTCGCATTCGCAAAAATATCACCACTGGTGGACTTCGGAGATCTAGCCGACCAACGAAAAAGGTAACACATCTGTGAACAATGGGAGGTAAACACAAACCATGGAATTTACGTACCTTTAAACTTTAACGAGGAAGTAGTGGAGGAAAACAAGTGCAGGTAACCACGTAACAGCTTGTCAATCATTTTGAACTTTACTTTTAAAATGTCATTCAGTCGACCGTTTTTTTATATCAAGATTTAGCCATTACCTGTTGGAAAGGTGATGGGGTTTTGTGATACTTCTTGATGGCTCCAGGCTTGATATGGTTCATCACTCTTTGGATAACATGCAAAAAGACAAACACACATAATAACGTTCAATTGGGACTGAAAAGCGCTTACAATGATAATACACACCAAAAAATCTGGCCTTATAATGCAAGCAATCAAAAAAGAGATATGGCCTTGTTGTTGTTGTTGTTGTTGTTGTTCTCCCAATGATTCAATAACGCCCATAGATCTAATAGCTGCAAATTGTGGTACCATTGACATGGACACAGTCGGTCATTATTTATATCTTCCTCCCCCCCCCCCCCCCCCCCCCTCCTTTTGCGGTGGTGTTGTTGTTATTGTTTTGTTGTTCTTATTTGATTTTTGTTTGGGGGAGGGGGGGGGGGGGGTCGTTTTTTGCTACTGTTGTTTTCCTGCCTTTTTTTCCAGAAAGTCTTAAAAGATAACAATTCTCTTACATGCCGAAGTCAGATGCGCTCGGCCTGACTTGCCAGGCGCTTAAGGGCAGCGCAACGCAAGTTCGCAACGCAAGTTCGCTCAGGATTTTGACAGACAACAATAGTTGTTGTCTAAGCTTTCCATGACAAAGAAGAAGTAGCCTACATTGTATTGACAAGTTGAGGAAAACACACACACACACACACATTTAACGAAAAAAGTTTACAACAAATCTTTAGCAAAGCATCAGTGTATGACTGTTTATGACAGAGGGCCAGTCTGTTTCATATTATATATATATATATATATATATATATATATATATATATATATATATATATATATATATATATCAACCGCTTTTTGTATATTTCTTGGGGGGAGGGAGTTGGTTGTGTGTGTGTGTGCATCTCTGCCAGGCACATTGGCAATCTGACTTACTCACACAAAGCTGTGCCATCTTTGAGGAGGTCTGCCACCTCGCGTTCAGAACGCAGGGCGCCCACGTCTGTTTCTCCCAGCTTGCGCCCATTGACCGACTCTATCCACCTCAAGGCCACCACTGCTGCCTCAAGGTCAAACTTCTCTTGAGCCTGAAACAAAGTATCAAGTATTCATACCAGCTTATCCGATCCTATGCAGGGTTATTTATCACCGAAGTCGAAATGCGGCTACCTTAATGGTAGGCAAAAAAAACATCGCATACACAAAATTTCACCATTGGTAAACCTCGGTGCTCTAGCCAAGGAGCGAATCAAAAGCAAAACATCGACAACAAAAAGAAGAGTTATGCATGAAGTCATCAAGACTTTCGTTATGTTTGATTCAAGCCTGCTCTTGTTTCTTACTTTACATTGACAATAACAAAAAGGGGCTTCGTTTTTTTCTCTTTTTTTAGCTTCTGTTTCTTCGTCTTAGCTGTCTGTTTGTGTGTGTGCCCCCCCCCCCCCCCCCCTTTTCTCTTCTTTTTCTGCCTACGATTCCTTTCCGTTCGTTTTACTGTTTAATTTTTTGGCTGACGTTTCTGTTCTGCTGTTCTACGTAGCTCATCTCGATCTCTCGAGGCCCCAGCCTTACCCGGTCTCGTTATGTGGTTTCCGCAGGGTACAAGGACTCTATCAATGTCAGGCCGCCGTAGGGCAACCAGTTAGAGGGGCACTGCACTGCTGCTGGGTCACTTTGGTGATGTTGGATGGTGCCTGCTCTGACCTAACATACGCACAACACCACCTACCACACTCCCTGCTGACGACAGTAGCTGAGTCGAGTCGCGGAGCCAGACTGAGCGAGAAAAGGTAAAGGGAAAAGATAGAAAGGCATCGTAGACAGAAAAAGAAAAAAGGGGGGTGGGGTGGGGAGGGGGGAGGGAGATGGGGAAGGAGGGGATGGGGAGAGAGAGAGGCACATAAACAGACATCTAAGACGAAGAAACAGAAGCTAAGAAAAAAAAAAATTCCCCTCCCCCTTTTTAAAAAAAATGTCAGTGTAAAGTAAGAAACAAGAGCAGACTGGAATCAAACATACACGACCACATTCACCCCAAGGACGGAGGAAGCCAGTGTGGGTTATACAAACGACTTTTATCACACTTTGATACAGGGCTCCATGCCTGTTCTTGGCACCAAAGGCAACGCACACAAAGAAAAGGCTGAACCGTATCTACTGGCCAGTTGATAACAGTTTTCCTTCAGCAGATAATTTCTATGTAGACATTAGCAATGAGTTTGGTGCTGGCTACTCTGCTTTAGAAAATGAACTCGAATATCGTTCTGTGGAAATTGTATTTGAGTAAAACATTGTTACATTTCTAAAATGGAATGTATTTGAGTTTATGCTTTTGTAAAAAGGTGGGGGGGGGGGGGGGGGGGGTGGGGGTGGAGAGAGACAAGGGGGAAGGGGAGAGGGAAAAGTGTAGGCCGATTGTTCAGATGAAGTGTTTGTGGCAGATTTGCGTTTTGTCCTTTTTCCGCTTTCCCCCCCTTTTTTCTTTCTCTTTTTTTTTCTCTTAGAGTCGTATTGCGTACATGTATAGACATTTTCTTTTGATCTCTTTCTGGAAAAAAAAACTTTTGTTTTAACAAAAATGACTAGAGAAAGGGGAAAGAGGAGGAGGAGAAAGAGAGCGGGAAAGAGGCAGGAGCAGGCTTTAACAAGCCCAAAGAGATTTTGTTTTTGATGCTGTTGGTATCGTAGACATCCTATCATATAGGCCTATATAGCATAGTGGTTAGTATACGTGATCCTCTGTGTGTGTGTGTGTGTGTGTGTGTGTGCGTGTGTGTGTGTGTGTGTGTGTGTGTGTGAGAGAGAGAGAGAGAGAGAGAATGTGTTTAGGCCTCTGTGTGTGTGTGTGTGTGCGCGCGCGCGCGCGCATATGGGTATGTGCATGTGTATGTGTGCGCGCGCATGGGTATGTTCATGCGTATGTGTGCGTACACGCTTGGATACGTGCTCCCCACTTCTGCACTTAATGTATATACCATGTGTTTGATTAACATTTTCTTTTCTCTTGTCCCACAATGAAGTAGGCTAAACTGCTTTAAAAACAACAACACTGGCAGTCTGGCCGCTCGCCAGCCACAACATGCATTGACTGACAATATTGTACTGCAGGAAACTTCCATACACCACAGAACAGACCCTACCTACACTGCGCAGTAGCTGTTAAAGGAATCAGCACAATCAGTGCCCATTGAGGGATCCAATTCCCCATTGTAAAAAATGATCTTTCCAGAGTTACACGCAAAGTCACGCCATGTTCGGAATGTGTCTTCACGCAACAAGGGCAAAATGTTGTGTGTGACAATCGGCGTGACGATCGACAAATGGCAGAGAGAATGGCTTGAAGTGGTTCTGATTTTTAGGATCTGTTTCGTTTTGCTTTTTGTTTAATTCATAGATTTCATTTATTTGTTTTATGGTGTGGGGGAGGATCTAAGAGAGGATGTCAATCAAGCCATGACAGTGTCTCGTGCATCTGAGAGGGGGTGCGAGAAAGGGAGGGAGGGGGGTAAGAGAAGACACTGACAGACAGATAGAAAGTGAGGGGGGAGGGGGGGGGGGGTGTGCTGTGATCAGACCCCCAGTGGATGGACAGATCGGTAGAATGAGAGACAGACACCCCCAAACGGATTTAGGGGCTGGGATGGAGGAACTAGTGACTCTGAACTGCGAGACTTGCGTTACTGCTTCGATGGTCATGGCTTCTAAACACACATGCTGTGACGCCCCCCCCCCCCCCCCCCCCCCTCCCTTCAACAAAACAAAACAAACATCCCCCACCCCCTAATATAAAGAAAATAACACAAACACACACCCTAAAAAGAAAATTATGTATCAAGACCCCTCTCCCCAACCTTCCCAAACAAACACACAAAACCACACCTGCTCAGTTGTATATAATTGACAGTCATGTACAACACTGCCTCTAAGCAACACCTAGATCTACATATTTTATATGATTAATTTTTTTTTTAAAGATAAAACAACAACAAAACCAAGGATTCTTACCTTTCGTCGACAAGCGTGATGAAGCCCGAAATTACGACCTTGATTTGCCATGGCTTGTAAAGTTATGACAGACGACAGGTGAGCCAATGACTGACAACGATTCCCGATGAATAGAACTTGACGTTAAAAATTTAACTGGTCTGGTCTATAATTTGGAACCAAAAAAAAGTATACCATACACACAATCAACGTGTAAGAAATGATTGTTTTAGCTTTCGGCTTACCCATTCAAGCAAGGATTTTTTTTTAAAAAACAAAAACCCTCTATGCTGGCAGTTTTGATTCCAGTGTTCACCTTTCTTTTTCTCTTCTGCTTGCATAGGCAAAACAAGGAACACTCCTTAGGCCTAATGGTTTGCAGCCAGCAGGCACCGCCGATAGGTAGCCTAACAAAGTCAATCAGTCAACCCCTATCGAGTGTAGGTGACCAAAGTCGGTGATTGTTGCCAGTTCAGAGCGGTCAAGTAGAAGTTAATCGAACGATCGACACGCGATCACACAACGTGTGTGTGTGTGTGTGTGTGTGTGTGTTTTGTGTGTATGGTGGTGCCTGTCTGTGTCTGTGTGTGGGTGTGTGTGTGGAGGAGCTGGGGTGGGGCGGGTCAGTGTAGCGATGCTGAGAGCTAAGCTTGGTTCGAGTCTTATGGTTCATTCTGCATTTTCTTTGCCTAACTTGTGTGTAAGTGGCTGTGTTTACGTATTGGAAATTTCCTTTTGCGTAATACAACTAATGAATTTTCATCAAGAATGATATTTTTATTTATTTATATGTATTTAATTCTTTTATATCGAAGATAATGGAATAAGCGCTTATGTACTTTTTTACACCCAGTGCCCGTGTGTATGCGATTTTGTAAATTGACATCTGTTCCCACGGCACACAATGGCCTACTCTTACGAACAGCGGAACAGGATTTAACGTGCGCGCAAAATGTTCTGCGTGCGTTCGCACACGGGACCTCGGTTTATAGTCTCATCCGAAGGAGTTTGGGGGAGAGTGGAGTCTGCACTGATGTTAACTCCAGAGAAAAATATCCCCTTGAACGGGAATCGAACCCGGGTCGTGAGATTGCGAGCGCAATGTTCTAATCACTAGGCTATCCCGTCCCCCATAGTGATAGTGATACGTAGAATGATGATGATCGGATGATGATGAAATACTGGCAAAAATCGGCTGAATCAGATAGATCTAACGGCAAGCGGCGAGACGGTTTAGTAGTTACAGCCTTGCTGTCGTGATCTCAAGACATTTGTTTCAAACCTAAGATTTTCCTCTCCTGTTTCATTTCATAGTTATCCCTGCTTTTCAACAGCCCAAAACTCCATAACCCTGCCAAAGCGTATAACCACTGTGTGTGTGCGTGCATTTGGACTTGTTAGAACTATTACCTGCTATTGGTTGTATGACTGTGTAAGAATAAGTTGAGTGCAAGCGCTTTGATTTGTCTGTGCAAGATACAGCGCTATATAAATTCCATTTATTATTATTATTATTATTATCTCATGGCCCGTGATCGCGCAACGACGGAGGCGCTCTTTCGAGGAGGCCGAGGGAAGGGTTTTTCCCCCTAGAGTTAACATCAGTGTACTACAGACTCTACTCCCCTGAAAGTCCTTTGGATGAGACTATATAAACCGATGTCCCGAGTGCGAACGCACGCAGATCATCTTGCACACACATTAAAACCCGCTCCGCCTTTTGAAGAGTAATGAGTAGGCCGTTCATGCCGGCAGGAACGTAGGACAAAGTTGGTAGCCTGTTTTTTTTTTGTTTTTTAAATGCATACACTGGCGTGGTGTTTAGACACCATCCCTTAAGTCAGAATGCAGGTACTGTAATGGTGGGCTCAAACAGTCATTGTACGCATTAAACAGTCATTGTACGCATTAAACAGTCATTGTACGCAAAACCTCGATATTGGTGAACCTAGAAACTGTAAGCTGAGGAACTACAACAATAACAAAAACAGCTATAGGGACTACATTTTGTACCCATGACTCCATGTGTGTGTGTGTGTGTGTGCGCGCGCGCGCATGTAAATTAATGAAAGGGCTTTATGGGTATTTGTTTTAGATGGTCGAAAGCATGCATTTAGAATCCAGAGCCACCCAAGGCTGTGGCCCGCTCTATATTCATGTTTGACCTGAAATGCTGCACAATTTGCTTGCAAAGGGAAGCAACTGACCATGATCATCAGACATCCTGGGCTAGACACAGTGTGCTGTTTGTTTTGTCCCAATTCTTCTTTCCTTCCAGTCAAATTTGGCTGCACTCACTCCTGTACCTACGTCATGCACCTTTCCATTCAGCCCCCAAGAGCCCTCTCACACAGTGATTAGTCACTTTTTAAGTCTGTCCTGTCTACCTGTTTTCAGCTAGCCAGCTTTTTATATGTTAAGAGCACATAAAAGCTTCTTCAGTGGATAGCTTTTTAATCACATTTGTAAGGCAACACTGTGCATGCAAAATTGTCATTCTAGTAATGCACTCATGAAAATAGTATGTAATCCATGATTCCTTTGTTGAATAAATTTGTGCTGAAACCAGAATGATTTAGTAAAAAAATTAATTAATTAACAATTGTATGTAGCGACTTATTAATCCAGTTTTAAGCTTGTGGATAGTGTGATAATGGGCAGTGTGTTCTAAGAATTGTACATCATGTGTTAACCCAGCTTTTTCCCGTTTTTTGCATTAAACTGTAGACTAAGCCCACTATGAATGACCTCTTTAGGTATCAGAATTAATATCACAGTTTGACTATCCTACTGTTTTATAGGGGGACACCACAGTAGCTAGGCCGGTTTGGAGGGGCCTTTTTTTGCATCAATGTGGAATCCAATTTTCTCCACGCAGATGAATTTAATCCAAGTCGACATGCCATGTTGATTCTAGGTTTTAAAAAAGGCCCAAGGGACCCTAAATATGAAAAAAAAGGGGCATTGACCTCTCCCCTCATAAAAATGGGACAATAGTATTTAGTCGTTACAGTACCCTCACTACTCTTAGTTTCTGCTATTTTTTCAGGATTAACAAAACCAACAGGCTAATATAGACAGAAAGGGTTAAATCTCACCTTAAAGTGTGCACTAATCGTATTAGCACTCTTGACACTCAAGAGATTAGTGTGTGTGTGTTGTTGTGAGGGGGGAAAAAGGCAGAAAGTGGAGGGTAAACATAGGGATAAGAGAGATTGAGGAGAGATATGGGTTGTGAGGTGTAGGGGGGGAAGGAGAGAGTGGGGGAGAAGAGGAGAGGGGGAGGAAGAGGAGAGAGGGGAGGAGTGGGGAAGAGAGGGGAAGGGAGGAGGGGGGGGGGGGGGGCGGAAGAGAAAGAGAGATGTCAAAGTCAAATTTGTATTTCCACAGAGTTGGGGAGACAGATCTAGATCTAGATGAGAAGAGTGGTAAAGGCCAATATCAGTCCTCCCCCCCCCCCCCCCCCCCCAGATAGTATAAGATAATATGAGAGAGAGGCCACGTTTTTATTTCCACATTCACAGAGATAGGTCTAGGTCTAAATGGTATGTTAAAGCCAATGTCAAAGTCTTGTTTTCTCCCCAAAGACCATACATTGAGAGAGAAGAAGAGAGAGAGAGAGAGAGAGAGAGAGAGAGAGAGAGAGAGAGAGAGGGGAGAGAAAAGAGAGAGAGAGAGAGAGAGATCAAATTTGTATTTCCACATTCAGAGAGACATATCTAGATTTAGATGATAGGTTAAAGGCAATGTCAAAGTCTTGCCCCCCCCCCCCCCCCTTTTTTTTTTTTTAAAAACCCACCAACATGGTGCATTGGGAGAGAGAGAGAGAGAGAGAGAGAGAGAGAGAGAGATGCTTAATAGAAGTCTTTCTGAAGTTTTTCCATCTAGTACAGCCTCCTGATGATCAGTAGTTTTTGTGTGATGCTTTAAGTGATGTTCTGTAATTAGCACATCCTCATTTAGTGAAGGCATTGGGTTTTTCCATGTTTGATACACAGCCAATACCCTACTGCATGCCATGATTACTGTTCTCAAGCCAGGGCTACTTGAGCTACCAGCTCCGAACTGGCTGGGATGCAGCGTCTTCCATCTCTTCAACATCATGCCACTTATTTCTGGTGTACAAGGCTTCTTGGAAAATGACAATAAGGAAGAGGAAAACAAAGCTGATGTGCTGGCTTTATTACGATTACCTGTAGGTGCCAATTAAAAAATCTTGCTTCCCCTGGGGCAGCCTACCAACGTAATGACCGATGCAGGAACTGACAAGGTCAACTAGTTTCTGTGAATGGTCAAAAGTAAGGCACTTAGACAATCAGAAGCATCAAGGGAGAACTGAGGGGGGAAGTAGCCCCTAAGTTCAGAGAGTATACAAACGGCAGCAGTTGTGATGACCACTGTTTGTTCAAAAAGGCGCTGTCCAGGATTCTTTTGGGTACCCCTTAGGGCGCACAGCCCACAACATTTTGGGGCAATTTTGAAAAAAAAAATGCGGGAATCCAGCAAGGGCATCCCTAGAATCAATACTGCAATTTTGACCAAAAAATGCTGGAATCCCGCAAGGGCGCACCCTAGAATCAACACTGCACATGTATTCATAATCCCATTATTTCCCCCTTCAAAGAAGAGTAGGCCATCATCTACTGGCCAGGTATAAATAGATGGCATCTGAACAAACAAAACAAAAAACCCAATCATACCTGTGTGTTGTGGTCATGAATTATCCTCACAGCTGGACTCAAAATTCCTTATTATAATGAGGACAGTAATAATGATAAGCCACTGACAGATGGCAGCAATGATAACAGTCACAAATGTCATAATGACCAGCCTGGACTGACATGACAACTTGAAGAAAGAATTAGAGAGCCACTGGTAGTCACCCATGCATGCTTGTGCACACACATTTTATTTAATGGAATCCTTTTCGTAGCTTCTTTTCTCATATATGTATCAATGATTGCCAAAGTCTTGAGTGCACTATAGCATAGCACTGGTAATTACCATGCCAAGCCCAGTTTAACTGACACTTCCTTGTCCAAATCGTATTCTGGTGTCATCTTAAAAATTCTGTGACATAAGTAATCTGATCATCAGCAGTAGAGTTATGATGGTTTTTAGTATGAAAAAGATTGCAGATGAAAGTGTCCAGAATTCATTTAAAATGTTTGAAACACTTTTAAGTAATAGTGTGAAGGAATACTTAATTCTAGAAATTTGTTTTGAATGGAAAATGTTGATTCAAGCCGATTTCTTTTTTTCAAATAAGCACCATTACTCATGTGGTTGAGAATAACTGTTAACCTTTTTTGCCTCAAGTCATGGAAATAGGAAAGGTACAACACCACAATTTATGTGCATGTGCACTTACATAATAATAATAATGGAACTTATATAGCGCCATATCATGCATTTAACCTAATCTTACACAGTCATGCAATCAATGACCAATAATCAATAGTTTAAACAAACAGATATTACAAACATTGTACCCTGCAGACCAAATCTATTAAATAAAATTTCAATAGTTGAATGTTTTTCAAAAGCACACACACACACACACACACCCTCACACAGGTCATATACCTTAGCAGGGTGATAGGACATGGGTTAGTGAAGGTGGGATAGTTCTGATATGAAACAGGAGGGGAGAAATCTTAGGTTTGAAACAAATATGTCTTGAGGCTGGATTTAAAAGTGTCATCATAACTAGGCTTCTGGTGAAGAGTGAGCTCATTCCAGGTCGATGGACCCGAAATAGAGAAAGAGGGGTGGCCAACTGTGGATTGGTTGAATCTAGGTATTGTAGGCACAAGGTATCTACAGCAGAGTGGAAGGAACGTGAAGGAGTGTACAGGTTAAGACATTCATAGAGGTAGGAGGGTGCAGTTTTGTGGAGACATTTGTAACAGAGTGTACTGATCTTATAATGTACTCTCTGTGGCACAGGCAGCCAGTGGAGAGATTGCAAGAGAGGGGTAATGTGCTAAGATGTTTTCTTTCTGAGAACTAGTCGAGCTGCTGGGTTTTGTATACGTTAAAGGGAGTGGACTGATGATGCTGGCAGACCAGACAAAAGAGAATTGCAATAGTCCAGATGTGAAAGAATGAGAGAAGTGACAAGTTTGGATGTTGCATCAGTGGACAGGAACTTTCGAATGGCACTAATACACCGTAATTGATAGTAGCATGACTGACAGGTCTGGGTGATGAATCTTTGCATAGAGAGGGTGTTGTCGGTAACAACACCTAGATACTTCACAGCAGTGGATAGAGGGACTGATGTATTGCCAAGTTCTATTGAAGCTGTTGTAATGGAAGAGAGTTTGTGTTTGGTCCCTACAAGCATGGCTTCGGTTTTATCTGAATTAAGCTGTAATTTGTTCTGTATCATCCAGTTTTGAATATCTTCAAATCAGTGGGCCATATTTGTCAGGAGAGTAGGCAGATTTTCAGGAGTAACACTGCTTTGAATCCGAGAGTCATCTGCGTAAAAATGATGGTTGATTTGATGACGGTTTATTATATGTGACAGTGGGGCAGTGTAAAGAGTGAAAAAAACAGGGCCTAGAACTGATCCCTGTGGGACTCCGCATTCCAGTTTGGCAGGTATTGATTGAATCTTGTTTACTGCAACTAATAATAATAATAATAATATGGAATTTATATAGCGCTGAATCTTGTAGAAAACAAACAAATCGAAGCGCTTGCACTCAATCATTTACACGCATGCATGCAACTCTCCTTAAACATAATGAACAACAGATTTCAAATCCATGCGCGCGCACGTACGCACATACGCACGCACGCACACACACACACACAAACACACACTCGAACACACTTAGGAAGTGAAAGATGCTGTTGAAAATTAGGGACAGATGTGTGTGTGTGTGGGGGGGGGGAGGGGGAGTCTCAGATAGGAAATAAGTGTGTTTTGAGGCTGAATTTGAAGGTATCAAGTGAAGGCTTTTGGCGAAGTGAAAGAGGGAGGTCATTCAAGGTGGATGGACCAGAAACAGAGAAGGAGCGACGGCCAACAGTCTGGAATTGGTCAGTAAGGTATAAATCAAACCAGGGGAGGGCTGTGCCAGTAACACCGAATGTTTCTTGAAGACGGGAGAGAAGAATTGAGTGGTCTATGTGTCGAAGGCTGCCGATAAGTCGAGTAGAATGAGAAGGGAGATTTTTCCTGCGTCAGAAGCGAGTAGAAGCATGTTTAAAGTGTGTACTAGGCTGGTTTCAGTGCTGTGGTTGACGTGATAGGCAGACTGAAAGTCAGGAAGAAGATTGTTGGAGAGGTGGTTGTTGAGCTGTTTGAGAACTACTTTTTCAAGGACTTTAGAAATAAAAGGTAGATTGGAAACAGGTCTATAATTCTTCAGAATGTAAGGGTCGTCATGCTATTTGAGTGGAGGTGTGACTATAGCAGTTTTGAGAGCTGATGGAACATTTCCTGAAACAAGAGATGAGTTTAAAATTTTCGTTATAGTGGGTATAAGTTGTGGTAGGCACTGTGTGAAAAGAGAAGCAGGTATGGGATCAAGATCACATGATTTTATAGTCATTTCTTTCAGAATTGTCATGATTTCTTTCTCACTTGTCGGATGAAAGAAAAGGAGAGAAGTGCCAGAGAATAGGAAGTGCAGGCTGGAAAGGAGTCTGATCCAGTTTGGAGCGAATGTTATGGACTTTTTCAGAAAATAATGCAGAAAATATAGAAGGAAGTTCAGAGTGGTTGTGGGTGGAAGGCAGAGGGCTTGCCTTCACAGATCCAAGAAGAGTAGATGTGAGGGAAAAGAGAGATGTCATTGACGTGGCATCAAGAACTTGAGAAGAGTAATAATTAGTTTTTTCTGAAAGAATGAAAGATTTGACTTTGTTTACTTATTTTCGAAAGAGCTGCTTATTAATTTCCGTTTTTTATTTTCGCCACTGCCGCTCTAGTTGCCCGCGTTTGCGCTTTGCGATCAGGATGTCATGGGTGTACCATGGCCTATCAGGCAGGAGACGGTCAGTGGGAGGTGCATGCTCATTAAGCAGTTGGCTGAGAACATCATTGTAGTGTTTAGAGGGGTCATTGTTGTCAGAGGTTTGTGATAGGCGTTCAGCAGCTTGTGAAGAGAAAGTTTGAATATCTATGGCCTTGAGGTTGCGACGGGTGACATACTTTTTCTTTCTGATAGGTTTTGCAATGTGTAGAGAGAAAAGAACAGCGGAATGATCAGAAAGTAGTTCATCAGTGATAGATAACAAATGTGATCAGATCTTGGGAAACAACGGTAATTAGCCAGTC
This sequence comes from Rapana venosa, assembly GCA_028751875.1. Classification (NCBI taxonomy): domain Eukaryota; kingdom Metazoa; phylum Mollusca; class Gastropoda; order Neogastropoda; family Muricidae; genus Rapana; species Rapana venosa. The sequence goes on along the minus strand of CM054150.1, from coordinate 46,092,385 downwards.
TAAAATATGTCCTGATCTGTGGGTTGCTTCGTTTACCAGCTGAGAAAGAGAGTGGTTTGACAAAGAAAGAGAAAGACGTTTGACATAAGAAGAAGACTGGTTATCAATGCGGAAGTTAAAGTCACCAAGAATGATAAGCTTTCTGGGAGAGAGGCTGTAGTGATCCAGGAGTGACGTAACTCTTGATGGAAGATGCTTGGAGGTGGACGGTAAAGACAGCAGAAAGTAATGGAGTGGCCAGGTGTGTTGAAGTTGAGTTCACAGATTTCTAAAGATTCAGGTAAGAAAGTAAGGGAGTGACAGACAGAAAGAGCAGGTTTGAGTGTATCTTTATAAACGATGGCAATGCCACCTCCACGGAGGGTCGGGAAAGAGAAAGAGTTTTATAACCAGGTGGTGTCGATTGGTTTTATTTTCGGTTCGTGACCGTGTGGTTTTAACCAAGTTTCTGTAAGAAATGTTAGATTAATATTCTGTTCAGAGATGAAATCAGAAATGAGATCAGGTATTCGTAGGCACAAGGTATATGCAGCAGAGGGAACGTGAAGGAGTGTACAGGTTAAGACATTCACAGAGGTAGGAGGGTGCAGTTTTTAAACATGCATGAGTGACACAGAAGGGGTGGGCAGGGAAAAAACTGTATCCAAAAGTGTTTAGGAATGTGTTCGTGCTTAGCCCATCTGTTTTTGTGTATGTGTAGGGAAGGGTACAGACAAACTATGGAAAAGAATATCTTTCGGATGAGACTATAAACCGAGGCCCCGTGTGCGAACGCATGCAGAACATCTTGCGCACACGTTAAATCCTGTTCCGCTTTTCGAAAGAGTAGGCCATTGTGTGCCCGTGGGAACAGATGACAAAATTTACAAAACCGCATACACATGGGGACTGGATGTAAAAAATCACATGGGTGCTTATTCCATTATCCTCGAGAGAAAAAAAATTGTCATCTGAGTGCTTTGATTTGTTGCTTTACAAGATTCTGCGCTATATAAATTCCATACATTATTATATGCATAGTTATACTTAAAAATTTGTGTGCTTGTATGTTAAAGTTTATTTGTTGTTGGAATTAGGCACAAGGGTTGGATATTGTAATTGGCATACCTAAAATTGATTTAGGTAAAGTTTGTTATGTTTACACCATGTTTGAAAGAGTTTGTTTTTGGAGTAAGGTAACTTTACATTTTTTTAAAGGAGTATTTTACACGTGGGATAATAAGGTAACCTCAAGTTTAGAAAACCCCCGTGGGACTCCCGGGGTATGCTTGCAAAGCGAGCATTGCAAGAATAGGATCCCTGCCCTCCATCCAGGCATGTCGTAAGAGGCGACTAAGGTGGAACCCTTCCTCCAGGTTGGGGGTTGGGCACAGGGCTAAACAACCCTGTCCCGTAAAAGAATTTTAGTTACGGAAACAGCAACAAAGAACATTTCTACTTTTACGTGCGAAGGACCTCCCGGGTCCAGTGAGACTCGTATGAATGCTGATGGCCATAGCCGAGAGGAAGCTACCAGCAGGATAAGGGAAGACCTGAACACCACCAAAACAAAGATTAGACTAGGACATTGGAACGTGAGGACGATGTATGAGACAGGCAAGCTGGCACAGGTAACATCAGAGATGAGAAGATTCAACCTCCATGTCCTAGGAGTGAGCGAGAGTAGATGGACTGGATCTGGGAGAATGAGAACCACCACCGGAGAAACCGTCCTCTACTCTGGGAGAGATGACGACCAGCACCACGAGGGAGTTGCCATCATCCTCAAGAAAGGCGTTGAGCGATGCCTTATGGAGTGGAAGCCCATCAACAGCAGACTAATGAGTGTGAGACTGAAGGGAAGGCACATTAACATCACCATCATCCAGTGCTACACACCAACCAACAACAGCAACGATGAGAGCAAAGACAACTTCTACCACCAGCTGTAAACAGAGACAGAGAAGGCCCCACGCCATGACTTCATCGTCATCATGGGGGATCTCAACGCCAAGGTCGGAAGCGACAACACCGACTATGAGAGAGTCATGGGAAAACACGGAGTGGGGAACAGAAATGACAACAGGGAGAGACTTGTGGAGTTCTGCGCCATGAACAACTTAGTGATAGGAGGGACCCTCTTCACGCACCGGGACATCCACAAGCTGACTTGGGCGTCGCCGAATGGGAGAGACATGAACCAGATTGACCATCTGATGATCAACGGTATATGGAGACGATCTCTTCTGGATGTGAGAACCAAGCGAAGTGCGGATGTCGGGAGCGATCATCACCTGGTGACCGCACACATCCAGATGATACTGAAGAGAAGAACACAAGACCAACCACTCAAGCGCGATTTGATACCCAGCGACTGAGAGACACCAACGTGAAGTCTGCGTTCATCAACAATCTGAGGAACAGATTCCACATCCTGCAGAACATGACAGAACAACATGACATAGATGCGACATGGAAGCAGATCTGTAAACTGTACACTGAGAGCAGCAAGGAGAACATCGGTCATCAAAAGAAGAAGACCAACAATGACTGGATCCAACAAGAGACCCGCGATGCCATCAAAGAAAGGAGAGAGATCAAGAAGAGACTTCTGCAAGTAAAGTCTCCACGGCTACGAGAGAGGCTGGAAGACTTGTACAGAGAGGCATACAGGAAAGTGAAGAGACTCGCACGCCGTGAACCAATGTCGCAACCAAAGACTCGCAACACTGTCTTCGAAGTCAAGACTGGAGTAAGACAAGGATGTGTGATGTCGGCAGTTCTCTTCAATCTGGCCATTGATTGGGTGATGAGGAAGACGACAGAAGACACCCCAAGAGGGATTCGCTGGAGCCTGTTCTCAACACTAGACGACCTTGACTTTGCGGATGACCTGGCGCTGCTGTCACACACACACCAACATATCCAGGAGAAGACCAGCAGACTCCAAACATTCGGACAGCAAGTGGGCTTCGTATTAGCACCAAGAAAACAGAGACAATGTCAATCAGTGTGAACACACCAGCCCCTGTGAAAGTGAATGGAACTGACCTGCGCCAGACAGACAAGTTCACATACCTTGGCAGCATCATCAAACCGGAGGGCGGCACAAAAGAAGACATCCACAACAGACTGGGCAAGGCCAGGAGTGTGTTTAGGGAGATGAACAATATCTGGAGATCAACTCAGTACAGCACCAACACCAAGCTGAAGCTATACCAGAGCTGTGTTGTATCTACGCTCCTGTACGGTTCTGAGTGCTGGAGGATGACGGAAGCGGATCTTACCAAACTTCGATCCTTTCACACCATATGCCTCCGAAGAATTCTCCGGATCTTTTGGCCAGAGATCTCCAATGAAGACCTACTACGGAGATGCAGGCAGGAAGACATGGGAACCATCATCACCAGACGACGGTGGAAGTGGATTGGGCACATCCTCTGAAGAGACCCACAGTCAATCACAAGAACAGCATTGCACTGGACCCCAGAAGGAAGGAGAAAGAAAGAAAGACCAAAAGCAACGTGGAGGAGGACTGTAGAAAGTGAGATGAAGGCCATGCAGCACTCTTGGGGATCAGTGACTAGGTTGGCCCAGGATAGGCAGGAGTTGAAGCGCTTTGTTGCTGCCCTACACACCACTGGGTGTAATGGTTAATGATGATGATGAAGTTTAGAAAAATTTTGTTTTTTTAAATTCCATGAACTAGTAGACATGGTGCTCCACCACTAAAGTCCCATTGCACCTAACCCATATTTAAGCGCTCTGATTTTGTCTTTGCAAGATATAGCGCTATACAAATTCCATTTATTATTATTTCCTCTGAGCCATTTTAGGCAGGTTGGAGTCAGGTTAGGTTGTTGATTTTGATTGATTATAAAACTATTGATATTTTTCTACCTTGTACGGAAGTATCAAGGTGTAATCTTGTTCCCCTTTGCTCTAAAAAATGCGTTTTAAAACACCTGTTTAAAAGCATCCGAACCCTCATTCTCACCACCTAAAATGATGCAAAACTTGTCAATTTCTCATTTAAAAATTTGTAATAACATTTTGCAGATTTGATTTTCTCTCTTTCTTTTCTTTTTTTTTTTGCTGCCTCATCTGTGATGTCCCCAGTCCTGCTGTTCCCACGCCGCTCATTCCAATCTCCCCGCCACAGCCATACCCAGATTTGTTATGTCTCATTCTCAGGGTCGCTATCAGGCCGCTGTGGAGCCACCAGCCAGAGGGGCCCTGCACTGGTGCTGGGTCACTTTGGTGGTGTTCAGTGGTGCCTGTTCTAAGGTAACATACGCAGGACACCACCTACTAACGACAGTATTAGCTCAGTTGCGGAGCCAGACCGAGTGAGTTGCCCACCTGAGGTGGCAACCACCACAATGTCCCTCCAATGACCGTCCCCCGCGAACCTCCAACCCTAAAGGCTTTGACACATATTCACCACAGACACAGAAGTGTATGGGCAAACCGCATCTGAGGTCACCATGAGACCAGAGCAACTGGGACCACCGAATCAGAGGCTTTTTTTGTTTGTTGCTTGATGATCAATGACAATGAGGATGACTTATGATGCTGCTGTGAAGTGCATATGCTTTGAGACTACTCGACAGGGTTGAACTCTACGCTTACTATCATAGTATATCCTGGCGTCAACCGGGTCCAAGAGATACAGATACCTGCAGTGTTGGTCAGGTAATTTGAGCAATACTCTCAAACTCGCATCCGTTAAGTGGATGAAGTTCGACTGTCTTCCCACCGAGCCCACAGCACACTCTGGGTAGGAGCCGGCCGGAGTCCAAAAAATCACTATGACTCATATGAGAATCGAACCCGTGACCTTCCAGTCCGTAACCCAAGGTGCTAACCACTGCGCCATGGCGGCTGGTCTCTCTCTCTCTCTCTTTCTTTTAAATAGCCTTTTTATTGCAGACTAATGGGATGGTAATAACTAAAAATTATCCTCTGGTGCAATCCGACTGGTTACGTAGTGGAGCGTCACAAATGACTTTTTCTCCTCGTATTTTGTCTTATACATAAGTTATATGTAAGTTATGTTTAACCATGTGACTGGTCAATCAGCTCTTATACAAAATAGTGGTCAACACTTGGTTACAAGTCAGTAACATAGTTTATCTTCTTTGGTTTTATTAAAGTTGGAGTCTTTAATTTTACAATTCCTTTTTCTACCATTTGGGTTTGTTCACAGTGCACTGCTGAATGCCTTTAACTCCAGTGTTGATTCTAGGATTTAAAAAAAAAAAGGGGGGGGGGGGGGGGGGGGGGGGGGGGGGGAGGCGAGAGAGAGGGGAAGAAAAAGGGAGAGAGAGAGAATGTCAAAGTCAAATTTGTACTTCCACAGAGTTGGGGAGATAGATCTAGATGAGAAGAGAGGTAAAAGCCAATATCATTCTTTTTTCCCTAGACGGTAGAATGAGAGACATACACACAGAGGAGCATAATCTAATAATGAATGGAATTTATATAGCGCTATATCTTGCAAAAACAAATCAAAGTGCTTGCATACAACACACACACACATACAACCAATACCAATTAACAGAGTGCAGAGCAGAGGGAAGGAGTGTATAGGTGAAGACAGTCACAGAGGTAGGAGGGAGCTGTTTTGTGGAGACACTTGTAACTGAAGGTACTAATCTTATAGTTTACTCTCTGTGGCACAGGCAGCCAGAGGAGAGATTGTAAGAGAGGAGTTATGTGCTCAGATTTTTTTCTTTCTGAGGACTAGTCAAGCGGCAGAGTTTTGCATACGTTGAAGGGAGTGGACTGATGATGCTGGCAGACCAGCCAGAAGAGAATTGCAATAGTCCAGATGTGAAAGAACGAGACGCCACTAGTTTGGATGTTGCATCAGTGGACAGGTACTTTCCAATTGCACTAATACACCGTAATTGATAGCAGCATGACTGGCAGGTGTGGGTGATGATTTTTTGCATTGAGAGTGTGTTGTCGTAATGATCCCAAGGTACCTCACAGCAGTGGATAGAGGAATTGAGGTATTGCCGAATTCTATTGAAGCTGTTGTGGGAGTTTTATTTATTTATTTATTTATTTATTATTTTATTTTATACCCCTTTAAGTCACGAGATTTCTCTGCGTGAAATTCGGGCTGCTCTCCCTGGAGAGAGCGCGTCGCCACAAGATTAGCGCCACCCTTTTTTTCTTTTGGTCTGCAACTGTATTTGTTTCCCTATCAGAGTGGCTTTTTTCTAAGAATTTTGCAAGGGACAACTCTCTTGTTGCCGTGGGTTCTTTTACGTGTGCTGAAAATTTTGTGTAACACACGGGACCTCGGTTTATTGTCTCATCCGAAAGACTAGCGCCCAGACCACCACTCATGGTCTAATGGATGGGGAAAAATTTCGGGCCCAAACGGGGTACGATCCACGCATACACCCGACCCGGACTTTTCGCATTCTAGACAGGCGCATTACCTCTAGACCACTGATCCAGTTTGCAAAAACAAATCAAAGTGATTGCATACAACACACTCATACAACCAATACCAATTAACAGAGTTCACAAATTCAAATGTACACACACACACACGCAGCCCCCCCCCCCTTTCCCCCCAGGCTGCCTGTGCCACAGAGAGTAAGCTATAAGATTAGTACCCTCAGTTACAAGTGTCTCCACAGAACAGCTCCCTCCTACCTCTGTGACTGTCTTCACCTATACACTCCTTCCCTCCGGTCTGCTGCAGATACTCTGTGCTTACGAATACCCAAGATTCAACCAATCGTCGTTATGATAGGTTAAAGATCCAGTGAGTTTGTGCTTGGTCCCTACGAGCATGGTTTTGGTTTTATCTACGTTTAGCTGTAACTTGCTCTGTATCATCCAGTTTTGGATATCTTGAAGGCAATAGTCCATATTTGTCAAGAGAGAAGGCAGATCTTCAGGTGTATCACTGCTAAGAATCTGAGTCATCAGCATAGAAATGATGGTTAATCTGATGATGGTTTATTATATGTGAAAGAGGAGCAGTGTAGAGATTGACAAGAACAGGGCCCAGAACTGATCCCTGTGGGACTCCACATTCCAGTTTTGCAGGTGATGATTGAATCTTGTTTACTGTAACTGTGTAGAATCGGCCTGTAAGGTATGAAGTAAACCAGGTGAGGGCTGTGCCTGTAATATCAAACGTGTTTTGGAGACGGGACAGAAGAATTGAATGGTTTATAGTGTCAAAGGCTGCAGATAGTCGCGAAGAGAGAGAATGGAGATTTTCACTGCGTCAGAAGCTTAATGTGTGGACTAGGGTGGTTTCAGTGCTATGGTTGGCGCGATAGACAGACTGGAAAGGTGGAAGAAGACTATTGGAATGGAGATGGCTGTTGTTTCGGAACAACTTTTTCAAGGACTTTAGAGATAAAAGGTTAGTAACAAGAGAGAGAGAGAGAGAGAGAGAGAGAGAGAGAGAGAGAGATGAGGAAAGGTAAAAGCCAATATCAAAGTTCTCCCAACCATGAGAGAGAGAGAGAGAGAGAGAGAATTTGTATTTCCACGTTCAGATAGATCTATCTAGGTCTAGATTTGTATTTCCACATTCAGAAAAAGAAATCTAGATTTGTTGAAGTCTTGTTCTCTGGCTCCCCCCCCCCCCCTCAAAAAAGATTGTACATTGAGAGAGACAGTCACCTGATGGAAGTTTTTCTCAAGATTTTAATCTGATACAGCCTCCTGGTGATAGGCAGTGTATTTGTGTGATGCTTTATGTGGTCTTCTGTAATTAGCGCATCCTCCTTTATTGAAAGCATTGTTCTTTCCATGTTTGAAACACAGCAGATAGCCTACGGCATGCCATGATCAAGCCAGGGCTACTTGTCTTGCCAGATCTACCAGCTCCGAACCTGCTGGAACACAGCGTCTGCTATCTCCTCAATGATCTCCGTTCCAATCACGTCACTTGTTCTTGGAGTACAAGGCTTCTTGGAAGATGACCTAAATGAAGAGGAAAACAGAGCAGGCCATGCCCGCTTTGTTATGACGATCACTAGTAGGCATGAATCAGAAAATCTTGCTGTCCCTACATTAGCCTATCAACGTAATGACCGCCGCAGGAACTGACAGGGATGAACTACGGTTTCTGTGATTGGTCAAGTGAGGCACTTAGCCTATCAGAAGCACCAACGGAGAACTTCAGCGGAAGTAGTGCATAATTTTAGAGATTATACAAACGGCAGATGTGATGGCGCAGTTTGTTCAAAAACGTGCTGTCCAGGATTTTTTTGCGTCCATTAGGGTGCACTGCCCACATCATTTTGCGGCTATTTTGAAAAAAAAAAAGTGAGAACCCCAAGGGCACACCCTAGATCAACACTGACCTCTTCCCTTATGATAAGGGAGAGATCCCCTCTTTCCCAGTGCATGCGCACATGTGTATGCTACTGTAACCCAGCAGTGAGTGACATGAAGGGAAGGGCTAGTAGATGGTTGGTTACCCTATAGCAGGTTACCCATAGGGAAAAGGTTAATACTTTTGTTCACACTCTTTGATAGCATTCTTAGTAATTTCTTATTACAGCTGTGATGGTAAATTTGGTCAATGCCAGCCAGAGGCCCTCTTCTTCTTTTTTTAAATCCTCAAAACCCCAAATAGAATACAAAAAAATAAAAAACTTAATTCACACAAAACAGAATCTTTTCAACAAAATCTAAAAACAAACAACCATGAAACTCGTTTCAAGTAAAATCACAGCCAAATTTACCAGTGCAATCCAGTTGTTTTATTTTCATTTTCACAGAAGACCTTAAAATCCAATGTTACAACAGAATTCTCACAGTGAAGAAGGAAAATTGCAACATGAAACTTTTCACTACAAACCAATGATCTACTTAAGACATTTCATATCAAGTAAAAATAGTTATAAAAAAAAAGGCAATAATACCACACAAACACATATAGCACAATTCCTTTCACATTTTGTCTTTTTAAAGATCTTTTAGTTGGAATATGTTACAACAGCAATTTCACAGTTTGAAATAAAGACAGTGCAATCATTCAGAGTAATGAAGTACACTGCCTAATTAAGAGATGACCTTCATTAACCCTCTTGTTGTTGGATTCTACAGACCTAAACTGCCTGTAGATTTTGAATTCTTTGCAGGTTTTCTACCTCCATCTGACTTACTTTACTCCTTAGGCAATTGTGTGTGTGCATGACAAGTTATCAAGCTGAAATTTTGCCACAAGCTAGGCATGTCTTTGTACTTGCATTTAGACGCAAGTTTATGTGTCTGGTCACCAGATGTTTTGTCATTGTCACCTTATTTGTCACCAATCACAGGTAAAAATATGGTATATATGATAAAACAGCAAATCCTCCATGGATTTGACAATAGTTCAAGCATGTTAGTGTCGAATAAGGAAGTGATACCCAGCTGATGTGTTTACCAATAGTTATGTGCAATAGTACTTCAAGGATGTGTCACACAATGTCCCCATAGCACCTGTTGTTTTATGGTATGTCTCAGGGAGACAGAAGTTTTGTTTAACTATTTTTTCTTTTGAAAACAAGTCATATTCAATCAACATGTGACCTTTATACTGCACTTCATATCTGTGTGTGCTACCACGTTTGTTAAGTGTACAGAAGTGTATTATTGTACATGACTGTCACCATTGTCACAGCACAGGTGTGACAAATTCGAAACAACACAGAACTTCTGTAACTCTACAAAATTTTAATGTTGGTAGTCTCTAAAGTAGTCGTAGTGGTGGCACAGGGTCACATCACATCACAAAAGCACAAATTATGGATGTGTGTGTGTGTGTGTGGGGGGGTGTACCCATTGCTCTTACCTGTCGAACCTTGGCAGACGGAGACCTATTTTATTTTCCTTCTTGCTATTTTCATTATCAGCATATCTGTTCGTTTCTGCCATTGCAGTTTCAAAGCAAAAGTGTGGTAATAATGAGAAAACAGCCAAAGGCATCACGCTTTCAGGCGTCTATGCCGAGGACCAGCCGGGAGGTCAAATTTCTCCACAGTCGGTGTGTGTGTAGCACAGGTCAGGAATGTGCCGTGTAGCACGTTAGTTTCTGGCTCACTCTTCTCCCTAACTGCAGCATTTCCTTCCTCCTCTTCCTCGTAATCGTTTAATATCGGACTCACTTAACAATTCTCGTTCAAATGTTTCTACTTCTAAGACAATAACATTCAATTTATCGTCTCGCTAATCAGTTGAATCGTCTGCTACTAAAGAAAACGCCATTTTTCCGCCACGCTGCACCATTGAAAAGCATTCCGGTGGCTGGCTGTTATTTCTTCCTTCCCTCCCCACTACGCGCATGTTAGTGGTCTAAATTTATCACTGGCATTCTCTGACACCCTCCCTGCATCGCCCCACCAATTTTTAGACACATAGTGTGAAAACCACGAGATCTGTGTGTGATGGAAAAGTACTGCCCACGTGGGCAGCACCAACTGTCAACTGCGGTCATATTGGAATCTAGCAGCAGCCTCCGTTACTGTCGGCTGCGGCCGGATCGGGGACAAGAGGGTTAAGATATATGTATGTTAAATACAAAATCAGTCTATGAAATGATTATGATATATTTTGCAATAAATGACAAAACTTTCCTTTGATCCAAAAAAGTGCTTGTTTGTCCCAAAAGGTCAAGGAATATTACAACTGGTAAGGGTTAACTATTGCTGTGACACACTGACCTAAAAATTAGCAGGTTTTAAAAGAACATAAACCACAAAACCACAACATAAATCATCACTGTGTTGGCAATTTTCACAATGTATAAACACATTTTCATGATCAGAATAACACCTAAATATTATTTATAACTTCTTTACTTACACTTCTGATCTCTTCCTTGTCAACATACTTTGCACATAAAATCTACAGTATAAACAAAGCCATGTAACATAAACCAGAGAGAAAAAAAAAACTTACACTATCATGCTGTTTACACTTCTGGGGGAAAAAAAATTGAAACCTGTGCAAAACTTGTATACATGTTGTCCACACAATTTTTAAACAGCTAGGAACATCCACTGACAACAGTCCAAGTGAAACAGCCACTATGTGTAATGACCTGGGAACAACGTCAGAAAATAAGTAACTTTAATAATGATGCTGACTAAACACTCAAAGGAACATAAACTGCAGACGCAAGTATTTCCCACTGTTGAAGGAAACGTGTCGATCAGACACCATGGCCTAATACAAGCGAGGGCGTTTGTCATACTGGCCTCCAAGGCCTTGCTGCTGGCCACTGTAGTCCCCATAGCCACGTTTAGAACCGGCCGGGGTCAGCTGGTTCTGAAACACACACACACGCACACAGACACAAACTGGTTGTTCAGGAACATAGAGACAAGGTTTGCAAAACACAGTTGACAAAAAGAATGTACGAAATAAGTCAGTCACATGAAAGGAGAAGCTGACAAAGAAAAAAGGATGTTAAAAAAGGTTTTCTTTCTTGTGGAGGGAAATGAGACAAGAAACAATTCAATCAGTCATGATGCTTACAGTCCTGCCCATAGCCTAGTAGTTGGGGCATTGTACTCATGACCTGAGGGCCTGTGTTTGAGCTATGACTGAGGCACCTGTTTAAGGGGATTTTTCAGCTGGAGCTAACACTAGTTCTGTCTCCACTACACGGAGAGTCCTTTGGATGAGACTTTAAAACAGTTATTCCGTGGGGATGCTGGGGATCTGTCAATACAAATAGCATCCTCAACTTCTGGAAATCCTGTGCTAGGAATTCCCTACTTTAAATCCCTTTTTGTTTCTGCCTTGTTCCCTTTTCTCCCTGTCACCTCCTTGTCTGTTTTCTGGTGTCTTGGTCCTGACTCCTGCCTTTTCTCTCTCTTTTTTTTAAAGAAAAATTTAAAAGATAACAATTCTTTCCCATGCTAGGTTGGATGCACTGAGCTTGAATTGTCAGGCACTTAAATTGATAGTACACGCTAAAATGAACCAAACTTTATTTCCCTTATTACTGGCTGTTTATCCCCCTAAAATGATTGGAAGGTTACTTCCAACATTTTCGAGATTGTGGTGCTAGTCATTCTTATTTTATTATTCTTGGGAAACCAGGAGATATGAATTAGTGGATATTTGTCCATTGTAAATACATAAAGAACAATTCTCCCTAACTGTACAAGAATGGAACTTACTGATGTGTTCATCATTCCGGTGGTATTGCCCCCTGCAGTGCTGTAACTGGCCATGTTGTCCGTGTTGCCATAGCCACTCTGGTTGTTGTAACTGTTGTAGTCTCCCATGGAATAAGAGCCGTAGCCCTCCGTGCCACTGGCATCATTGTAATTCCCCGAGTTGTAGCCCTCCATCTCATTGTTGCCATAGCCAGAGTAGGAGCCCATGGTGGAGCTGCCTCCCATGTTGTTTCCACCACTCATGTAGCCCTGGTTTGTGCTGGTCTGGTAGCTCTCTGCAGACGTGTTTGTCCTCCCCATATTCCCAGAGCCTTGGTTCCCGAAGTTCCCACCCATGTTGCCACTGGTTCCTGAGCCTCTCCCAGCTCCACCAGCTCCTAGAAGACCCTGCCGGCCTCCACCAGCATTGGCCCCTCCATACCCTCCTCCCTGGCTAGTGTTGCTGCTACCAAAACCGTCCCCGCCCCCTTGTCCCATCCCATTCCCTCCCCCAGGCCCGGCGCCCCCGCCAGAGAAGTTTTTTGACATGCCCATGTTGTTTCGCATTCCACTTCCCACACCCCCAGAGGAATTGCCATTAGTGCCTCCTGAACCTCCCCAGCTGCCTCCAGCCCCACCCCCGCCAAACCGGTTCCCATCCTGCACACCACACACACATATACAGATGTGTAAATCAACTGAAAAACAAATCAAAGCCAAGTCTTGCACTAAAACAGACGGTCCAAACTAAACGCGATGGCTCTACAAAGTAAAACATTACTCTCTCTCTTCACAATTATTTGTGTGTGTGCCAGAAATATTTTGTCACCAATCTTCAAATAATGTGAAACTTCTCACAGCCTCTCGACTACAATCAAACAGCAAGCTTATCAGAAAAGGGTCATTATCCACATGTGATAAAATGGGTAGGAAGGTCACCTCCTAAAACATTTTTGTTTTCGATAGACTTCTTTCCTACAGGATAGCAGGTCTTTTTTTCTTTCTTTTTTTTTGGTGCTGCTTTCTCAATTGGAAGTGAAGGTCAGGATGTTTCTGATATTTCTTCAACATTAATATCGTAATCTGCATGATGATATTAGCAGCTGAACTATTTGGCATGATTTTTTTGGACTTAATCAACAGTCTTCTTTAAGAAGTTGATTGGATTTTTTTTTTTTTTAACCATTTACACACCCCAAAACTACATCACATCAAATTTAAGAAGGAAGGTGGTAGGACGATTCCTACCCTGACCTCAACAATGACAGTTCTTTCCATGTAGACAACACTGCAGGAAAATGGTTCAAGAAAGGGTGCTGTACTCGGTGGACAATAAGCAATATAATATGGATTTGTGGTTTTTTGGTAGTCAATTTTAATCTGAAAAATTATGGAAATACTCGTACACCATGCGGAATATGATTAAAGATTTTTTTTAAAATCCAAAGAAATGAGCCTGTTTATATTTCAGAATGTTAAACTTTTTAGTTTACAAATTTTGATGGGTCAAGTGAGTGTGCGTGTGTGTGTGTGCGCGCGCGTGTGAGTGTGTGTGTGTGAAAGGTGTGGGTGGGTGCAACTCAGCCTTCACCTTTCTGAACACATTGAGAAAAACCAAGAATCTGAATCACTGTGTGTGAGTTTGTGTAGGTGTATTTATTTATCTTTAAAGAATTCTTTTGTTGACACCAACCCCCAAACAAAACAAAACCAACAACAAAAAAACCATACACATATTTTCATAAACACATATTTACAGAGTCTCACACATTGTAGGTGCAAATTAGCACACACTTGCCTGTACGTTTCCCGACTGGTTGAATCCAGTATTGCTGGTGTTTGAGCCTGAGTACCCTCCAGTATAATCACCAAAATTCTGAAATAATAATTTTGAAAAAATGTAACAAACTCATGGCACAAAGCAAAGTGTCTTCACCATGTATATTCCCTTTGTACTTTCTTGCATACACTTAAAAAAACAAACAAAAAAGGCGATAAAGTTGGATATTTAGCCATTTATTTTTCACAACTGTCCTACCTAGCTAGGTACTTTTCTTCACTCATGACAAGCTCTCTGCACAGCAATCTGCACTCTCCTTTAAAAGAGGAAAAATCCTGAAGTTTGAGTATGGCTGCCTATGTGGTGAGGTACTTAAAAAAGTCATACCCACAAACTTATCCAGTATATCCTTCCAGGCAAGCTGAGTGGAGACAGAGTACATATTCTAGGTGTCTCCCTGGGTGATAAGCCGGGAATGCAAAACTATTCTAACTAGTAGTTAGATTTTAACCCAAGGTTCCTAGTACAACATGTTCAAATTGAGAGTTTCTATTGAATTTCTTAACACCGCCATAACTTATGTTAAAATTTAGAGAGTTTCTATTGCATTTCTTAAGACTGACAGAACAAGCACTACCTTTCAGTGAATCAAAGAGTGAGAGACAGAAAGGAGAGAGAGAGAGAGAGAGAGAGAGAGAGAGAGAGAGAGAGAGAGAGAGAGAGAGAGATGTGGGAGAGGTATCACATGTTATTCTTGCAAGTGAAAGCTTTCTACCAAACCAGGGGCACCAGAGATATACAGCTGAAGGACCTGGGCTATGAAAATATTTGTGGATAATTATGATCTGTCCTTGTAAAAACAAAAAAGATCTTTATGAATAAACAATACTGCTTACTCCAGTGTAGTTGTTGGAGCCTTGGAAATTGTAGGAGTCTTGACCAGTGTTGTAATTTCCACTGTAGTCTGAATACTGGTATCCACCCTATAAAACACAGTGGTTATTTGTATTACATCAAAGCAAGACACGTCTTGTAAAACAAAAACACACACTCTACTAATGTATAAATAAAACATGAAAGAGGTGCCCATATCTGCCATGCTATCCTTGACTGCCAAAAAACCCTTACTTAAAAACCTTTTAAAAGGAAACATTTACCATCCATGACTTAGCCTAGATAATTTTGTTACATTATGTCCTTTTTCTTCACAAACATTTACAAGGCACTTCTTGCAGCATACATTTTATCATGTCTCCAAAGCATTTAACACTATTTACATTAAATTAACACATTATATAGCAGGGTTTACACAGATTTGACTTGACTTCTCAGTATGAAATTCAAGGCATTTTCAAGTAGTTAAGAGAATTACAAAATGAAATTTGGTAGAGGTGGGGTCCAGGAAGGGGGTTTACCCCCCCCTCTTTCCAAGAAAAAGTGGGGGTCAGAGGGCATAGACCCCTGAAGCTGAGGTGGTTTTTTTATGGTTAAAGGGGCAAACTTATCATCTCCTGACAAAATAATGTTGTCAGGCAAAAAAAGTGTGCTGCACTATAAAACAAAAAGGCTCTAGGTGGAAACTGACTGACAACATCTCTCATGAAATACAAAACAGATAAAATAATTCAGAGACCAGTATTGTGCCTCTGTTGCACCGATTTTTGTTTCATAGCAAATGAAGTCCAAACAAAGTGTCAACTCTGAGCCCACTATGTTGGCTCTTTGTAGTTGGCTACACCTTCACATCTATCCTCTACAACCTGCAGTCATTTTGGTAATTTTCATGGGGATTAAAGGCGTTATAAAAGGGGTCTCAAAATTCAAGGAGGTTCAAGGAGCTTGCGAACCATGCACAGGTACAACTATCTCTAGACACACAACAAACTATATGAATTTGTTTTAAGACCTGAAGAAGGCCGAATTCTATCCTGAAATTTTCTGTATTACTTATCATAATTATAAGGATGAAATGCTCATATAACATTTATCAACATTTAACACACAACCGTTTTCAGTGTCCCATCAGCAAAACTAACAGAAAAAGAAATTCTTTTGTGCCAGTAAGCATTCGAATTCTGAATTCACAATGATGTTGACTACCTAGTTTTTACATTTCTCTGAATTACTTGCCTGATTGTCACTGTTATGAGTGTAGTCAATACATAATTATGAGTGTGTGTGTGGGTGGGTGCGTGGGTGTGTGAAATAAGTCCGTCTTCTAGTCAACGGTCTTAAAACATTGAATTCATATATTGGTGTATGGTGTGGGTGTGCGTGGGCGTGTTCGCACACACACACGTACGTGCGTGTGTACGTGCTGCGTATATGCATGCGTAAAAATAAGTTTTTATGTCTTCTAGTCAATGGGTTTAAAATTGTGTTCACAATTGATGTGTGTGCGTGCGTGCGGGCGTTTGTGTGTGTGTGCACATGCGCGCGTGTGTTGGGGTGTGTGTGTGTTCGTGACATTTTATTTGAAAACCAATATGAAATATAGCTTTTGTGTCTTTGATATATTTGATGTGTATCAATCTGTCTGTCAGTATTGTAATTGCCCTTCATGGGATGATTAAAGTGTTTTTGACTTGACTTGACCAAATACACATAAGCACTTGCATACAAATACTCATACAGGTATATCTGCAGACAATGGTACATGTGTATGTGTTCACATTGAAAATAAACACTTACATGCAAAGTGTACATAAACATACAAGTATAAAAGGGATTTGGGGTTTGGTCAAAACAGTGAGTTATGCATTGGATGGGAATACACAAAGTGGGTTTCAGAAGACTGGTACATTCACTTTCCTATCCCTCCCCCAAATTCTCTAATGTGCCTGATTTTAACCACAATGACCATCCCTGAGACTGACTTAAAAAAAAACTAAAACCCTAAACCATCTGTACCTGCTGTACTATCACTGACATCTATACTAGTTACATTTCATCCTGTAAGACAGGTGTCTTGTGGTGTAAACATGTCGTCCTACAGAATACTGGGCAATTTGGTTTTTTAAACTATTTTTCGCTACTCCTGATATATGAAACCAGTTTCTCCACTTTCTTTTGTTCTAAAATTCTTAATTTCAACCTACCTTTTGAAACACTTCATTACTTTCTACTTTGTCAGTACTCAACACAAAAAAACTCATGGGGCAAAAGCAAAAATCTTTTTGACTTAAGGAACAGTAACAACTGCTTAAGTGATTTTTTTTTTTATATGAGGACCTGCATATATATATATATATTATATATATATATGTATATATACTAATGGCCTGCTGGTGGCTTAGTTGTAGGAGATAATGCAAAAAATATGTCACAAATAATACCTGGTTACGGGTGAAAGAAAACATTTTCCTGTTCTTATTCAGTCATTTTCCACTCTTGGGAATACTCCTTTTCCTGAATGAAAAGTTTCCCACTCAAGTGGTGATAATTGTTTCAATTGAGCATTTATGTTTTCTAATTTATCATCTACACACATGACAGAAGCAAGTCAAGAAAAACAAAAGGCTGTAAGAGGGTGTGGAGGGAACACTTACACACAGACATGCACAGTATGTGTGTGTGCGCGCGCGCGTGTGTGTGTACAGACTACACCTGGATATAAAACATTTACTGCAAAACCCCCACTATTATTTTAATAACGTACCGACTGGAAGCAGAAGGAAAAAAATGAGAAGAATTGTGCAATCTATGAAAAATCACTGAAAGACAGAGACAAAAGAGAGGGCAGACAAGGAAACAGACAGGGCGGGAAGGAGAGAAATGTTCCACACTGAATAGGCTACCAGGTCCGACTTTTAACAGGAAAAGAAATTTTGATTTTCTCTTATGCAATGTACCTACAAATTTACATTAAAAATTAACAACCCAGTGTTAGAATGCAGCTACCTTAATGGTGTGTGTGTAAATGGTCGCATATGCACAATCTCACCATTGGTGAATTTTGAAGCTCTAGCCAAGGAATGGGGAAAAAATTCAGTTCCTTGTTCATCCTGCTTTCAATAGGTCTGTGCTTTATTTCTTATGTCCCTTCTGGGATGTCAAAATAGCCGGAAGACCTTTTATGTTCAGATCTTTATTCAAACTTCCACCCATATTGGTCATACTGTTCTGTTCATCAGAGTACCCTAACAAGTTTTATCAAGTGTACTTTTCAACAATTTCATTACACTTAACAGTTCTATTGAAAAAGTTTTTCTACTCCTTTCTGACCTAACTCTCTCTTATCTTCACCATTTGAAGACTACTTTATCTGAAACAAATAAGTCACTGGACTTGGAATGTAGCCTACCACTCTGAACAATTATGCTTTATCACGGAAAATTAAAACCCCCCCCCCCCCCCCCCCCCTTTTAAAAAAAAAAAAAGTAAAACAGCATACTTATTTCTAGACTTTGCTACAAATGCGTACCAATTGATTTGACAATCCTGATTTTGTCTATTCTAATGCTCTTCCAGAAGGATTTAGCTTTACTGATAAAACTAACCTGGTCTCCACCATACATGGAAGCATCTCCATAGCCACCACTGTTGTAGTCAACCTGGTACATGCAACAAACAGTGCAATGTTTACAAAACAGAACGCAATCTACATACAACAGAGAAAAGAAATTGTGCAAAACTTACCACCCCCCCACCAACAAAATAATCACAAGACATATTTTATTGCTTAAAGCCCAGCTGAATACAAAAGCAACATAGGAGGGAGGCCGTACAAAACCAATCACAAACTTTCATACTACATTCAAATTATCAATGGGAAGAGCACAAGAAGAAATAAAAACACTGAACATTTCTGCCACAACACCAAGAAACAGTAAGTAATTTGCTGATACACATAACGGAGTATCAAACGTGTAGAATTTCTCAATCTAATCATTCTCTATCACTATGGGTTTGTTAGGCAAAAGAACAGATGCAAGACAAATTTTACTTTAACATCAACCTACCTGATTAAACTGGCTGTACTCTTCAGTATAGCCACTTCCATAGCCGCTCATGTCCTGAAAGTATTCATACAGCATGCTCAAAAGATATTGCGTCATGTATGAAGCATAAATATGGTAAACTATATTGCAGTTCATATAATAATTATATCTGAACTGTACATATTACAAAAATTAATTAGGCAAACAGGTGTAATATCTTTGTTACATTTTTTTTTCACATAGTAAGTCTACTAAACCAGAGAGAGAGAGAGAGATTTATTTATTTATTTATTCTTTTATGTCGAGGATAATGGAATAAGCACTCAGGTGCTTTTTTACATCCAGTCCCCGTGAGAGAGAGACAGACAGACAGACAGAGAGAAAGACAGAGAGAGAGAGACAGAGAGAAAGACAGAGAGAGACAACGACAAAGGTTTATTGAGTTAGGCAAATATGCTAATTCACAAGGGGACAGTGGGGTGGGGACTGGGAACAAAATACACATATAACTGATAACACAATCAATCATACCCTACAACAATAACACAAAATAAGATTGAGTAAAGCTTTCGCCCATTGGAAAGGGACGGGGGTGGGGTTG
Source organism: Rapana venosa (assembly GCA_028751875.1). Classification (NCBI taxonomy): domain Eukaryota; kingdom Metazoa; phylum Mollusca; class Gastropoda; order Neogastropoda; family Muricidae; genus Rapana; species Rapana venosa. The sequence goes on along the minus strand of CM054150.1, from coordinate 46,072,945 downwards.
GAGATACACTAAACATACAATCCATTGACAACACAGCACAAAAGATGAAGTCCGTGACAAGGTTTCCAAGTCACTGTGTTCTGTCAGTTTAGTGCACTGGCTCATGACATTACGTCACAGGTATGCCCGTCACAGATATATGTGCAAAACACTTACTTGGTTTCGACATCTCTCTCTCTCTCTCACACACACATACATCCACAACCACACACACTTACACACACGCGCGAGAGAGCAAAACTGCTATCATAGCTAATAAAGGAAAAATCTCACAGCCCCCATGATCACATTCATAACACAAATTCCAGCACCGATTTTGTCTTTAAAGTTTTCTGGATCGGTTGGTGTCCACTGTCATAGCCTGGAGTAGACTGTCCGTTCTTCCTTTAAGCTTCGTTTTGCCAACCAATAGAGGTCTGATGGTTCGTCACCTGCTACTGCTGTCAAACTGAACTACAAAAAACCATGTTATCGCTTTCACAGATCACAGTTTCAGGATTGTCAGTGGAAACAAAAACATGGACGAAATCCTGATTTCTTTTTGTGTTTCTGAGTTTTTTCTGTAGCGATCGGTCAGTCAGTTCAGCCACACAGTCTCGTATCAACTCCACACACTATCCAGCGTCATGTACTTTGTCCAAGCAGCCCTCACTATCCTCTTCCTGCACAGCGTCAGCGGTAGGCACGGCAACAAGGTTGATTAGGCTTTGCTGATCAGCTGCTGTGTCGGTAGGCATGGTGACATCAGGGGGTGCAGGGCGAAATTCCCGCTCACAACACAAGACAGGTGGCCCTGTGTTGTGTGGCGACAGGGGTGTGTCAGTGTGTGCGACAACACTGTTACTGGGGGAGTAGGCATAAACAATAATTGTCCAGAGTTTGCATCATTGAAACTTCATATGAAGCTTCACGGAACTCTGGTTTCCTAGCTGCCTGTCTCCACTCCTCCAGTCTTCTCTTATCGCGCCTCACCTGACTTGGCAGCTTTCTGCGATAGCACTGCGAGGCAGACGGCTGCGCTTGTTAGACACACCATGTTGTCAACTTCAGAGCCAGTTCTCAGTCGTAATACGACAGTCATATTTTCACCTTCTGTGACTTTCCAGGAGGTCAGGTGATTTCCTTCCAGCAGAGCACTCAAGGTCCGACAACGGGCGGAGGTCCAACAACGGGCATGGTGCTGCAGAAATTGGCATTTTACTGCAATTTGATGCAGAGCACAATTTTCCTTGACTATATCCAAGGGAGATCACCCAGAGAGACAGAGAGAGAGAGAGAGAGAGAGAGAGACAATGACAATGACAACAGTTTATTGTGATAAGCATCATCGCCCATTCACAAGGGGACAGTGGGATGGGGATTGGGCACAAAACACAGAATCAACGAAAAGCATAATTAATTAATGACAGCCCAAACAGTCTTCATGACATGGATTCCATATCATTGTTCTATATACATATAATGTCATTCATCGGACCACAGTTTCTTCATGTTGTTAAGTCAGTCGGAAGTGTACAACACATTAATCAAGAAACATTCTTTGTAAACATTTCCCTTCAACACAGCAGTGGTCCTAGCAGTGCACTGTCTCATGTCACGTAGCATGAAGTGGACATCTTCAGCCTTCTCCGTCATTTGCTGCAACCTTTCCATTACATCTGCCAGTGTAACGTCTCTTCCCTTTCGCAGCTTTCATCCCCATCTTCCATAAACCCCCCACACTCTGCTCCTGTTACATTCTCTGCACACTCTTCCTCACTTCATTCTCCCCACACCCTTCCTCACTCTCACCTTCTACACCCTCTCCCTCACTCTCCCTCTCTGCACGCACTTCTCTGTCATTTTCTGCATGCATCACATCCCTACCTTTCTTCACATGCTTTTCGTGATTTTCCACACCCTCCTTCCCATTTCACAATCTCCCTCTTCATTTCCTGTTATCATGGACACAATCTTTGATTCCATTTATGTAACTACAACCACACTCTTTTGCTACATTCACAATTTCACACATGATTCATTTCTTACATTTTTGTCAAATGAAATTGTCACTGTCTGTCTATCAGTGTCATCCATTATCATGTCAATACTTTGTTCCTTTTGACAGTGGCTTGAAGAGGGAGAGCAGTGGGTCTCATACACAAACATGTCCGTTAGCAGTGTTGTTGTCAGAATGGCCTTGTAGTTAGCACAATCTAGGCGGGGTGGGTAGAAAACAAACCTGAGGGGGATGAAACTTGTTCATTCACTTTCTTCTGGTTGTTATTTCTATACCTTTCTGCTCTTATTTTGTCTCTATTCACCTGAGACGGACACTTCTTGCGATACATTGCCTGTTGAACTGGAGTAACAGGGGAATGGCTGGCCGGGTTACTTGTCAATCGAATCACAACAACAGTTTGATGTTCTCGCCCATCCACTTTGAATGAAGACACTGTCTGTTCATGCAACACTGCGTTCAACATGCCCTCCAAGGTTACAGGGAGGCCCACAACTGGCATTTTGAACAGGAATTGTTGAAGAAAAGGAAAAACTTACACGGAGCTGGAGAGAAAGCGTCTTGCTGGCAGCCAAGCAAGGGAAGCCACTCCCGAGAGAGAGAGAGAGAGAGAGAGAGAGAGAGAGAGTGTGAAAGAGTGAGTGGAATAACCATCATTTTTAAAGTCTGTACAAAGATTTTAAGAGAGAGAGAGAAGGAAGTAGGGGTTGAAGCAATATGGTAAATTTTGGTATCGACTTTGGAAAGGAAACAGTACTTTCTTCTTTGCTCTTTGACCAAAGGATCAAAACTTCTGTTCCTGGATAGAAATCTGAGCATTTTTTCGCGTGAGCTGCTTACATTCAACGCCTTTGTCATTTTTGTTGTGCTAGGCTTCACCATTTCATAATATTCCTTGATAACAGTCAAGATTGCAGTATCTACTAATTATGCATTACCAAGCAAAATGTTTTAGGTGCTGCATTTCAGCTTGCTCTTATGCTTCAGCAGAACCTCTAAAAATTATTTGTTTGGACTTTTTTTGTGCTGAAGTGAAGGTCTTTCTGATAAATATTTCCATTTTATTTTCTGATGTTCAGGCTGGACATGTCCTGAGATGGGGAGTCATTAATTCTTTTATTTCAAGTAATGGAATAAGCACTCATGTGCTTTTTTCAGGCATGGTACTGGAGGAAAAGCATTTTCCCCTGTAATGGTTGGATTGCTTCCTGACAGGGTCAAGAGGCAGAGCCCCTTGTGGGGGTCCGGGGGCAACACCCCCTGAAGCTCAAGGTTTTTCATCAATTCTAGGCTGTAAAAAAGCCTCTCCTTGATATCAGTTCTTCATACTAAGCAATGTCTGTCCTAAAATAAGCTCTCCTTTATCAATCATTTTTTTCAACCCAAAGGAGGTTTTATACCCAAGTTATCACATAGCAAATATGAGGACATATCTAGACAAATAAGCACTGACAGACAGAGAGAGAGGGAGAGAGAGAACTCGAACTTGAACGGTTTATTCACAAAAAGGCCATTGGCCCATACATGAAGGGGGTTGCCGAACTGCTTAGTATTTTGGTTTAAACACATATGCACACACACACACACACACACCCACACACCCACAGACCAACATGTTACTGTATAACACAAAGTCAGCTACAAAAATATCACTTAGGATAACATTATCTCTCTTATTCTAAAGGGGCTTTACAAAAATTTAAAAAGTGGGGCTGCGCACAACCTCAGGATGACTTGATGCCGGAGTAAACAGAGTCTAAATAAATTAGGCTGTCTACTATATTTTAACAGGAATGTAGTTCTGCCTAACATCCTCAAATACGGGACAGCACAAGACAAAGTACTTCATCCTCCGGAGCTTGCTTACATAATGGGCATAACACCTGACGTCGTCAATATCATGTTCTCTGTATCTGAATTTATGAACATTTATATCTGATACACCAAGTCAAAACTTAGACATTATTCTTTTCAAATGTATATCCATATCAAGTTTTAGATAAGGTTTGACATCATGCGAACTTAAAAATTGTCTGTACATTTGAAATCTTTCACTGTTTTGTATATGATTACTCCATTGCGGGCCATCGGCAGTCAATCAATCTTTGCCTGAAAGCGTTAATAAACTCTCTACAATTTCCGACTCCTTGATTGAGCCAAACAAATCCAAAACCCCGAGTTACACAAACAGGTACGTATTTTTTTGGTTGCCCAAAAGTTGTTTTTCCTTTTGACATCTAGATCTTAAAGCATCTTGTAGGCTTTAAAAGGTAGCCTGCTCTCATTCAAAAGGCAGAATCTTAATCCAATATCTAATGCATCTTACAGCAGCATTAACAGAGAGAGGTATCTATTAGTTTCACTATAAACAAGATCATTAGGTGTACGTCTATCAAAGCCTAAAAAACTGCTTTAAAGAAAGAGGTGAACTGATTCACAATGTGTTACAGCTGCATCCAAGCCCCATATTTCTGCACCATATAACACAGTGGGTTTGTATTTGTGCATCAAATATCTTAATGAACAAATCAAAAGAGTTTTATTCAATATTCGTAGTTTTTTCAACACAAATAACAGGCTTCGTTTACCTCGACTTGCCGATCTTTACATGCAGTTGTGAAACTAAGCTTAGTAAAAAAAAAACAGATTCCTAAAAAATTTAATATTAAAATTAATTTACAGGCATGATATTTTTCCCTTGTACAAAACCCTTTTCATGAGCATAAATTTTCCACCTTTCTGAATTTTCAACGATATTAACTTTACTCAATTTAAACCCTTAACCAGTGCGTTAGCACTGGTTTTAAGCGTTTAATGCTTTGTAAACCTACGACTGTTTCAGATAGCGGTAACATCTAGCAAGCAGAAAATAAAAACTCTGAGAAATCTTGGTGAAAGTGGCACATGTTTACTTATTGATGATGTCTCTGGCTAACTCATTGATAAAAAACAGAAACAATAAGGGCTACATAATAACCTGTTAACACCATGTACAGTATATATGTCAGTCACTTTAGTCCACATCTTATTCTGCTTCTGACATTTTGATACATGCTCTCAAAACATCTAATTGTTACCCTCACAACCATTTTTTAGGAGAATTGGCCACAAAAAAGTTTCCTGTTTTAAAAGAATCAAATGCTTTTTCAAAGCAATAAATGCTACATTGAGCTTACGGTTATGACCAAACTGTTTTTGTACAAAGCAAGCAGGGGTTAACATTATGATCTATAGTGGGGTTTTCTCTCTTAAAACCAGCTTTGGTGCTCACCTGTAATATATATCTCATAACCCATTCTTGTAGCCTATTGTTAATAATAGACTTATACCTTAACTTATGCAGTAAAAGAATTCTCCGGAGTATTAGGGTTCAACATCAACCTTTTTATGCCCAAAGTTGTATTATAGATCAGCCCAGTTTCTGGAAAAAGACATCATCAAAAATTTGTTGAATAGTTTTAGAAGGGAAAAGCACATATTTTCACTCCAATTTTAGCAATTCCAATGATTTGATCAGGACCGCTGCTTTCATCTTTAATTTCTAAGTGCCCTAATTTTCATCTTTAGATATAGGACGATCAAAATCGTCCTCAGTTCCATCACTGTCAACATCAGTAAACATGGAGTTGGCTAATGAGTCTTTCTCCAACAGGGTTTTGAAATGTTGAAACATCTGTCAACTGATATACTATTCTTTGGCTGACTTTTTCTAAATGACGCCTTCTTAACACTTTTCCAGAACTGGATTTGAGAAGAGATAGATGACATCATATCTGCAAGTAAGGTCTTATTATACTGTTTCTTTTTTCGTTCAAGCATGCATTTATATTCCCTTCTTGTGACACAGTACACGTTTTTGTCCTCATTTCTTAATGTTTTTCGGAAAGTCTTCAGAAGTTTTCTGACCTTATATTTCATACTTTTACATTCATTATCAAACCAAGTATCATTTGATGGACCTTTATTGATATGTACCTGTTTCTTCATACATTCAGCACTGGCGACGGAGAGAGAGAGAGGGAGGGAGAGGGAGAGAGAGGGAGGAGAGAGAGAGGGGGAGAGAGAGGGAGAGAGAGAGAGAGGGAGGGAGAGAGGAGAGGAGGGAGAGAGGGAGAGAGAGAGAGTTTTGCTGGTGCCAGGTTGGGAAGCACATGGAATAATACAAAAAAGCAGTGTGTATGTGTGTGTGTGTGAATGACAAATTCTTTTATTTCAAGGATAATGAATAAGCACCCATGTGCTTTATTACATCCAGTCCCTGCCCTTACGGATATATATACGAGAGAGAGAGTGACAATGTGTGTGTGGAATTGAACCTAAGACTGTTCGTGTTTTTTGTCCACCTGCTGGACTGAATGAGAGAGTGAGCGAGATAAAATGACACACGCATACAGAGAGGAGAGAAGAGGAGAGGGGGGAGGGAGGGAGGGAGAGAGAGGGAGAGAGAGAGAGAGGAGAGAGAGAGAAAGAGAAAGAGAGAGAGAGAGAGAGAGAGGGAGAGAAAGAGAGAGAGAGAAAGAGAGAGACTCTCCATGAAAAAGAAAAGGGGAAGCCTGCTGATATGTAAACAGTTCTCTGACCACAGCCACGGAGGTGGAACAGTCAGTGAAAGCTCCCCATCCCCTTTCACTCCTCTAGTCCATCCCTTTCATCAAACCAGATACCCATTGTATCAATACACATGCCCCCTTCACTGCTACCTAGTGATGACTCACAATGTCAAGCAGAGAAGGGAAGTAATCAGCATGGAAGTCACACTTTAACCCGTGTTAGTGGGTTTCATCACGCCCCCCTCCCCCCCCATTTGTTGGTTTTTTTGATAAAGGAGGAAAAAATTTGCTTTTCGTGGATTTCCGCAAATATGTACCATACCTGGTTGTTGGTTTTTTTCATCGTCCCTGTGTGTATGGAATTTTATCATTTTTGTCATTTGTTCCCACCAGCACACAATGGCCAACATTGTTCACAAAATGAACAAGCTACATATCATTTGGTGCAAAATATCTCTCTTTTTCCTGTGTGTGAATGTGTGTTGATAGTAAATGACTAATTAAACATTGCTTCTTCATCCTTTCATAAGAAGAAAAATGTCTTTTTATAAAACCAGCAAGATCAATATCTCATAGCTGCTTGTTAATCTACCCCCCCCCCCCCCCCCCAAAAAAAAAACCAAAACAAACAAACAACACAAAAAAACCCAGAAAAACAACAACACAGGCACCTGTACTTATAATAATAATAATGTATGGAATTTATATAGCGCTGAATCTTGTAAAGCAACAAATCAAAGCGCTCAGATTTTATTTCATACCACTTTAAGTCACGGCAGATTTCTCTCCGTGAAATTCGGGCTGCTCTCCCCGGGGAGAGCAGGAGAACGCGTCGCCACTTAGCGCTGCGCCACCCTTTCACCCTTTTTTTTTTTTCTGCAGCTGTATTTGTTTCCCTATCAGAGTGGCTTTTTTCTAAGAATTTTGCCAGGGACAACTCTCTTGTTGCCGTGGGTTTTTTAACGTGTGCTAAATAATTACGTGTAACACACGGGACCTCGGTTTATCGTCTCATCCGAAAGACTAGCGCCCAGACCACCACTCATGGTCTAATGGATGGGGGAAAAATTTCCGGTCCAAACGGGGTACGAACCGCCGCACACTTCAGACCCGGACTTTTCGCTTTCTAGACAGGCGCGTTACCTCTAGACCACCGATCCACTATAACTATACTTACCCCATAACCACCACTGTAGTTGCCAAAGGTAGAGTAGCTGTCAGCCTTGTTGCCAGTATTTGTGTTTCCACCAGCACCACCACGTCCCATGCCTGATTGGCCCACTCCACTTCCCCAGTTCTGTTTGTTTCCACCCTGCTGCCCCATATCATTCATCCCTCCACCTATGTTGCCTCCCATTCCCCCACCCATGTTGCCTCCCATTCCCCCACCCATGTTGCCTCCCATTCCCCCACCCATATTTCCCATCCCTCCACCCATGTTGCCCATTCCTCCTCCCATGTTGCCCATTCCTCCACCCATGTTGCCCATTCCTCCACTGGTATTCCCCATTCCACCACCCATGTTTCCCATTCCACCACCCATGTTTCCCATTCCTCCTCCCATGTTGCCCATTCCACCACCCATGTTGCCCATTCCTCCTCCCATGTTGCCCATTCCTCCTCCCATGTTTCCCATTCCTCCACCCATGTTTCCCATTCCACCACCCATGTTGCCCATTCCTCCACCCATGTTTCCCATACCTCCACCCATGTTACCCATTCCTCCTCCCATGCCATCCATGTTCCCCATCCCTCCCATGTTGCGTCCCCCAGGGCCCCCCATGCCATCTTTCGGCTGCTTCAGGTGCTGTGGTGGTTCACCCAGAAGTGAAGTCTTCTTCTCCAGTTTTCCAATGGCTGGGTTGACGTTGATGTTGGTCATAATTGCAGACAACAAGCCACGGTTCTGACCACCAATCTTCTGAGAGGCCACAGCCTCTAGGGTCTTCATGAAGCGCATGGTAGCTGGATTGGACTTGGGATGGGGAACATCCCCAAGAAGTCCTTTTCCTGACCCAGGAGGATTCAGTAGACTGGTCCCTCCAGCAGGTCGGCCCAAGACAGAACCACCAGGAGCTCCACCCTGAGCCATTGGGCCTCCTTGCTGGCTACTGGCGTGCATGTTCATCACCATCTGGCCTAGGTTTACCAGCAAGCTGGATAAAGAACATAAACAACTTTGTCAGCATGAAGTCTTAAAAACCAACATTAGAACAAAAATCACATTTGACACAAAACACACACATACTCTATCAGTTCCACACATTCCAACAAAACTACACTGGTGAAACTCCGCAAAACTGTAAATCAGGAACTACCAAGACCTCTGTACCATGCAAGGACAGTGTGTGTGTGTGTGTGTGTGTGTGTGTGTGTGTGTGTGTGTATATGTATGTATGTATGTATGTATGTGTGTGTGTGTGTGTGTGTGTGTGTGTGTGTGTGTGGTGTGTGTGTGTGTGTGTGTGTGTGTGTTGCGTGCATGAGTGTGTGTTTGAAGGGGGGTGGGTGGGTCAGAAAACTGGAAAGGCAGCCGTGTCCAAGTTAACAAGCAGACCCTTTCTGTAGATTTGTGACTAAAAAATAGCCCTGGTTATCCCTATTAACACAAGTGACAATGAAATATGCCTTTTTTTGTTGTTGTTGAAATATGCCTTCTATTCATCCTCTGTGTATGTGTAGCCTGACAAAGGTAGAAATGACTCAATAAAAGCTAAAGAGACCATGATGGACACTTTTATAAGAGGATATGGCCTCCTGAAGTGAACAGCTCTAGTTGTGCTACGTCTCTAGGTGGCAGAGAACTCATCTATTATACAACTGAAACTGCACATGGCGGGATGAAGTGGGGAAGAGAGGGATTACTTCCTGCAGGGCAGGTAAAATACACATTGATGGTGTGTCAATGGATGTGCACATTTAACATGCAGTCACTTTAAAAGACACACATACATTTTGATGAAATAAAATCATGAAGTGAATAAATGTTATCTCCTATCCAGTGTTGACATTAATTTTTGTTTTCTTTTCAATGCATCAACACACAGCACCACTGATAAGTGTGCTTGTTTCAAACTTGGGCTGTTCTGATTAAACAGCAAACAAAACATGCAGAAATAAGAAAACAATAATTCCTACCCAATGCTGATTTTCTGATTTTTTTGACAAATGATGTATGAGTGCACAAAACATTCCGCTGATTGCCACAAGTTTCACCAATCACTTTGAATAAACCGTGAAGCAGTGCCAAACTCAAAATCAGCAATAATACTCCAGTTCTCTAAGTAATATTTGTAACTTAGATCAGCTGTGTTTCATCTGACCATTGACGTCTCACACTTTGATCATCAAAGTCAGAATGTTACCATACTGGGTATATTTCTTTATGCATTCTGCAGAAAATATAAGCAGTAATATGGCTACTGGCCATACTGTTTTCCCGTTCTCAAGCATGACTGTTTCACTGACTGCCATTTTGTAAACACTGAGCACATATGCACAGAAGAAAGGTAGATCATTCACAGCACACGGCTGCTCAAAACAGGAAAAACCCGACTCTTTAGTTGGCGGCTGGCACTTTCACACGGTAACCTAAATACCATCTGGCTGCTATCTAGGCACCGCGCGGTCAGGGGTCCAAGTCCAGCGTCTCGCGGTGCCAGCACACATTCCTTCTTTGCTGTCTATTAGCGACTGGGCAAATTTTTATTTGAAAGGCTTATTTATCATTCGCTGCTGGATGTCCTACTTGATTTGTACAGTACTCATACTTTAGTGAACAAAACTTTAATACCTGCTTTACTTGTTTGTGGTGACGGTTGTACAGCTAATTAGGTTAACTAATTTTAAACATTTTTTTTTACAAACATGGTGTTTCCCAAGAAACGAACGGCTGAGTGTTAGTGTGTTTTCTCTGTGTGTGTGTGTGTGTGTGGTGGTGTGTGTGTGTGTGAAAGAAAGTAAGTCTTCAGACAACCCTGAAATAGGAGACTGAATAAGAGAGGAGAGAGGAGAGGAGAGAGAGGAGGGGGGGGGGGGGGGGAGGGGAGAGGAGAGAGAGAGAGAGAAGAGAGAGGGGGGGTGAGAGAACTACTTTGTGTGAGTGCGTGTGTGTGTGTGTGTGTGTGTGTGTGCGTCCCTGCATGCATGCGTGTGTATGTTATTGTGTGTGTGTGTGCGGGGATGTGAGTGTGTTGTGCGTGCGTGGGCGCGCGCGTGTGCGTTTGCGCGTGGTGTGTGTTCGCGCACACGTGTGTGCGTGCGTGTATGCGTATGTGCCCGTGTATGCATGTGTGAACGTGTGTGTGTGTGTTTTGTTTTTTTTATAGTTTTTTTTATATTTATTTATACCACTTTAAGTCACGAGATTTCTCTGCGTGAAATTCGGGCTGCTCTCCCCGGGGAGAGCACGTCGCCACAAGAGCAGCGCCACCCTTTTTTTTTTTTTTTTTTTTGGTCTGCAACTGTATTTCTTTCCCTATCAGAGTGGCTTTTTACTAAGAATTTTTGCCAGGGACAACTCTCCTGTTGCCGTGGGTTCTTTTTCGTGCGCTGCATAATTTTCTGTAACACACGGGACCTCGGTTTATCGTCTCATCCGAAAGACTAGCGCCCAGACCACCACTCATGGTCTAATGGATGGGGGAAAAGTTTCGGGCCCAGACGGGATACGAACCACGCACACTTCCGACCCGGACTTTTCGCTTTCTAGACAGGCGCGTTACCTCTAGACCACCGATCCACTTTGTGTGTGTGTGTGTGTACGTGTTTGTGTGATCGGCCACAGCACCTACATGTGCCAGGTGCTTCCTGGCTGTGTGTCAGTTTCAAGTTGTTAGTTATCTCAAGCACATGTGTGCCGTGCGCATCTTCTTGTAGTTACATGTGTGTGGTGTGCACACGCGCGCGTGTATGAGTGTGCGTGCGCGCGTATGTGTGAGTATAGGGTATGCGTACATGTATTTATGCCATTTTGTGTGTGTGTGTATGTTTGTCTGCTTGTGTATGTATGTGTGTGTGTGCACGTGCGCTCATGTGTGTGTGTGTATTTATTTTGCTTATTCTTTTATTTCAAGGATAATGGAATAAGCACTCATGTGCTTTTTTAAAAATCTAGTTCCCGTGTATATGCAGTTTTGTAAATTTTGTCATCCGTTTTGTGTGTGTGTGTTTTCTTTCCACTTTTTTGGGGGGGTGTTGCTTTGCTGTCAAAGTGTAGGCCTGTGTGCAATTTTTTTATTTTTTTACACAACACAGGACTGATAAGTAGATAAACATTTGATCACAACAATTTCTTAACAGGATCAGAAAATGCTTTTGGAATAGTATCAGAAACATCAGTGAAATAAAAACCTGAGTCATTTGTGAGGTATCTTGGCTTGATGACAGTATAGGATACTGACAAGACATTTGTTTTCTACTGTATTCTCGGGGTTATAATTATGAGCTGTACTGGAATTGGTTCATGAACAAACCTTCAGCTGTAGCAAGGATACCGCTAAAAGCTGATGAAACAGTAGACTGTGTACGTGCTGTAACGCCTGACCAGCAGGAGTGTTTATAGAGAAGTCAGATAGGCCTAGCTGACACTAATGACTGCGGCAGACTCTCTCCCCACACTCTCCATCACCCTGCCTCTCACGGCGCTGGCCGCGCGCAGTAGCCGGTAGCCGCTACGGTGTGTGTATTTATGGCCTCGTTCTGCCAACAGGTTGAATGTAACAGCCCCCCCAAAAGGTAAGTCTGCATGCAGACATATTCAATGTTTTCTCTATGTTCATTGTTTATAGAATATAAATATATGCTTTTTTGGAGAGAGAGTTAGAAATGTCTGTTTTTTGTGATTGTGTTTCTTCCTGCACCTCTCCTGTTTATCTTCATGTCTGTTTGAACTGCTGTCACATCAACCAGTATGAAAGAAAGTACATGGAGTTTGGAGTCAAAAGAAAGCTTGTTTAAAGCTCATTTTAAAGAGTGCTTTGCTTGTCCTTTTTAAACAATTAACTGTGCAAGAGGATGTGTGAAAGACACAAGGGTAATTTACGGCTGAACACGGCTACAGCTGCAAGCGGCTAGTGCTGCCTTTCCTTTTGCCCTGTTTATTTATATCCACGCCCTGCCAGCTGCCGGTCATGAACGTTGGCTGGGAAACTAAACGGAGGGAATGAGAAGCAGTGAGCACAGCTGTGCTAAATTGAACAATCTTCTAAAGAATGACAACAGTGCAGTAAAAAGAAAATTCTTTTTTTTTTTGGTGGCAAAAATCATAATTTTTCAATCACAGTTCTGTAGTTAACCCTCATTTTACATTCAAACTACGAACAAATAGTAGGGGTAGGTAGCCCTGTAAATATCATCCACCATTAGCACAGCATGGATGTTTTTGGACATTAAGCCCTAAGTAGGGTAAAAAAATTTTTTTTTCAACCCACAAAAACCAAGCAGATTTCAAAAAATGTGCACAGTAAACAAAAGTTTTTTTGTTTAAAAAAAAAAAAAAAAAGACTAACTTGAGATTGAGAAATCGTGCATTCTGCATGAATTTGGCCAGAACAGCACGGACTTCTGGGCTGGAAGAAGTCACCACTCTTTTGTCCTCTTCAGTGACAGGTACTTGGTTCAGCTGTTTCTTCAGGTTGGCCAGTACAATGTTGGCCTGGGCCGTCATGGGGTCTCCCAAGATGGAAGGCTTTTTGCCCGAATCTGTATTCTGTCCACAGGCAAAGGTTACAGGTACAACTTGAGCTACAAGTAAAAATCTTTTTGATAAGCAAGTTTCTTTAAAAATTCACCCCCATCCCCTCCCCAAAGGAACAGTGAATAATGATGATGATACAAAAATTTCTTTACCTATAAATTCTGTAGATTTTCCAATCAATTTGGACTAATCATGTTAAATGTAGAATTTCAGAAAAACTGAATCAGTCATCTACTGGAACTTGAGTGATCAGGTACAATGCACATTTCACAGTGTAGAACAACGCTTCTGATGAATGAAAAGCTTTAAAAAGAACAAAAATAAACCAATTTTTTTCATATTGCTGAAACTAATGCATTATTCTGTATCATGATGTTGTTCCCCTTTGCTGCTATTTCAAGAAAAGGTAATAGCTGCACAAAGGAAAATAGTTCACCTGACAATGCTAAGTAATCTAGGGCATGGGTTCAACAAACTCCTCAGCTCTCCGAGGGCATTGTTTTCCTCCGACTGCATTCTCAAGCAAGTCCTCAGAATAAGCCTATAAACTAAAATCATGTCTGGAAACGCATTATGTTCTGCTAAACATATGAAAAACAAATTCAAACTCTGACTGGTGGTACAGATGATTAAAAAAACAACAACAAAACCAACCAGAAAGCATGCAATCTGGTGCCTGAGAAAGAATGGACTCCACCAGGTTTGATTCACCTTAATAGTGCCTGATAGGTTCAATACTTCAGAGCAACAACTTGCTGTTCTTTAACCCTCTTGTTGTTGGATCCTACAGAGCTAAACTGACTGTAGATTTTGAATTCTTTGAAGGTTTTCTACCCCCTACTGACTTAATTAATCCTAAGACAATTGTGTGTGTGCTTGACAAGCTATTAAGCTGAAATTTTGTCACAAGCTAGGTATGTCTTTATACGTGCATTTATATGCAAATTTATGTGTCTGGTCACCTGATGTCTTGTTATGTCACATTATTTGTCACCAATCACAGGTGAAAGTATGGTATATATGATAAAACAGCAAATCCTGCATGGATTTGACAATAGTTCATGCATGTTAGTGTTGAATAAGGAACTGATGCCTAGCTGATGTGTTTACCAATGATTATGTGCAATTGTACTTCAAGGATGTGTCACACAATGTCCCCATAACACCTGTTGTTTTATGGTATGTCTCGAGGAGACAGAAGTTTCGTTTAACCGTTTTTTTCTTTTGAAAAGAAGTCATATTCAATCACTATATGACCTTTATACTGCAGTTCATCTCTGTGTGTGCTACCACATGTTTGTTAAGTATACAGAAGTGTATTATTATTGTACATGACTGTCACTGCACAGGTGTGACAAATTCAAACCAACACACAACTTCTGTAATCCTACAAAATTTTAATATTGGTAGTCTCTAAAGTAGTATTAGTGATGGCACAGGGTCACATCACATAACAGAAAGCACAAATTATGGATGTGTGGGGGGTGTACCCAATGCTGTCACCTGTCGAACCTTGGCAGACCGGAGACCTTTTTTTCCCTCCCCTTCTTGTTATTTTTGTTATCAGCATATCTTTTCATTTCTGCCATAGCAGTTTCAAAGGAAAAGTGTAGTAATGAGAAAATCGTAAAAAGGCGTCACGTTTTCAGGCGTCTATGCCGCGGACCCGCCAGGAGGTCAAATTTCTCCACAGTGAGTGTAGCACAGGTCACAAATATGCCGTGTAGCATGTTGTTTTCTGGCTCACTCTTCTCCAAAACTGCAGCATTTCCTTCCTCCTCTTCCTCATAAGCGTTTGATATTGGACTCACTTAACAATTATCGTTTAAAGTTTTCTACTTCCAAGACAATAACATTCAATTCATCATCTCACTTATCAGATGAATCATCTGCTACCAAAAAAAAAGACGCCACTTTTTTTTCGGAACGCTGCTATGATTGAAAAGCGTTCCAGTCGCTGGCGGTGCTTTCTTCCTTCCCTCCCTACTACACGCATGTTAGTGGTCTAAATTTATCACTGGCATCCTCTGAAACCCTCCATGCATCACCCCACCAATTTTCAGGCACATTGTGTGAAAACCACAAAGTCTGTCTGTGATGGAAAAGTACTGCCCACGTGGGCCACTAACTGTTGGCTGCGGTTGTATTGAAATCTAGCAGCGGCCACCATTACTGTCGGCTGCGGTCGTAACGGGGTCAAGACGGTTAAAGAAAGGATGAACAGTTGTATAAGGGAAACAGAAGTTGAAAGGGTAGCAAGTTCTATCAAGGTAATATGAATCAAGGGATGTGAATCAAACCGACTTCTCTCATAACTCCTTGAGAAGTTGCTGGGCACCGCACTGAATCTTTCATGCTAAATGCCATGTGCAAGTTTATGGTGAAGCCAAAACCTCTCCAGGTAACAGGCTGTATGCTGGGTACGTTCATGTCATCCACACAACAGGCCACTGCTAGCCTACTCTTCCACAAAAGACAGATGGGGTCTTTAACAAGGCAGGATGCATGCTGGGTATGTATCATCCATGCCCCCACTATAACTGACCTACTCTTCCTCAGAAGATGGCTGTGGTTTTATCACGTATACAAAATGCTCAATTTATAGTCTCATTGAAGGGGCTTCAGGAGAGTGAAGTGTGTACAATGTCAACTCCAAGGGTTAAAAATACTCTTGAATAGATATTTCCCATAAGAAAAGTTAATTGCTCTAAATACCAGGTTTCCTGCTCCTTGAACTTTAAAACCGTTGAAAAACACTGAAGTATAAAGTTTGAATTTAGCTATACGGCCATTCACACAAGACTGTCCACAATGCAAGTAAACAGTATGTGTGTGAATAACCTGTTGATGTAGCACTGCTGTGAAACTGAGTCCTGCATTGAGAGGCAATACTCAGCTCGTGCAAGTGCATCACATTTCAGAATTGATCATATCACAATATGAAGATCTGTCTTTATAGGCACATATGGCACAGAGATATCACATCATACCAAGGGTGGAGTAGCATACTGAGTGTCTATAAAATGGTCAGAGCTTCTTGAGACACCCCCCCTCCCAAAAAACCCAAAAACAAAAACCAACCCAACAAGATATTTTGTAAAGTATTACTTTTATGTACACAGACCGATGGAACCAGTCCAGATAACAAAAGTTGCTGAAGTTGCATTTTAAATTGAAAATACCTGATAAAATTTCCTTCAGCTTAACCGCAAATCATTGATTATGGTAAGTGGAAATGAGTATGCTATGTACTGTAATACAGATGAAAATGATGTACACTTGACTGTACTTATAAGTAAACTGAATGTTCACAAAACTTTTTTCAAGTATGGAAGAAAGAATACCTGATTTGCAGTAGGTGATTCAGCGAGTGAATTCAACTGCTTTGCCAGTAAACCCGTGAACTGCAACAAGAAAGAACACAATTACCATTATTAATGTGCACAATCCTTTTAAAAGCTCTCTACAATTTCATAGTTCACCTTCCTACATGCTCACAATTTAGTATACATGCTAAAAAATGTTTTGGAATTAAAAGCAGCTTTCATTATAATTGCAAAATAAATTTTCATCTTCCATATTCTCACCAGACATGGCACTTACTTAAAATACAAACTTGCCCTAAAGTGAAGTGGTAAACGGCATATCAAATATAACTTACGATTCTTTTTTTTTCACCTGCAATGAAACTTCTCTATAAAACAAAACCTATTTCCATCAAACACCCAGAGACATGTAGCCTCTGAGGGTCAAAGTAAAGATTTTCAAGAGGTTTTTTTTTGTTTGGTTTTGGGTTTTTTTGCCGCCTCAGCTTGTGGGGTTTCTGTCCTGCTATTCCCATGCCACTTATTTTTTTTCTTCATCCCACTTATACCCTGAACCCATCATGACAAATCCCCAGGGTCAGGAATTCACTAGAGTTTATCAATGTTGGGCTGCCATGGGGCCACTAATCAGAAAGGCTCTGCTTTGCTGCTGCATCACTTTGGTGGTGCCTGTTCAGAGCCAACATACACACACCACCCTCTATGTATGCTGCTTAGTCACAGAGCCAGACAAGAGTGAGAGAAACACCTGGCATAGCAAAGGCCATTATGTCCCTCCTACGACCCTCTTCCATCAACCCCCAACCCTCCAGTCTTCAACACCAACTCATTACAGGTATGGAAGTGTATGGAAAACCAAAACTGACGTCACCACAGCCAGAGAAAAAGGGGCTATCAAAGTTGAGACAATGTCTGGGCACATATAAGATAGACATCTACAGTGTTCTCCCCTGTAGGGATGCTGGGGGGGGGGGGGGGGGGGGGGGTTGCTTTTCCAGTATAAATAGCAACCCCACCTTCTGGAAATTCTGTGCTAGGAATCCGTCCTTTTCTATTATTCTCTTTGTTTCTGCTTTGTTCCTTTTCTTTATGTCACCTTGTCTATTCTCTGCCTTCTTGGTCCGTTCTCCTGCCTTTTCCCCCAGAAAGACTTAAAAGACAATTTTCTCTCAAGCTGAAGTTGGATGCATATTTTCACTCCTATGACAGACAAAAATAGTTACTATCTGAGTGTTCAATAACAAAGAACAATCTGCAGAGTTTGTCAAATAATTTGATCTACACTCTCAAAGTGGCACCTGTAGTGTAAAGTAGATAATTGATCTTGTGGTCCCAGTTTTCCTAATAACTCCATAACAAATGAACTTTGGATAAGAGCAAGGCCAGAGTCCTGGAAAACAAAAACAAAAAATCTCTCTGACCTGCCACCTTCCAGCCAGGAATCTTAACGTGCTAGCCACTGTGCCATGGCATCTAGTCTCCTCATGAGGAGTTAATCAGACTTTAAGCACTGGCACAACTAGGACTTTTTTTGTTGGCACAACTAGGACTTTGTGCATTTCACGCAACAGAAATTAAAAAGCTCTTCTACACCAATAAAGACATATCATGAGCAGTTAAGTAGCTACAATGTATAAACATGTCACTCACTGGCTCTTTCTTCTCAGCATGAATGTGCAGCACCAGCATGATCAGCAACCCCATCTGCAGGTGGGGGTTCATCATTGGACTCATAGGCAGTGTGGGAGCAGGTCCCAACAAACCTGAACATCAAAACCACATCATCAGCATCTTCCCTCATTTCTGCTTGCCTTAACACCTTGGTACCTACCTACACTGGCAAAGCAATCGGTACATTATCAGCTGGTGGTATCAGCATGGTTGTTCCAGTTTTCATGTTAGACAAAGCTTGATGTGGTTTGGCTGGCCAATCTGTGGGTTTTTGACTTGCTCTCCAAATGCGTGAAGTTATGTCTGTGATATGACAATTTGTGATATGACAAGTGTTTTGATGACATCAGATGTGTCCACGCTGTGCATAGTGTTTTTATTATTATTAAACTTGAGTAGTTTTTTTAATGTAGTAAATGTATGTGTTGGCATGCGGGCTTTGTCTGCTTCTTGTGCTGAGCGAGGAAAAAGATGGTGCACTTAAGATTGTTGGTCTACACTCATGCATAATACAGAGCTGCCAACCTCTGAGCATAGTTACAAGGCATATTTATATCCATTTGGAGCATTAGCTCAAAGTTGATTGGGACTGCAAAAGCCCGAATTTTAAAACTAATATATTCTTAAGTTATGTTTTCTTCCATATCGCAGAGATTCCTAAGAAAAAGCTACTGAGCTATTTATCTACTTTGAAACATGAAATAGGGTTTAGTAAATGAATCTCCAGCAAAAATCACTGGAATAGTAAAATCTAATAGCAATAGAATTCATGTAACAAAAGCAAACTGCCTGTTACATAAGTACAATAAACAAACGTGCCTTGTGTCAGGAAAAAAAATCTCTTTGATATCTTTGGGTTAAACTTTGTTCAATTTCTTTTTCATTTCAAATTCAGATTCTGTGCTTGGCTACTGAATTTTTATTAATTTATTTACTCTTTTATTTTGAGGATACTGGAATAAGCACGCATGTGCTTTTTTAAAATCCAGTCCCTGTGTGTGTGTAGTTTTGTAAATTTTGTCATCTGTTCACACCAGCACACAATGGCCTACTCTTCAAAACACGGAACAGGTTTCAATGTGCGCAAGATGTATGCCAAATTATCAATGGCTGCAGACATAGTAGCCATCAGAACTATAGGAAAAAAGAATTTCCCCCCTTCCACCTGCAGAGCGGAGCAATTTTATGGTAAGCAGAAAAATTTAATTCTTTTATGAACATTGCTGTGACCATACCAACGCATATGGTGATTTTAAGAATGCACTCTATATATACCTTACATCCATTATACAATCTAGTCAAACATTTGCCCAAAGAGACAAGATTGGCAGCTCTGACAATATGGTGTTTATGAGGTCAAGTACGCATGTATTTGCATGAACAGATTTCACGAGTGTCTTGGAATATATTTCATGTGTATACCATCGTTTCATATTTTTTGTTGTTTGTCTGCCGCACTGTATGAACATTGATTTTTATTGTATGATGTCAGTGTACGGAATTGACTGATTGTTCCCTTCTTGCATTTTCTTGAATTTACGAAAAACTTTGCAAATGAGCGAGAAACACCTATGTGCTAACTATCTTGTGAGCAAAGCAGAAATTTAGAAGGGAAGAGAGCAAACAAAAAATGAGAGAGAGAGAGAGAGAGAGAGAGAGAGAGAGAAGAGAGAGAGAGAGAGAGAGAGAGAGAGAGAGAGAAAGAGAGGAGAAATTGAGAGCAATAGAAAGAAAATGGAGGGAGAAGAAGGAAGATAGCCATTACAGTAACAGTAAAGACTGAAGTAAAACAAATGAAGAAAATAATTTTTAAAAACCCAACAAACACCCCCCCACCCCACCCCAACAAACAAACAACAACAAAACAAAACAACAAAAACCCCAACCCCAAACATAAAAAAGTCTCCCAAAATGTCACCCTACCCATCCACAAATATAATATTGAAATATATGTTGTGGAGACTTATCTGACACTAATTTCAGAAGATGATACCAACTGCACAGAATACACCAGATTCTTTTTTTCTTTTTTTTAATGAATATATATATATATATATAAATATATATAACCGCAGGCTTAGCAGACCAGATGTAATTCAGTGATAATATTAATAGCTCTGTCAACCACAGCGTTTCTGAGCAAAACAAAATGATTATTATTGAAGTCTGTTCACATGAATTATCAGACAGCCCATTATTTGCTGCAACTGCTTTTTCTTTAATGCTATCTCTTTTAAACACTTTAAACTATTTACTTAAAAATTAAACAAAACAAAATCCCCCCCCCCCCCCCCCCCCCAAAAAAAAAAACCCACAAAAATTTATAGCAAAAAAACAACAAAAAAACTTTGGCTACAGCTTCTGAGGAAAAGACCCACCCCTCCCCCAAAACAGCTCATTGTCATGCACATAAAACAGACTGAAAAAACTACACAACAAACACAAGATAGACAGACTAAACGAATAGCAATAAACCAAAAATTATTTTTTTTAAATGAGAGAGAGACAGATAGCAAGAGACAGAGAGAGAGAGAGAGAGACAGAGAGAGCGAGGGAGAGAGAGAAACTGGACAGAAAATATCAAGAAAAGAAAAATGAGAAGGCAAGTTAAATGAAAGGTCAACAATGCATTTCTTGCATGTATGCATAAAACTCATGTGAAAGTGAGTAACAAGAGCACAAAAATATTTATATGCTTGCATGAAAATGGCATAGAACATTTTTGCCACAATGGATGGGAGAGAAAAAGAGACAGGTCAAATCAGAGGAAATAAGAAGGAACAGGATGACAGACAGAAAAGCAGCCCAGAAGTGGGTCTTGGAAAAAAAAGTGCTCACAATATATGTGGAGAAAATGTGATGTGCTGCGCACTTTCTTTGTAAATGTATGTTTCTATTAGTATACTATACTATGCTTGTGGATCTTAGTGTGCAGAAGTGTGTGAATGGAAGGTGAATGGGTATGTTCATCGCAGGCCGTGGTGGACAAATACCAGTTTTACTCCTCTTTAGGTTGAAGAAAGCACTTTCATCATTCTATCTTAGAAACTGTCCTCCTCCTGAAAAGTCAACAAATCAACATGATCAGGAACACAGGCTGTATTCAAAATTAAACAATAGAGCAACATCATTTCTACATAACCTGACAAAGAACAATCATGCTTAGCTCCCTGTTCTCAAAATCTTTATTTTGTAATACCAATGAAAACAACAAAACTTTATACACTGATTACTTCAGCTTAAAAAAACAAAAACAAAACAACATTTTTAAAAACTCAGCTCACTTTTTTCTTTCGACATCTTGATCTCAAGTAGTTAAAAATGTATGTTTTTGTTTTGAGACACTGCCATTGAATGAATATAGAATTCTCAACTGCAGTTGTTGATCTGTTGCTAGGTTCTTACTGCTTGATGATGGACTTGCAATAAGTCCCAAAGCTTGTAGACAGCTAGCAACAAATCTCCACCTGCAGGTGAAAACAGTTACATTTGAAATATACTTTCTGTATGAAATCAGAGCATTTACATTTCACTTTATTACCAAAACACTGCTAAAAAAAAAGCACAATTACCACTATACAAACATACAAGCTCATAAGACCATATCTACATTAATTATCAATAAACAAAAATAACTGTACAATTTATCAACTGTACATTTTTTAGCACGAGAAATAATCAATATTGAATTTACCACCTCTGGAAGGTGCACAGAACTCCCAGATACGAAAAAGAAAGCTTCCAGGGACTTTGTGTGCTGAGGATGTAATAGAGCCTGGCGTGGTTGAATGTGATGAGATCAAAATAAATATCTTGAAGCAGCACCATTGGCATGTTACCAACAACAACAAAAAATTTAAATAATATAAAATAACGCAGAAAAAAAGGATTATAAATGCAAACTAAAAAAATTCTACAACACAATGCTGCTGATTTATGAATACAATTACTTTATTATCTCAGAGAAATTCATGATTTCTAAAGGTGTCAATCACTACTCCTATTATTTATTTATTTTTTTAAACAGTCAACAGCTGTAAACTCATACTTTCAATGAAAACTGAGAAAGGGTCAGTGGCACATAAGTGAAAAGCAGCAGCAATTCTAAATCAGTTGGTACAGTGAACAAAGCAAGGCTTTTCTAAACAAAATAAAGCAGCTGTAATTTTCACTGGAGACAGTGACATTTATCAACAAGGAGCATCTTCTTTGTCTAGCTACTGTTTTATTTGTGCACACATAGTTCTGATTTTTCGTTAGTTTGGTATGGCAGTCTACCTGATGTCATCTTGAACTGACAATACCAACACAAGTCTATTCAACAGAATTGCCCTCTCATGTTCTATGAACAAGGTGCTTTAACACACATCTTTAACCGCAACAGGGACTCATGTTACTGAAGCCAGCTGCTCTGTTGATCTGTATTAATTAGATCATATGAGAGGTAGTCCTTTAGAGACTGTGACTCCAACTACTTCCAGAGGGATTCTGTTAAGTGCAGCAGTGGGATGAGAACTTAAAAATCATAGCTCCTAATAATCAACATAAGAGGGTAAACCAGTCTTGTGCTTGCACTTTAACATATTCAAATATGGACTTTTCACTGAAAACTGGGAAATGTGTGATGTGCCCTCATATATGTCTGATTTTTATTTTGATATTCTTCCTTAGCTAGAGTTCCGAGGTTCACGAGTGGTAAGATTTTCACATATGCAATGATTTTTGCCCACCATAAAGCTAACCACATTCTGACTTTGGGGATGTGTGTTGGGCATGTTCGTGTTTCCGTAACCTACTGAACGCTGACATGAATTATGGGATCTTATGTGCACATATGATTTTCTGGATATGTATATACGCAAACACATTTAAGGCACTGGCAGGTCTGCACTTATATGACCTGGGAGATCGTTAAAATCCCCACCCTTAATTCACCAGATGCTGAGGATCGAACCAATGACTTTATACACCAAAAGGGATTAAGTCAAATGGTCTTAACCCTAGTGGCGCGGTTCCCGGAATATTCCGGTAAAGGCGGGTCTAGGCTGTGTGGCGGATCCCGGAATATTCCGGGATGATGTGGGTGATCATAGTTGAAAGCTTACTTTCGCTTTCAAAGGTCAGCCAATGAATGTTAAGGCCGTTGTAGGCCCGCAGAAAGGGGTGAAGGTCGTTTGACACACACAAGCAACGAAGAATCTGATTGGTTAAGAGTGTATTTTAATTTTTTTTCGGACCAGCCGAGATCGTCTTCAACAAAAATGGCAGCCAGCGTTTGCACTAGAATTTCTTCAAGCGTTTTTCGAGCTTTTTTACAAAATTAACAGCGAGGGAGAGTTTTAGAGGCTGGATTTGGTTGAAATAAACAATGAGAGAGACGATGAGGTAAGGATTGTGGAATATTTTTGAAAAACTTGGTAAAAATCAATCGCGATCGGACTGAATCGAGCGGTGCTAGTTTTGCTGGATGGACTTCTTCGCTACTCGGCGATTTCGACGTCACAGATTGTTTTACTTTATTTTGACGCAACGAGGCTTCGAAATAACTGTTGTTGAGTCAAATCGCTATGCTGCTGAGTACTTTGCATCACATGAAATCAAGCGATCTTTGTATTTTTGTCATAGAAAGCCACCACTTCGCACATTCCGCCATGACGGTCGCGATGGCGTCGATCCTGTCGCTGAACTTTTCCGAGTATTTGGTGACCGATAAAGCGATACAAACTCCTTATTTTTTGAAAACTAATGTCAAGAAATAGTGTTAACATTGACATGACATTTATGCACCGCAAGAACTTTGCTTATCGTGTTAAAATCGATCCAGGGCCCTGACAGTGGAACAGCGATCGGTAGTGCGCACATGATTTTTTTAATTTATTTTTTTTTACATAATCATAAACACTACACACTATTATAAAATTATACTCATTTAAAAGCATATTATCTGTTCTTTCCAGTGATTTATAGCTTAACACATTTAATTCAGTTTTATATATCAATATCAAGGGTTGTTTGAGCCCACCCTGCTCCAAAACAATGCTAGCCAATGTTAATTCAGCCAATAGAAGTGAGGCTTGTGGCTGTCTATTTAGCGCTACTAGGGTTAACCCTAGTTGCGCAGTTCCCGGAATATTCCAGTAACGACGGGTCTAAGCTATGTGGCGGATCCTGGAATATTCTGGGATGACATAGGTGATCGTAATTGAAAGCTCACTTTCGCTTTCAAAGGTCACCCAATGAATGTAAGGCCATTGTAGGGCCACAGAAAGGGGTGAAGGTCGTTTGACACACACTCAAGCAACGAAGATTCTGAGTGGTTTAGAGTGGTTCCCCCCTCCCCCCATCGTCTTCAACAAAAATGGTGGCTAGCATTTGCGCCATTTCTTCAAGCATTTTTCGAGGGTTTTTTTTTTTTACAATATTGACAGCAAGGAGTTTTAGAGGCTGGATTTGGTTGAATTAAACAATGAGAAAGACACTGAGGTAAGGATTGTGTAATATTTTTTGAAAAACTTGGTAAAAATTGGTCGCGATCCGACCAAATCGAGCGACGCTAGTTTTGCTTAACGGACTTCTTCGCTACTCTGCAATTTTGACATCACAGATTGTTTTACTTTATTCTGATGTAACAAGGCTTCAAAATAACTGTTGAGCCAAATTTATATGCTGCCGAGTACTTTGCATCACATGAAATAAAGCGATCATTGTATTTTCGTCATAGAAAGCCACCACTTCGCACATTCCGCCATGACAGTTGCAATGGTGTCGATCCCTTCGCTGAACTTTTCCCGAGTATTTGACGACTGATAAAGCGATACAAACTCCTAATTTTTTCAAAACTAATGTCAAGAAATAGTATTTACCCAATCATGACATTAATGCACCGCAAGAACATTGCTTATCGTGTTAAAATCGATCCGGGGCCCTGACGGGTGCAACAGTGATCGGTAGTGCACACACTTTTTTTTTTTTTTTTTTTTTTACATAATCATAAACACTGCATGCTGCTATAAAATTACACTCATTTAAAAGCCTGTTTTCTACTCTTTCCAGCTTTACACACTTAAATCAGTTTTATATATGAATATCAAGAGTTGTGTGAGCCCACCCTGCTTCAAAACAATGCTAGCCAATGTTAATTCAGCTAGTAAAAACTGAGCCTTGCTGCCGTCTATTCAGCACTACTAGGGATAACCACTCGGCTGTAGTGTCCATCTGTCAGAGATTGCAACCTCATTCTCCCTTCTTTTTGACCATTCTGGGAGTTACATACACTGTGGACATTTCTCTCCTGGAATTTTGTTTAATGGGTTGCTAAGAAATTCCTTGTATCCGAGCATTGTGAGAATGAGAGAGAGAGAGAGTGTGTGTGTGTGTATGTGTGTGTGTGTGTGTGTGTGTGTGTGTGTGTGTGTGTGTGTGTGTGTGTGTGTGTGTGTGTGTGTGTGTGTGTGTGAGTGAGTGAGTGAGTGAGTGAGTGAGTGAGTGAGTGAGAGAGAGTGTGTGTGTGTGTGTGTGTGTGTGTGTGTGTGTGTGTGTGTGTGTGTGTGTGTGTGTGTGTAAGCATCTGGTGTGTGTCTTTTGAAACAGAGGTAAGAGCAGGAAGGAAGTTAAAAACATCAAAAGACTTACCTGGTTTGTTGCCGGGGGACATCATGTGATTCACATATGCTTGATGAAACTCTGCCAGCACTTTGGTAAAGTCCTCAATCACTGAGAGTGAGAGAAAAAAAAAATCACTTGTACTTTCAACTGTTCAATCTATGCAAAGCTTAACACACACACACATACACACCACAAGGCACTGCCCAACAAAAGACTTCATCTGATTTATGCTGGGAATATCCCATCAATTTTTCTTAATATTTCACCTTCCACACCCATATTCATAGAACTGTTTTAGACAATAAATCAGTGGCTGAAAAGGTGCATTTTCAAGTTTATGCTTGACTGAAATGAGGTTCTGTGAATTAGAAAGTAGCGAGTTCCAGCCCAGTACCGCACGCATCAATCCCTATCCCCCATTCCTTAAAGTGTTACTTGAACACTGCACTGGAATGTTTAGGCAGTGTACCTTGATCAAGCTGAATATGGAAGCCCAACCCGATATATGCTAGGAATATTCATGTTATCACCACTGACCACAACTGGCCTACTCTTCTACAGAAAGTGAATGGGTTTTCAATCTACAATTGCAAGAGATGTTTTGTGCACATTTGCACGTAAGACGTTGGCTTACAGTCTCATCCAAACGATTCTTTTCAGGAGAAAATCCCTTCAGGACAGGCTTCTCCTTGAAGCTGTGAACCTGTGCCTCGGTTACAACCAAATCAGGAGTCTGATGCTCTCTCCACTTGGCTATAACCCCCATCCCCATACAAGCCAAAATATGAAAGAACAAAGAAAAGATCATGACCAACTGCAATACTGAGGTGAAGAAAAAACTGGTGATATACATGAAAACGATATACATCATGCTGGGATTAAATAAGCATGAAAGCTTTTGGCATAGAGGGAGAGGAGAATCTGGCTAATGAGACTTGAGAGAGAGGTGACTACTGGACTGTTTGAACTTGGGTACACATATCTGGATTGTTGAGATAGAAAATATGAAAAGATAAAGACCCCCCCCCCCCCCCCCCCAAAAAAAATCACAATGGTGAAAGGCAGAGAATCAGCACAAATTCCAATGCATTAAGAGTCGATCAGATTACTCATTCTCATGTGAACAAACATAAACTGAAGAAGGAGAGGTGCCAAAAGGGGCACTTACAAGAAGGATTTTGCTTCATCAAGCTGAGGACAACAGCATTGTTGGAGATCACAGGCTTGGCTGACACAGGATCTGGTAGCAAACTGCTTTTCTGCATCTTGTCGGACTGGAACAACCCCCAAATTGTAAATTAACAATACTTCATGAAAATTATGCACGTACCATAAACAAAAACAACAGAAGAAACATTTTGGAGCCATCAAACTTACCAGATATATGAATAGAAAATTATTTCACCAATTCCTGCTGTGATGTTTCAAATATTTTATGAGTTCTTAAAGATAATCTACATGAGATTATTTACCCTAACAGCTAGCTTTATCTTCAGAGCATATGTCTTTGAAAAACATTTTTTAAAAACCTACACACACAAAAACAAATGCTAACAAAGTCATTCAGAATTCATGAGATTTTAATATGCATAATAATTCAATAACTCCTTTAACAGCAGTTCAATATAAAATCCACCAAAGACTTAATTTCTACTAAGTAAACCAAATTCACATTTATAATAATAAAGTTCAAGGAAAAATCATTCAAAATATTCCCTTACCAATCAAATTAAATCAAAATAATCTTTAAATGTTCCATAACAAAATTACAAGACAAATTCACATGGCTTAGTTCTCACATCCGACACTCCTTGTGTCATCCAAGATGCTTCTCAACTCAAAACCAAAAGCACGAGCACACACACAACTCACAAATTTCCACATAATTCGATTGTTGATGAAGACGGCAGATTTACTGGGTATGCAGAACGTGACAGTGATTTCCTTGTCCTCTATCTTTTCTTCTCGTGTTTTTTCCCAGGTCTCCTCAGCCTCTTCTGGTTTGCGGAACTCCACAATGCCCATGCCAAGAGACTCCTTCTCTAGCATCACAATCTGATTCAAACATAAACCCAATCTATCAACATACAGGCAACAATGAATGATTCACTGGCAACCACAAAGGGAAAAAATAAGATACTGTATTTCCCACTATTTCAAGACAAGAAAATGGCTTTCTGGGCCATCTTTAATGAAAAAACAAAAAAACAACAACAAAATACACATGCATTGCAATCCAGGTGAACTTTCCTGTCACATCAAATGTTAGTACTACACCATCCACCTAAGCACAGTAGTTAGTGCCTTCGGGTCCAGACTGGAAGGTTGTGGGTTTGAATCCCATAAGAGTCATAGGGATATTTCTGGCTCCTGCTGGCTCCTACCCAGAGAGTTTGCTATAGGCTCATAGAGAAGACTGGAACCATGGTTGAGCTTCATCCACTTCATGGATAGGATTTTGAGAGTGTTGCTCAAATTACCTGACCAACACTGCAGGTGTCCATACCCAATGGGCCTGATTGATGCCAGGATATATTATGAAAGGAAGAGCAGAGCACAGCCCTGTCACATAGTCTCAAAGTACATGAACTTCCATACTGGCATCATTCCGTCATCTTCATTGATCAAGCAATACCAAAAAAAAGGTCTCTGATTTGGTGGCTCCAGTCTCATGGTAATCTCAGTTTTGGTTTCCCCATATTCTGTGCCTGTGGTGACTTTGTGTCAAAGCCTTCGGGGCTGGGGCTTCATGGGAGGTCACTGGAAGGACATTGTGGTCATCACCATCCCAGGTGGGCATCATAATCTTGCTCCTATTACTGTCAACGGTAGGGGGTTTAATAGATAGGTGTCCTGCGTGTACCAGATCAGAACAGGCACCACTGAACACCACCACAGTGACCCAGCAGCACAGCTAGGCTTCTCTGGCTGGTGGCCCCATGGCAGCCTTACCCTGATAGGCTTCCTGCGGACTTCCAATCGTGATAATGCATCATAACAAATCTGGGTATGGCTGGGGCAGAGACATTGAAACAGCATCCTGGGAACAGCAGGACAGGGATGTCACAGATGTGGTAGAAACAAAACAAAAAAGTAGTTTGCTAATGGTGAGATCTTGCATATGCAACCAGTTTTGCCCACCATGAAGGTAGCCACATTCTGACTCCGAGAATGTCTTAACACAATGCACATGCTTTAAAAAAAAAAGATTTTGTCACCTGTTCATACCAGCACACAATGGCCTACTCTTCTGAAAGGCAGAACAGGATTTTCTGTGTGCACAAGGTGTTCTGCATGCACATGGGACCTTAGTTTATAGTTTCATCAGAAGGACTTTTGAGGGAGTAGAGTCGGTACAGATGTTAACCCCAGTGGAAAAATCCCCTTGAATAGGCCTCTTGGAAGTAGCTCAAACCTGGGCCATCAGATTGTGAGCGCAATGCTCTAACCACCAGGCTGTTCTTATATTCTACATGCATTAACCCTTGTAGCATGGTTCCCGGAACATCCCGGGAATGATGGGCCTAAGTTATGTGACGGATCCCAGAATATTCCAGGATGATGTAGGTGATATAATTGAAAGCTCACTTTTGCTTTCAAAGGTCACCCAATGAGTGTTAAGGCCGTTGTACGGCTGCACAAAGGGGTGAAGGTTGTTCAACACACACAAGCAACAAAGATTCTGATTGGCTTAGAGTTTGGTGCCCCCCCCCCCCGATCAGTCTAGATTGTCTTCAAGAAAAATGGCAGCCAGCATTTGCGCCAGAATTTCTTCAAGCGTTTTGCAAGCTTTTTTTAACGATATTGACAGCATGGAGGAGTTTTAGAGGCTGGACTTGGTTGAATTAAACAATGAGAGGCGATGAGGTAAGGATTGTGGAATAGTTTATTTGAAAAACTTGGTAAAAAATTGATTGCGATCCAACCTGATCAAGCAGCGCTAGTTTTGCTGGATGGACTTCTTCACTATTTGGCGATTTCGACGTCACAGATTGTTTTACTTTATTCTGATGCAACAAGGCTTTGAAATAATTGTTGTTGAGTCAAATCGATATGCTGAGTACTTTGCATCACTTAAAATAAAGCTATCGTCGCATTTTCGTCATAGAAAGCCACAACTTTGTACATTCCACCATGACAGTAGCAATGGTGTCGATCCTTTCGCTGAACTTTTCTGAGTATTTGACAACCGATAAAGTGACACAAACTCCCTATTTTTTCAAAACTAATGTCAAGAGATAGTATTTACCTAATCATGACATTTTTGCACTGCAAGAACATTGCTTATCATGCTAAAATCGATCTGGGGCCCTGAAGGCGCAACAGTGATCGGTAGTGCACACAATTTTTGTTGTTTTTTTACATAAACACTACATGCTCCTATAAAATTACACTCATTTAAAACCTTGTTATCTAATCTTTCCAGTGATTTATAGCTTTACACACTTAATTCAATTTTACATATCAATATCAAGGGTTGTTTGAGCCCACCCTGCTTCAATACAATGCTAGCCAACGTTAATTCAGCCAGCAAGCACTGAGCCCTGCTGCTGTCTATTCAGTGCTACCAGGGTTAAACAGACGGGAATTTTCAACTCTTGAATGATCGTTTTTAATGCAAAGCAAAAAAGAAGGGTTTCAAAACACACTTGCTTAAAAATCAACCACCAACTCAAGTCTTTGCAAGTTATCCTCACCTGACAGTAGACAGGGCTGGTGACAACGCTGAACATTTCACGCAATTTGTTGGTTTCTGTGAAGTCTTTGGGAAGACCACTCACAGCCAGACAGCGTGACTGTAGGCGATCCCAAGTCTGGTATGTAGGCTCAATGAAGTCAGCATGCAACAAATGACTGCCCACCTCCTTCCAGTCGATTTCATCACGAATCTTGCGCACCTTCTCCATGTCTTGCTCCTCAAATTCCAGCAGCGCATACGACTTACTGTGACCTGCACAAAATGACTTAAAACTGATTTTCACGTTTAATTTCACTTCTACAGCATATTACCGTCACTGTACTTTTTAAAACATAACTTTTTTTCTTTTGTGAGGTATTGGTTTTTAAGTTAGGAAACATCTTTGGATACATAAGAGGAATGTATATGGCTGTTTGCTAAAACTGTTTTGTGTTGCTTTCTGTTCAATTCTGATCTGAACAACTTTCATTCAACATATACCATTCAAATATGTGCCTGCCAAAAGAAATAACACAATTTAAAATATGACTTTTTCTCTTGTTAATTTACCAGTGGTGCTGTAATGAAAAGTAAGGAATCACATCAATGTTACGGTCAATATACAATGTCTATCCATGGTCACTTAATTTGTCAATAATTTAACTGTTGAGGTCAACTCCCTCTGGTATGCCATTTTTAAAACTAATGTGCAGCAAAAATCAACTATGTCTGAAAAAGTGGCAAATAATCAGCAACAGGCCAGAAAAGTACTTGTGACAAAGCATTTATTTTCACAGACAAGTTGGGGTGAACACGCTGTTCCTAGGGGCGCTATTCTGATAAAGCTAGGGTGTATATAATATAAACAAAGGTGTGTAATTCCCATGCCTTACCTACATTGTTATTTCGAACTCTCTACTTTGATACTCGGAACTCTATCAACACTGCAAAATGGTTCAAATTTTACCTGTACAAAAGTGCAATACATTCAAAATGTTGAGCAAGAAAACAAAACAAAACAAAAACAAAACAAAACAAATCAGAAGCAGTCATGATCGAATAAAAATAAGACCGACTTTCATGATGCACAAATCGAGCTTATTTACAGTTATTATTTTCTTGCTCATTTTTACTTTACTTTTCTTCTTCCATATGATCATCATTATGAATTGCAATGACTTATCAATAAATCTTGCTTATATCAGTCCTTTTTGACATATATAATATATATACATCTTACAACGACCCGGGTTTGAATCCCGTTCAAGGGGGATACTTTCCCCTAGAGTTAACATTAGTGCAGACTCCACTCTCCCAAGTCCTTCGGATGAGACTATAAACCGAGGCCCCGTGTGCAAACACACGCAGAACATCTAGCGCACATGTTAAATCCTGTTCCGCTTTTCGAAAGAGTAGGCCACTGTGTGCTGGTGGGAACAGATGACAGAATTTACAAAACTGCATACACACGGGGACTGGATGTAAAAAAGCACATAAGTGCTTATTCCATTATCCTTGATATAAAAGAATAAAAGAAAAAAGAAAGAAAAAAAATACAAAACTAATCTCTACAACCATAACAGTATTGGATTAAAAAAACAAACAAATAAAAACAAAACAAAAATGTCCGACCCATTTCAAGCTATAACAAAAATCATACAATAGTAAACAGCTTTAAAAACAACAAACAACAACAAAAACCACAAGCATCTAAGCAAAATCACAAAACTCACAACCCCAACAATCAAATCTTTCAATAGTTTTTCCATTAACTATATAAGAAAATAAGGCACAGATTTGTGTCACTTTGATGATCACAATATATGCACACAGTAAAAAAATGTTTGTGCAAAACCCCCAAAAGAAAGACTTGTTTAACCTGTCTTCTCTGATCGCATAATGAAGCAGGTTTTCAGCTTGCCATGCTCTTCCATCATTTTGCACATCTCCTCATCAGAGTAGCGTGGTGGTAAATGGGCGACACAAATCAACTTGTCACTGGCACAAAAAGTGACAGTCACATCGTTGTCTTTAAGCTTGTTGTTGTCAAGCTGACGAACAGCTTCTTCAAGTTGACGGCCATTTTTGAGAGTGATAATAGCTGAAAAAGGAAGAATCAGTGAACTTAGTAAGCTCTCCATAATGGTAGACAGATCAAAACATACAACACACACAGCTAAAAAAAAACAACCAACAACAAAAACCCCAAACAAACAAAACCCACACGGCAAATATTCTAACAAATCTTATAAGTCATAGTTTAGCAAAACATATCAGCAAAGAGAGAAGGCTTTTTTCTTAAGTTTCATAACTATTATCTTAAGTTTCAGAACATTATTTCTTGGTTCTAGCTCTGTATGGATAAGCATCTAATCAAGATGTATAATTAATATAATGAAGATGAACCTATCTTGACTGTCTTTTACCCATTATGAAAAGTGACAACATGCACAGTACTTGCGTTTTAGTAACTTCTGCCAAAATTTTTGTTCTCTTTATAACTGTCACTGTATAAGTAAAACCAGTAAGCAAACCAAACAAACAGTATGGATAATCAAATATTATTCTACAATAGCAAAATATCACTAGTAAGCAATTCCTTTTTCCAGTCAGCTCCTGTTCCTATATTCTTTCAACATAATAGCTTACCAATAACAAAATCATAATCTTCCTATAATTATAAATTTTAATGAAATTAACTTTGTTAATAACATCTCTTTTTGTTTCAAGATTAAAAAAAAAATCTTCCTTGCAAATAACTGAACCATACAGCTGCACATTTTAAGTTTGCTTTAAAAAAAACAACCCAAAAATTAACTGTAACACCAAAAACAATAGAACTCATAAAACTTACAGAATTTGATATAAAAAAAGAAATGAATGTAAAAAATTACCAGAATCCAAGCTTTCACTGATTTCTATTTTCTCTGCTTTGAAACGTCCCAAGAATTCTTCGATTTCCTGCAGAAAAAAACGGCACACCAGCTAAAAAATTAAATCAAAATCAATTTGCCTGTAATAAAAACAAAATTTTTATCTAATCACCATTACTGCATGCACTGTCATGTAAAATACGTAGTTGTTCTCAAAACAAAAGCAAATCTTCTTTCACACAATTAACAATTCATTTACAAATATTCCATACACTTTGCCATACCACTGATACACAGTATGATAAATCAAGCAAGTCGAAAAGGCATCACACTTGTAATGTTTCTTGATTTTTTTTTATTTTTAATTCTAAGTTTACGAAGTGAGCCTTTAGTCAGACTGACAGAACTTTATCACTGGACACCTGTTCATCTGGTCAGAAACTACTAAGATTGTATTGTATGCAAAGGAAATACAGAGCTATGCCATCTACATGTGACAACCCAAGATGAAGTCCGTTAACATGTGTCAGTAGTTGGTTACATGTTTCGTTTCAATAGAACCAAAATCTATCATACTTGGTAGGTTGAAATTACCGCATTTCTATCTCATTAAGTCATTTGTTAAATTATTATTAACTTGTTCTTGAGATTGTGCATATGGGTATGCAAGATTTCCAATTGTAATTTGTGTGGTGCATGTGTACACCACTACATGTGTTTGTCGCCTGTGTGTGTTTGGCAGGGGTAAAAACTATATCAGTGAATGTTGACTTCTGACAAGAACTCTCTTACAGGACCAATTTTCTTAAAAGGTTTAGAAATAATCAACTTGTAGTTGTATGCAAACAACAGCTGCTTTCGCAAAATGTTTGGGGAAAAAAATTGATAAGTTCTGACCTGATTTTGGTGGAGGTTATTTATAGCTTTGTTAAAAATAAGTCAAACAATTTGTAAAGCAAAAAAACACTCGGTCAAACAATGAAACATTTCAACGAAGCTGCCTTGTGCATTGATGTGGTACTCTGAAGAAGAGGTGGTTACTTTTTTCCCCTTTTAAATAATATGAAACAACAATGAAGAATGTCAGTTAAAAATACATCTGATCACACCTGGCACATTACATACTATCAAAGAGTACATCTTTGCAATATCCCTTTTTAGTACCAATTTTTCTTGGTATTACCAAAGTGCAACATCCACATTTTATAAGTTTAATGTAGATTTTAAGGGTTTATCCAATTGTTATAGGGAAGAAGCAAGCAGTGTATGAGGTATTGTGAAAATTGAGATTTTCACTTGTTAGTGTTTGATCTTTTGACAGAGCACTGCTGGCTAACATCTGAAAGCAACCTAGAAATTAAACAATTTGATAACAAAACTGATACTGAGTACTGATTAACTTTTAATAATAGTTCATAATGAAAGTCTGCAGAAACAGACTCTGTGTGTGTGTGTGTGTGTGTGTGTGTGTGTGTGTGTGTGTGTGTGTGTGTGTGTGTGTGTGTGTGTGTGTTAGATTCAATACTTTTTGTTTTGACAACAGTGAATAAGCAGTCATGAACTTCAATTCAGTCCCCATGTGCATGGAGCTTTTTTTTTTTATAATATAAATATGTCATCCATTCCCAACAGATCTACACTTCTGTGTGTGTGTGTGTGTGTGTGTGTGTGTGTGTGTGTGTGTGTGTGTGTGTGTATTACCTTGAATTTTTTTCTACATGCACTCTGTGTGCATGCAGTATTTTGTCATCTGTTCCCTCTGGATGATGTCATACTGATAATTTATTTTCTTTTTTTCTGAGCAATCAAATGCTATTGAGTGTGATTGTCTCTGCTTTCACTTGCATGTATTTGTGCATGGATGTGTGTGTGTATGTGTGCGTGTGTGTATGAAGGAGAGAGAGAGAGAGCAAAATTAAAGTCAACATTTTATTTCCAGATGACAACATTGAATAAGCAATGCATAACATTATTGTTGCCTTTTATAAAGCCATCCATCTAAAAATTAACAAAGTAACAACAAAATCAATTTGAAAACGTGTGTGTGAAATGAACAGACAACCGGGTATGTAGTTATTATTATTTTAATTAATCTATTATAACATTTTAATTCATATGTAACCAAGTATCATTTAATAGATTCTACATGTTTTCAGCAGACTGAGTTCATTCTATTGGAAATATGCTAGTCAGATACTAACATTAAGTCTCCTCATTAACCCCTGTCCAAGGTTCTTCCACTTCATACCCTTTTTCAGGGGGGGAAGGAAGGTGGCTATGACTGTATGAGCTAAATATCACAACGATGACAGTCAATATGTACAGTATTTTTTGTCTGATGCTATGAAATGGTATGTTTTAACACCATATCAACTTTGGCCATCATCAGTTGAATAGAAGTACCCGTTGCTAAGGTGTTAGTTAGCTAGAGTGGTGAAAAACTTTAAAGCCGATTTTCTCAGAATGTGAAATCACTGGGTCACCCATTTCAAACACCCACAACGGTGTCAATTTTATAGGTAGAATAATGGATCATACATCAAAAGAAAGGTAATGATCTGTAGATTTCAGAAAATGTAACAACTCAATTTGACCCAATTACACCTTAAGACTACTTTTGTAAAAACGGGTCACATATATATCACCACACATACCCACACCAATAAATACTCTAAAACACACATCCTCAATTTCTATGTATGCATACACACACACTGAAAATACACACAGATGAAGGTAACTCGCACTAAATGTGCAAGTGTGCATGAACTTGTACAAGAAATTTTTTTAACAAAGACAACACTAATAAGTCTTTACATAACACATGCTTTGCAACAGTATATTAGACAGTGAACCATAATTTATTTAGGCAGAGGTCTAGGAGGTCAATGGATTACCCAGGAAGAAGTTATGCAAAGGTTAAAAGCACTGGGCACAAAAAAGATACAGTCCTTGTTCTGCAGATTTGCTTTTGGATAAAGACTTGTGTCAAAGAAGTGACAAGTTCAGTGTCATTTTGTACAGCCCTGTGCCTGGGGAGTTAGAGGAAACTGCTGGACCTGTCCTGGAACCAGCAGAGATAACATGTGAGATCACCAGAAACTAACAAAAATTAAAATTAAAAAAAGAACACAGGTGATTACATGACTACACCTGTGATCTCTTGTACTGAAGAAGATGCTTGAGAAGAGGGGGGTGGGGGTGTTAGAGGGAGGGGACAATAAACAGAATCACTTGAAATGACCTTTAAAAAGACTCATTGACTGTTTGAAGACAAACATTTTGATAGGTGTACCATTTCTGTCTGTGTTAATTAGAAACTGAGATGTGATGATATGCCTATGGGGTGGGGGGAGGAGTACAGGGAAAAGCAATAAACAAAATACAGAATCACTTGGAATGCCCTTTTATAAGACTCATTGTTTGAAGACAAACATTTTGATAGGTGAACCATTTATGTCAGTCAAGTAGAAGCTGAGATATGATGATATGCCTACAGGCAGGACTTAAGTTATTGTTTGGACTGGTTTTATACATTCACAAATTGTCATAAGGGTGTTTTGGATGATTGCAGTTTGCCTCTGCATGACTTATAGCCTCTATAATAAAAAAAATATATATACACAGCATCTGAGCAGTAAGTACAAGCTGGAATATAGATCTTAGACACTTTCAGGCATTCTTGTGGTTTTGACAGGAGGGTAAAGTACCCCTTTCTGCTCAAATCGAGAGCTATTTTTAGAATGTTTCTGATTTTGATGTAAAATTCCATTTGTTTCCTTTGGCTTATTTTCCTATTTTTAAAATATTTGTTTCTTCAAAGCAACATAAAACAATATAAAACTAGTTTTAGTAATGTCAGATTCAAAATGAGCATGAGGGTAGGTAGCGGCAGCACTGCGCAATTCTACCACGCACCTTAGCAAAATGTGATTCAGTTACTGTCTTCAAACGCTTCTAACTCAAGTTCTATTGCCTCATTATGATTTTTATGCATATGGGAATAAAGAGAATAGATTGATCTTTCATTACATTGTTCTGTTTTTATTGTATGAGAGGAGGTATGAATGTAGCGCGACGCCGAAAATCGCGAAAAAGGCGAAAAATGGCAGTTCTCCGCGATCCATGAAATTTCAGTGTTGTAAAAATATTGCCGAAGCTCGCTCTTACAGCAACCAAATTATTATCAATGATAACGATTAGAAAGCTGAAAGTTTGCACTTTATATTGATGTGTCATAGACTTAAAGCAATAAAAATTACGTCATCAAAAAACGCAATAAAAAATTTCAGATAATTACTTCGATATCGTCCTTTGAACAAAACCAAGCATGTGGGGTAGTGATCAAAAGCTTAGCCAATCAGCTACAAGAATACAACCACCTTTAGGCATAAAAGGCTTCTGGGAGGAAGCTGCCTCACTTTTTAAAACGCCTCCGATTGGCCAATTTGACCCAGAGCGAGCCTAGAGCAATGGCTTCGGGCGATGTGCAAACCGATGCGTCGAATTTGACGAAACTGCGGCCACAACTCGATAAGTAATCCCTTATAGACTTATACAATCAATTACCAAGTCATTTCTGCATTGAATTCAATTAGTTTGATGCTTGTTTTATGATTATTTTGTTTTTGTTTTGATTCGAAGTGGTGAGAACAGTTCGCCGAGTCACGCGAAGCCGGTCGAATTAAACAGCTGTCACGAATTAAACAGCTGTCACGGTCACTACCACTTAGATCAAAATTAAGTTTCTTCTTCATAAGTATACAATTCAAAATGCATTGCGATGGCTAGAATAATGCATTTAGTACTTATCTAATTTTTTTTACATAAGCCTAATCACATTTAGTTGTTTTTTTTCCTGTACCTGGTATCACTACTACGGGAAGTAACTCCGCGTAATTGAGGAAAAGTCGTCTGCTGCGAACTTCGTGATCTGATCAGAATGTGTGTGTGCGTGCGCGCACGCACATGTGCGTGTGTGTGATATTTCATTATTAATTTAAGACACAGTTCAGACTGATGAATCATTGATTCAATGAAAGTAAAGATAAAGTGTATGCGGCTTAGAAACGTTTGTGCGTGCGTCACTGCATGTGTGCATGTGCGTGTGTGTGTGTGATAATATTAATTTAAGACAGTTCAGACTGATGAATCATTGATTCAATGATACTGATGGTAAATATAAAAGGTAAGTCAAACTAAGTGGCTCAGAAATAGTTGCATTATAAATAAAACACACAAAAAGAATGACAGTACCTTTAAATAAAACAAGACAAAAAAACAACAACAAAAACACCCTCAAAACACAATTCATGTTCTTATTCAATCTTAGTATCTACAATAGACTCAGTAGTCTGGTGATTAGTTACCAGACTACTGAAACTAGTCTACCTACACGCACGCACACACACACACACTTTGTCATTCAGTTCATATACTGCATTATATTATATAGTGTGTGTTATTTTTTACATTTCAGAGGATGATACCTATGCTGATCTGAAAAAAGTATTTTTTGTTCAAGGGCTGAAACTGAAACGCTTTTGCATAAATTCTGTGGTGGAGCCCCAGAGCACAGATTAAAGACTATGATAGAGAGTAGTGCAAGAGCAGCAGAAAGAATAAATCTGTCAACACTTTCAGAATCTGATATTCGACGGTTCCTGCAGACTGAAGTCCATGTTTTTGATGAAGATGTAGGGCAATCTTCTAAGGAGATTGGGCTAACTCCATCTAATTTGAGAGATTACTCATTTGATTGTCAATGTTCTCAACCCTGCAATGGACTGATCTTTGAGCTGGAAAAATTTAGAACAAAAGAACACTTATTCAAGCTTGCACCAGTGGCTCAACAAACTAACCAATTCAGAACCTGGGATCTGGAAAGGATGATGTTTGCTACGAATTTGGCAACTTTTCAAAATTTTTGGGGAGATAGTTGCTGTCTATTATGATGATGACTTTTACATCGGTGAAGTCATCAAAATAATGGATGAGACCAAAGCAGACATCAACTTCATGGAAAAACCAGTGTTCTGATTAGAGGAGACAGTATGTTTAGATGGCCAAGACGTCCCGAGATTTACACAATCTCTTCTAGAGTTATTGTTGCTGGATCTTTGACTCTTGCACCATCATTATCATCTGGATGCATCTTTGTTGTTGAACAGCCAACAGACTTGAAAGGAAGATATGAGGCATTCAAAAACTGGTTGCAAAATAATTAGTAATGTGCCTAATCAGTCCTACTACCAGTCTTTAAAATGGGACTTATGTGTTTGTTTTGTGCTTTTGTTATTTTTGGCTGTTACATGTTCACCAGCTGGGGGTCTCACAGAATGTTCTGGTTTGTTTTGTGCTTTTGTTATTTTTTGTTGTTAATTGTTCACCAGCTGGGGGTCACACAGAATGTTCTGTGTTTGTTTTGTGTTTTAGTTATTATTTTTTATTGTTGCTTGTTGCCCACCTGGGAATCACAGTGAGATTATGATTCAAGTACACACTGGGTGTTTATGTATATGACTGTTTTTAAGAACCTCAACAGAGGCAACCATACTAAGACTTCAGAGACATTTTTTGTTTAATTTTTTTTTTCAATTCTTGATTTTGCTTTTTGTTTTGCTGGGTTTTCCCTTGTGGTTTAAAGCAAGCGCACACACACATGCATTCACGCACGCATGCGCACATGTGCACGTGCATGCACCTTCAATATACAGACAAAATAATGCCAAAAACAATGTCATTTTGCAGGGAAATGAATTCAAACAAACTGTTTTTATCTAAAAGCAACTTTGATTCCATGTAGTCCAGAATTGTTGCAAGTTCCTGTCGGGTCACATCATTTTCATAATAAATTATGGTTACATAACACATGTAAACCATTTTTTTTCTTCGCCTATAGAATATTTTAAATCAAATAATGTCAACTTATGGAATACAATATAAATAATATTATCTCCAAATTTGAAGTAAATTGGTTCATTCATTCAAAAGTTATGACTATTTTTGTAATTTTCATAAAAGAGCATTTTGCCTTTTCTCCAACTTTGAGGCAAAATAGCTGCTAAAGGGATGACCCTACCATTCCACAAAAATATTAGCTATAATCTGTATATATACAGGAATATATACAAACAATTTCAAGAGAAAT
The DNA here is from genome assembly GCA_028751875.1 of Rapana venosa. Classification (NCBI taxonomy): domain Eukaryota; kingdom Metazoa; phylum Mollusca; class Gastropoda; order Neogastropoda; family Muricidae; genus Rapana; species Rapana venosa. The sequence goes on along the minus strand of CM054150.1, from coordinate 46,032,396 downwards.
GACAGAAAAATCTTGAAAATGATGGGTCCCAAACATGGTACATTGTGAAATTTCAAAAAAAATTTGAATGGGTTTTTTCCATTTTTGGTGCTCCTTAATTTTTTTTTTTTTACCCAACAGATTCTTTTCATTTTTTTGTTTTCTTATTCTCTGTGGTAAATAAAAGAGATACTTTGATGTTTTGAGTATGTGCCTTGCAAGAAATATGATCAGTCAAAATCGGCCAATTATACATTTTTTGTGCACTTCACAGTAGGGTCAAAATTCAAAAGACTTCATCTCGAAAACTATTTAAGATATCAGCTTACTTTTTTGTGTTATGTTTCTTTTGATAAGATCTTTACTTCTAAAGCAAAAATATAGGCCTAAGCTATAACTAAATAATTTTTTTTTGCTGCCGCTACCTAATGAGGGACGTGTCCAAATAGTGCTTATATAAGGAAATGTCATTTTAGTGGGGGGTCTTAAAATGTTTAAAGTGGTATATTTCAAAAACCGTTAAAGATAATGATTTGAAATTTTGCATGCTTCTTGATCTTGTTATTACCTTTCATTTGAAATAAGAAACTTGATATTCTATGATGTTTGAAAAAATGAGTGGTCCTACCTACAATCATACACGATACTGGATAAGGCTCCAGAATGTCACAGTAAAACCCAGTCATGCAAAATCAAGAAACACCACCGTCAAAATACGGCACAACAAAGCTAGCCGCTAATGATAGCTTGTCAAACGGCTTGGAATAATGTATTTTAGTGATGCCACATAACAAGCTTGACGCCAACGGTACATCATCAAAGCCGCCATGTTTTTAGCATTTCTCTGTTCTAATTTAACCACTGTGTGCAACATTTAAGAGTATTTTAAGAATAAGAGAACGCAGTATTTACCCCCTCAGTGCTTGGAGGTATGTTTCTCAACAAAATTCGTCGAACTTTGTCGAACTGCTTTTTCGGTTCGCCTCTCAACTTGTACTCGGGGTTACTGCTCGCCATGTTGTCGGTCGACTCTTTGTCAAAAGCGCATGCGCATATTATTTTTTGATAAGCATGGCCTCGGCCTCGATTTCATCTTTTTACTAGAATTGCGAAAGAAAGAAACGAAGTCAGTAGCCCCCCTCCCCCCCCCCCCCCCCCCCCCCCCCCCCTCCCAAATATACACTCATGTTTGTTACAAACAAAAGTCACGGGTAGTTGTGTTGCATTTGAAACTTTAAAGCCCGAACTAATAGAAACAAAGTAAAGTCAGTATCGTTGAGGACATATCTGTTTCAAGCCAAAACCAGACAGGCCTATTTCACTGATTGGTTAGGCTAAGAGCGTCACATGGATGATGGCTCATATTTTTGGTTTCCCAATGAGAGTAGGGTTGTTTTAGAGAATTATGTCAGGAAGAACAGTTGCCCTGGGTTCTTTTATGTTAACTATGTTGCACACAGGACCTTGGTTTATCATTTTATCCACAAGACCAGCGCCCGGACCACCACTCAAGGTCTAGTGGTTTGAGTGGGGGTGGGGTCAGGTTGATGGTTTTCTATACATGTGCTTACCTCTAGACCAACAGTCCATGAAACAAAAGAGAATCACTTAATAAATAAGAACTCCCCGAGCTTGTCAAAAGACTGAACAAAATATCAACAACATATGGGATGGTACACAATACCAAGAAAACTAAGCTGATGGCCAGCCACAACTCCATCAGCACTACAGACATATAATGGTTATAGACAAACACTAGGAGCTGCTCAAAAGTTAATTTACCTGAATCAGCAGTCTGGGATCCAAACCAGAAATCCTCTCAAGGGTAACAAAAGCTACAATAACTTTGTTGAGGTACAGATTTGTCTGTATGAAATAACAAGAACATCTCTATGGTGGTGAAGGTAAGTGGGACAACAGATCTTTAATAATAATAATAATAATAATAATAATAATAATGTATGGAATTTATATAGCGCTGAATCTTGTAAAGCAACAAATCAAAGCGCTCAGATTTCATTTCATACCACTTTAAGTCACGGCAGATTTCTCTCCGTGAAATTCGGGCTGCTCTCCCCGGGGAGAGCGGGAGAGCGCGTCGCCACAAGCGCTGCGCCACCCTTTTTTTTCTCTTTTTTTCCCCATGTCTGCAACTGTATTTGTTTCCCTATCAGAGTGGCTTTTTTCTAAGAATTTTGCCAGGGACAACTCTCTTGTTGCCGTGGGTTCTTTTACGTGCGCTAAATAATTACGTGTAACACAGGGGACCTCGGTTTATCGTCTCATCCGAAAGACTAGCGCCCAGACCACCACTCATGGTCTAATGGATGGGGGAAAAGTTTCCGGTCCAAACGGGGTACGAACCGCCGCACACTTCAGACCCGGACTTTTCGCTTTCTAGACAGGCACGTTACCTCTAGACCACCAATCCACCAACCAGATCTTTTAGATGTGATGGTGGCTAGGGTAAGTGGGACAAAAGATCTTTCAGATTTGGTGGTGGCTAAGGTAAGTGGTACAAAAGATCTTTCAGATTTGGTGGTGGTGAAGGTAAGTGGGACAAAAGGTCTTTCAGATTTGGTGGTAGTTTGGTTAAGTGGGGCAGAAGATCTTTCAGATTTAGTGGTAGGTTAAGTGGGACAAAAGATCTTTCAGATTTGGAGGTAGGTTAAGTGGGACAACAGATCTTTCAGCTGTGGTGTGTAGATCAATCAGATAATTAGGCATTGTTGTCTTGGGGGTACTTTCTATGACAAGGGAGGCAACTGAGGAACTGCACTGGGAGATCTTAGCAGCATCTTCTCCATGTCTCTCATCATCATCATCAGTCCTGTGACCTTGGAGGTCGTGGAGGAGACGACGCCGTGGTAAGCCTCCTCCATCCATCTCAGTCCTCGGCTCTGCTCAGTAGTGCCGAGTCATTCATCCTGGTCCATTCTCTGATGTTGTCCATCCATGACTTGTTCTGTCTTCCCCTCTTTCTGCCACCTTCGAGTGTTCCCTGCAGTACTGTTTTTGGCAGAGTGTTGTGGCGGGTGACGTGGCCGAACCATGTCAGCTTTTTCTTCTTGACGATGGTGAGAAGGGGTTCCTGTGGACCTGCCAGCCGTGTTATTTGGCTCTTGACAAATTCATTGGTCTTTCGTTCTCTCCAGGATATGCCCAGCAGTTTTCTATGGCATTTTGTTTCAAATGACTGGATTTGCTTTGCTGTTTCAGCAGTCAATGTCCATGTTTCACTTCCCTAAGGCAGGATAGTCTGAATTAGGGCTTTGTAGAGCTTTAGTTTGATTGGGAAACTGATCTCTTTACTTTTCCATATGGTGGTGAGTTTTGTCATGGAAGATGTTGCCATGGCTAGTCTGACAGAAATGTCGTCATCGCCCGTCCTTTGTGAGTGTAGTGCCAAGGTATTTAAAAGCCTCTACCTCCTTCAGTTGCTGGCCGTTCATGTAAATTTTAGCAGTGGCGTTGCTCATGCTGTTCACAAGTACTTTACTTTTCTCCGAGCTCACCTCCATCCCATATACTCCAGCTCTGTTCTCAAGTCTGGTTGTAAGGTCTTGCAGCTCTCTGTTACTTCCGCCCATGAGGTTAATGTCATGGCAAACAGCAAGTTTTTGAGGGGTCTGCCGCCAATGGAGATGGTAGAGTGGAAGTCATGGAGGGTCTCCCTCATAATGTTTTCCAAGAACAGATTAAACTCTAGCCTAAGTCTATTGTAATGAGTTACATAAACAACAGCAAACACAACATGGTGGTGGTTAGGGTATGTGGGACAACACATGCACATATGATTTTCTGCATGCGTGTGTGTGTGCATATATATATATATATATATATATATATATATATATATATATATTGTATTGTATGTTTGTCCGTCGGGTCCGATGATGACCTCCAAAACAGCAGAGGAGGCAGCTGCTGTTTTGGAAACTGGGCAGAAATTTCATTATAGTGGAGATGCCTTGCCCACAGTACATCCCCCACTCTCTCGGCCAAGTGGGCATAAGGACAGTCAGCGTTGGAGATGTTCTCCAAAGGCCAACCAGCCCCCAGGGCTGCAGCACATAAGGATTGTGCGAGTCAAGCCTCCTAGTCAGAGAGTTGATCACTAAAGACTAAGCTGTAAAGTGGAATTCCATGAGTGGGAAAGCCACTGGTCATACACTGATACAGCCTTTCACTTTGCTGTTGCCCCCAGTGTCAATGGTTTAATCAAGAACTGTGATAAAGCCCAGGCGCTGACAGCTAATATATATATATATATATATATGAAGGGAAATAAGGCACTGAAAGGTCTGCACTTGATGATGACCTGGGAGATCATAATATCTCCACACTGCTGAGATTCAAACCTACAACTGTCTTAACCACTCGGCTATAGAGCCCATTGAAAGATAATATTTCAAATTTGGTGGTGATGAGGTTAAGCCAGACACAAGGTCTTTCAGATATGGTGGTGGTGAAGGTAAGTGGGACTCAAGGTCCTATTTACAATAACAGCAAGAGCAAGTAGCAGCAACACCACTCTCACCAACAATATTAATAATAATTCTGGAATTCCACAAAATCTTGATACAGCAACTCCTAGGTCTTCAACGGTAACATTTGTTAAGTATTCACAGGAAATAAAACACCCACATGCATACTTCAAAACATCAAACAGAAGCAGCAATATCTTTCTTTTGCTTTTAGTTTATTAAACAAAATCAATTCATACTTGTGACTGTTAAATTTCTGAGTAAGTTACAAACCATTATTGAAATGGAAATGTGACCAACATGCAATGTACACATTTTTGGGTACCAAAATCATGCACTTTTCAAAAATATGGTAATCTGTTGTTCTTTATCAAATAAAATACATAAAGCAGACAAAAGAATGTCACCCAAGACACGGTGTGAAAAACTTGTTTAGATGTAGAACATGCAACCAAAGAGAGGATCTGTTTACCAGTATTTCATTTGTTTAAGTGATAGAGTATACTGTACAACTACAAATTTTATGTTTATACTTTACATGATCACACACACAAATATAAACTGATTTTGTTAAAATTTCTCTGCATTTTTGTTTTACCCTTATCCAGCCAATAACAAGATTTTTCATGACACAAAAATCAAAGTAGTCATACATCAACATATGTTACATGAAAACATTAATTTTGTTTAAATGTATTCAGTATAACGGTTACAAAAAACCCACCATTATGATGCTGAATAACTAATGGTGCTACCCCACTTCCTACAATGTTTGTTCTTTATCTGTTCTTGTATTTCAGTGAGTGTTTCAAACAGCTGAAGAATCTGTCATGCTTTAACCCTTTCAGTACGGCAAGCCGGTAATCTGGCTCAGCTTCCTGCTACCCTTCAGCCCTGTAAGGAGGAAAACCGGCGCAATCGAATTTGCCTTCCAATTCCTGGGTTTCTGAGGTGCAGAAGAGTGCAAAACGGGTACCTCGGTAAATCTTACATAGAATTTGGCATTAAAGCATAAAATAGTAAGTGTTATATACCCTTGTGTACAGAATTGAATGTAGATTTTATCTAAGGCAAGAACTTTGCACTTGTGTGTGGACGTTACATTTGGGCCTTTGCCCCTGTATTCAATCTCATCTGAAGAATTTATAGGGAAAGAACATCAAGGGTAACCATGGAACGATGTATGATCAACCAGATGGTACCATGATGGTTTGTACCTCCATCTAGGGCTTTTTCAGCTACCAAAGGGACCATTTGAATGTGCAGAACTAATCTTTTTCCTGAACTTGTTTATTGGTACAACACACACAGTGTTCTTAGCAACCAATAATGACTAATGATTAGCACTCAACAAAAAATCTGGCCTGAAAGTATAGGTAAAAAGGACTAACAATGGAAAACCGGTTTATTTTGTGACAACAGGCAATAATTTCAGTACAGAACACACTGTTTGTACAAACTCTTTTTGATTGAGTTACAGGAACACTCATGATATCGGAATGGAGCAAACATGTTTGTGATCATCTGAGACAGTATAACATGAACGATACACACTGATATTACGATACCACTGATTCAAAGATACTGAAAATACCAAAGAGACAAGCAAGAAAAACCTCAAACCACAAACATGAAAAAAATATGACTTTTCTGTGGCACTCCAGAAAACACTACTGAAAAATATATCCTTCAGTTTAAAAAAAAAAACAACTAAAAATTTGGGGGGAGTGCAGGATAGCCTGGTGGTTAGAGCATTGAGCTTGCAATCTGATGGCCCAGGTTAAAGCCACCACCATTCGAGGAGGATTTTTTCCCCTGGAGTTAACATCAGTACCAACTACTCCACTCCCCAGAAAGTCCTTCAGATGATACTATAAAATGAGGCCCAGAATGTAAATGCATGCAGAACATTTTATGCTCACATTAAAATCAGTTCCACTTTTTGGAAGAGTAGGCCAATGCATGCCAGTAGGAACAAATGACAAAATTTGCTGCATAAGCAAAATCTCACCACTGGTAAACCTCAGAGCTCTATCTGAAGAATGAGGATAAAAAAGAAACAAAGCAAAAAGACCCTAAAAAGTTACATGACTGCCGATCTACACAAGAGGGAAAATGTCCCACCCTCTTCTTCACAAAGTTTACATCAACTTCTCTTAATTAATCACAAACTTAAGCCGCTTCCTACCTCTTTTAAGTATATTAAATTATCTTAAAAGAGGGGAAAAAACCCCAAACAACAACAAAACCCATGCCAAAGCATTTATTTTTTCGAAAATGCAAGACATATTTCTAAACATAGTTTTGCCACCGTGTGTATGACAAATTGGTTTTGAAAAATAAAATTATTTAGGGAAAAGGGTGGCGATAAAGATGATAAGAAAACAAGAACAAATCTAAATGCATTTTAAATGCATGACTATTTACACCTGGCAACAAGGCAAACTCCAAAATACACATGTTGATTGTCTTTTTTTTTAATATATGTACAAATAAAGACATAAAAATATATGCAGTTCTATACATTGACCATGTTACTAGTTTGTATATTTATGAGAACATTTCTCATGTTTTATTCTCACCATCAATAAACATTAAGAACTGTAAACAAATTTTTAGAACAAAACAAAAAACTCTACCCTCAATATATATATATATATATATATATATATATATATATATATATATATATATATATATATATATATTCTATGCATACATTAAAAAAAAATTCAAGAAATAAGCAAAAAAAGAAAATGACAGCATTAGTTAAGGTTGTTTTTTTTTTTTTATACAGCACAGCAACTTTAATACAAGACTGAAAACACACACTTTGCTTAAAAAAACAAACCCAAATAATTAGGGAAAAAGCTGCACAGATTAAACAAGGCTATCTGACCTAATCTAATTACAATACATACTGCTGTCATATAAATTAACATTTTTTTCTTTGAGAAAAGTAACTGTGACCTGTGAAACTCCATTACAACAACAACAAAAAGAAGTGAAAAGTAAACATTATATTTTAAACAAATCTTTTTGGGTTCCCTCACAATTCTCTTAGCTTCTTATCAGCACATCCATTACAAATTTTGTAATGTTTGTTAAGTGGTGACATTTTCATTACAAAATTTTGTCATCTTCCGACACACCATCATCAACCCCCCCCCCCCCCCCAACACACCCCTCAAACATGCCCCCACCCCCTCCAAACCCACCCCCCCAAACAAAAACCCAACCAAAAAACCAACAACCCCCCCCCCTTAAACAAAACAGCAACCAAAAATGAAATACACATAAATAATAAAACCCCCAACAAAAACGAAACAAAACACAAAGAGCAAGGAGGCAATCATAAGAATTAGAGACAGAGAGAGAGGGAGGGAGGGAGGGAGAGAGAGGCTGACAGAGACAGAGAGAACTGCCTGATCTACATTTTATATGAGGGAAACTTAAAAAATGCATTACAATTTTATGGGGGGAAAAACAAAGACAAAAGCACCACCAGCTGCCCTTTGTGGTAGTTCTCACTAACATCTTTTTCTACATTTGAAAATACACAATCAGATATCAGGCAAACTGATGCACATGTACAATAAAACTGGTACTGGTGTGCACAGCCATAGAATGTAAAATGAATGTCTACAACAGCATCATTAAATTAGAACGCTTCTGAGGTCAGATTTAAGGCAATGGCACTACATTAAAAAAAGTGAGATTTATTTGATAAAATGATACGTTGTGAAAAGCAATGACAAGCTTGATGATAGTGCTTATCAAATACCTAAATACAAGCAGCTACATTTATACATTAAAAGTACAACAAAGTTTGGAAAAAAGTAATGAAACATATTACCATCAAGAAAGAGAGAGAAAATCCAACAAACACACATATAGAAGCCAAAAAAAACCACACACAAAAAAAAGCCCTGAAAGTGAATGTGAAAAGATGAATGGCACTTTTTGATAAACAAGAAACCTTTTTCTTCTTAGTGGTTCAAATACAGTCACGGAAGGAACATTTTTTTTCATAAGCTTAAGAAGCATCTGTTCAAATGAGGGTTAACATACTATTTCTCATGTTCTTACATTCTGAACCTGAGTAAGCCAGTTTGTTGCTCAGATAAAGCTAGTTCTTACAACAACCAAACTAAGAGTTAAGCAATTCAAACCCAGCTGAAGAACTACCCGACTGTCAATACCATTGTTACTTAAGCAATATCCTCCACATCTCTTAACTCTAGAAGCTAATGTTGGAACATTCATGGAAATTTTTAGGTCAAGAAGCTACTCAATGTTGGAACATACACGAAGGACATAACATACAAGTTTGAAACAATGAAACAGTTCACAAAAATGTTAATGACAATTGACTCACTCATTTCCATCTTGAAGAAAGTTAACAAAATATTAATTATTGTGATGTTCAAAGGAATTTGATACAAAATGACACTTGACAGCCTGGAATTTCATTTACTCATTTACACTTCAAATGGGCTAGAAATATGTAATTTTAATACATTTAGAGAGAGAAGGAACAGGATCAGAGAGAGGGAGAAAGAGAGAGAGAGAGAGAGAGAGAGAGAGAGAGAGAGAGAGAGAGAGAGAGAGAGAGAGAGATATGTTGCATCTTACTGCTACAAAAATGCATTAATGCTGAATTATTTTGTGCATTCTGCAATCCAAACATGTTAGATTATACACAGTATAAACATCTCTAACAAAATCTGATTTATCACAAAATTACACCCCAGTCAGACTAGACTGTGTAAACATGAACATTTCTACTTCCTATACTTTCACCTAAGCATATCATGCCATCATGTTTCAATGTTTTTGGTTGACAAGCATAATTTGAATCACACAACATTATCAAAATGAATAGAAGACTCAACATATTTGACATTGACAGGATTGTCTCTTCCTCATCAACCCCCCCCCCCCCCCCTACACACACACACACACACACACACACACACACACACACACACACACACACACACAGCAAGAAAAGGAGGGAAATCCTGTTGATCTGTAACTCTTTCAAATAAAAATTTTTTTGTTCAACATTCTCTGTGAGAAAAAAAAATTGCATAGACTATAGTCAGTTAAAAAAACAAAAACAAAAAATGCTACACTGGAGAAAACAAAAGAAATTCTGAGCAGTTTTGTCACTAACCTAAAGCAGCTGCTACTTTACACAGCATTTCTTAACACATTTTACTCACAAGTTTATTTTGCAAGGATTGAAGACCAAAGCTCTTCTTTGACAAGACTTAAATGAGATATATTCAACAGATAAAAACAAAACATATTGATGATAACTGAACATGCCCTTCTTATCATCTTTACACAGATAATAATAATAATAATAATAAACAGACAAAGCATGTTCACATACTGTACAAATATGATTAACATACCCCTGTATGTGTTTCAAAATTTCTGTCAAAATTATAATTGTATATTCACAAAAAGTGTTGTCACTTGTTTAGTTGTTAACACTGTCAATTTGAGATACACTGTCATGGAGAGTTTACATGCTAGGCATAAAAAATCTCCTAACATTAGGCACAGAAGACACTTAAAAGAAAATATTTTTACCCGTAAGACTAGTGTATCAGTCTACCGAAAAAACAAAAGGAATTATTTTGAGTGTAACATAAAAAGTGTCACTATATGGCCAGTTTCTGCTTTCCATATAAATGAAAATATTAAGCATGGACACATTACAAAGAACATGAACATGAAAAGAAAAAAAATATAGCTGATACCCTGGAACTAACCACATTTAACACACAAAAATAAAGCAACAATGTGCAATGCCATTTTACATTTTAGGAGGAAAAATTTTAACCATACAGTTCTGATCATTCAATATATGTTTACAGACTAAAAAACATAGCCCCTTCCCCCCCCCCCCCCCCATCCCCCCCCCCCCCCCCCATCCCCCCCCCCCAAAAAAAAATCAACAAACCAAACAACCCCCTAAATAAAACGGCTCGGAAAACATCAAATTCATAACCAAATTTGCAAATATATACATCAGAGCCAACACAGTCACAAACTGGCTCTCTACTAGAATTAGCCTCTGCCCAAAATTTGAACAACAAACCTCTTGCTCCCTTCCTATCGGCTAACATATCTCCATTTGCAGCAATAATTCTGCTAGATAACAAATCCAAAACACTAGATTTTAGAAGGGGGGGAGGGTATCCATGATGCAAACAAAAAGAGCAAATTTTTGCTTAGCTAGCATACTTATAAATTTGGTGTGATAGTCAGATTTCCATTATGAACAGACAGTAATATGTGTCATTACACATAACCTAACACTGCGCATTGCAAATTCACTATGCATAATTTGTAAGCATACATTTTGCTTTCGTTATTTTACTTTCATTATCTGTATGTTTCAATTTCAGTCATCACTGCGTAATTCAATATGAATACAATGTGACAAGACTGTATATTTCTGAAATATTTCTGTTGTAGTTTTGTTGCCATTGATTAAGAATTGAACACCTATTTCTTACTATTATATTGGGAAGCTATGGACTATTTCTGGCTATAAAAAGAAAGAAAGAAAAAAGCCGGAAAACGTGCACAATTCTAACACATGCGCACACCTACAGTGTAAGCATCAGTATACATGCAGAAATTATATGGAGTCAGTTAATCAAACAATGCATAACTGACTACTGTAGAACCCCAAGTCTGGAACATCAAAGGGCCAATATAAAAGCCTACACTCAAGCCCATACCAAGCAAAAGGCAAGAGTATGAAACACATCTAAGCAATGACCAGTAAAAAGACCCCCCCCCAAAAAAAAAAAAAAGAAAAAAAAAAAAAAAAAAAGGAGGATTATCAGATGCAAAAACATCTACCTTGCTAGCAGACCACACAGACACATTTCTTTTTAAGTCTACAATTTTCAAGTTGGTATCATTGTGTTTGGAATACTATGTATACATATTAAACACCCACAAAAAAATTCCACCTAGTAGATAGCTGAATGCATACCCCTACAAAGTGGTCATACCACAAGTGCATGATAGGTATGGTCATGTTTTCAAAACCCCATGAATGCTCTTAGACAGAAGTTAAGTGCTCTAAAACATGCAAAATAATCTTCAGTATGTGTTTAGATTCCCGAAGGGTTAAGGCACTAACAGGTTTGCACATAAGTGGACCTAGTAGATTATAAAATTACCCACCCCTTTATACATGAGTTTTGCAAAAACAAAAACTCCAAGTGAAATCAGAACCACTGCGCCTATACCAAATGTTTCTTTCTTCTCTTTTCTTTCAAAAAAGAGGGCGATATTTCTATAGCAAAAGAAAAACTCCATGTTACTCACTTTACTGCAGAAGCAGTGTCATAAAATATATAAAGAATAGTTCAAATATCAACAGTATTTACAGTACAGCAATTATTTCCAGTCACACTGTTTCCAGACAAATGCTCTAGCTGGGTCCTGCAGACTGAATGAATTCCAGATTTCATGCATACTCATTTGAGCTTTCATTCTGAGAAAAGAACACATTACGTATAACCTAGCAATGCCAACTCCACACACCCTCCTTCCTTTCCTGCCACTTTACTTGACACAGACTATTCCCTAAAATATGGTAATGTCTATCCACTTCAGAACCAAACCAGTTTATCTCCAGTACGCCCAAAGAAGGAGACAACCTGGCTTGGCTGTTCACAGGAATAAACCTACAACAGCAGCTTCCCAGAGCTGCCATCAAATGTAATAAATAATACAAATAAGAAAAAAAAAACAGCGCATACCCCCCCCCCCCCCCCCCCCCCCCCCCCAAATGCAAAAAGATCTGTAATGCATAACCAGTCTTCCACTCTTCACAATTAAAATAAAATCACCCAAAGGAGATGGAAATTACGCACAGCCAAAGAAGCCAATTCTGCTGAGTCAGCTCTGCCACACTGACCATAGTCGGGCAAAGGAGAGCTGACACAGGTGGAGAATCACACAAAACACACACCGAGCAGTTGTACAAAACAAGACAGTCACACAAAACACACACTGAGCAGTTGTACAAAACAAGACAGTCTTCCACAGGTTAACCAACATATCTTATGAAATAAAGTAGTAGATGAAAGCTGGCGTAAATAAGCAATGTTTCTATTACAATAAATTACTTATGTTGTAATAAATTACAAAAATTTATCAGGCATTATTGATATATATGAGCATTTGTAAATACCTTTAACTGTCTTCTTTAAAGTTACAAAGTTACTTACAAAATTGCCTGTACACTGGTTCATTCCCACTGAATGATAATGATTTTCTAATATTAAATAAGCCTTCACACCAAAATGACATTCTCACCCAACAACCCTTTGTTTAAATCTGAAGAAGTGATGTGTGTGTGTGTGTGTGTGCGTGCGTGCACACAGATTCGTGTAAATGTGTGTACATTGTGCCTGCATGCACCCCCGAGAAAAAATATTACTTTTCAATCAATAATCAAAGATACGCTCAATGATATACAGGCAAAAAATGGACTTTAAAAGCTCTTTATAAACAGAAAATCAAACAAAGATAATTAGCTTTCAGGTCTTTTGCCAGCAAAACTAAAACTAAACTGCAGGATAACATACTTTCTGATGGATCATGGTTTTGATCAGCACTCTAACAATCCCGGGTTCCATGGAACACTGACGATCCTGTTGTATTATCCTGTTATATTATCTCTAAAGAAGAATGAGCTACGTGACAGGTCAATCAATTTTTGAAAAATCAATCCTGTATTTCTGGAACACATGACAGTCATACCCTGTTTTAAAAAAAAAATTAGATCACTTACAGCTGAAATTGAATTACAATAAAAATACATGGTGCATTACCATGAGACCCCCCCAAAAAAAAAACAACCCACCCCAACAACAACACAACAACAACTGACCTTTCTCAATAATGTCCATAAATATACTGGTATAAATCAGCTTAAGATGACCAATTTCTTTAAAGCAAATCAATGAAACTGAAAACCTGATTTCAAGAATTATTCAAAATCAGGAACTCGCACATGGTGTTCAATCTTCTTTCCCTTAGAGTGGTGCCTATGGGTACGTCTGGGTTGAGAGGCATGCTTATCTGGCCAGCCGTTCTGACCCCCACTGCTTTCAATTACCGAAATGTCATCAAATCGCCTGGTACTAGCATCTCCAGCTGATTCACCACTGTTTATTAGCCGAGGAACTGAATCTGAATCCTGAATCATTTCCTTGCTGGTATAGCGCATGCTGGGACTTCCAATTCCATCATCCACTTCAGGACGGACATCATAGCAGACAGACTCATAGAATGTGTACTTGTCACAGGAAAGACAGTAGGCAATAGAGCGAGTGGGGTGGAAACAGGAGTAGTATAACAGCTGAAAAACAATGTGGAGGACGAAAAAGATCAGCACAACAATGAAGCCCCAAATATGGAACCAGGCACCAAGGTCAGGGGTAAACCGGAACCAGAAAGCCAACATGAAGAAGTTTTCAACATAAAATATGATATAAAAGATCAGGAAACGATACCGGGTGTGACCCTCACGCAGATTCAGGAAGCAGAAAAGCATCACGTAACCGCAGATTACATTGAAGACTTTCTCCAGGCAGCGATTGGCATAAAATGTGGTGCGTTGGTTCATCAGCCAAATGGATATCACCACCCAGTGAAAAAGCATGATGCCGAACACCCAGAAGTCAAACGCTGAAGCAAACATAGCAATGCAGAGAACACGGCCTCCTGTTTCACAAGCACGCCACAAGAAGTAGGCAGGGATGCTGAACAGCTTCATCTTGTGCTTGTCCTCCCGGGAGTTGCGCAGGGAGCGATGGTATGACACCAGAGACACCGCAAGACTGGCCCATGATGACAGCAGGGCTGCAGTCCGAGTTGTTGCTGAAACATTAAAATCCCATAATTTACAGTGTTTTCATTTCCTTAGTTAAAGGGTTTCTCATTAACAACTCCCCCCCCCCTAATTGTCATATATATATATATATATATATTAATTATATATATATATTCAAGGAGACATTTTGGCCAAAAATCTTCATGTAATAGCAAACCTCCAATCAGCAACACTGGCACTGTTCTTAATGGCCAACGCATAATTACATTTTGAAAAAATTATTGAGCATAAATAATGCAAGTGAAATTTCTCATCAAAGACGAAGCTGCCATTCTATCTTTATATTCTTCATGTGTATTGCAGATTTAAGTCGAGCATCAACAAAGCCCAGACAAGAAGTTTCCCTGGCGCTGATATTGGCAGTGACCACGACATGGTACTCATGACCCTACAGATCAAGCTGAAGACCAAGAACCAGAAGAGAAATCCCCGTTTGCGGTTCAACATGGAAAAGCTGAAGGACCCCGAAGTCGCTGAAATCTTTAAAGCTGAGATAGGGGGCAGATTTGCAGCATTGAATTTCCTCCAAGATGACATCAACAACCTCACTGAGACCTTCAGCAAGATCATTCAGGAGACAGTGCTGGAGATCCTTGGGAAAGAGAGGAAAAAGAACCAACCGGGTTACCAACGATATCCTGGACCTGTGCGACCAACGTAGGAGCTAAAGCCAGTGAAGAACAAAAACCCAAAAACGGCCGAAGAGTATAGAACAGTCAACAGGTCAATCAAGAAGATGACTGAGGCCATGGGGAACTGGATGTCAGAACAATGCTCCAAGGTTGAGAAGGCAATGGCGAAAGGAGACAGCAAAGAGGCGTACCAGACCATCAAGGTACTAACCAAGTCCCAGCAGCCAAAGACCTCCGTTATTGAAGACAAAGAGGGGTCAGTCCTTACAGAGAGCGCCACTATCATGAAGAGATGGACAGAATATTGCAGAGAACCTGTACAACTACAAGCTGAAGGCTGATCCGAACAAACTTCATGAGCAAGATCCCAGACCACAGATCCTGAAAGCACACAGGTGCTGGAGGAGGAGGGTAGAAGAAGCAGTAAGATCCCTGAAAGGAGGCAAGTCACCATGGATTGACAACATCCCGGCTGAGCTCATCAAGAACGGAGGCCCAGACATGATCAAGGCATTAACAATCATCTGCCAACGCATCTGGACCAGCAAAGAGGGGGCCTGAACAGTGGACCCAATCCATCATAGTTCCACTTCCAAAGAAGGGAGACCTGAAGAAGAGCCAAAATTACAGAACAATCAGTCTGATAAGCCATCCAAGCAAAGTTATGCTATGCATTGCCTTGAACAGACTGAAACCACAAGCAAAGAAATCCTATCAGAAGAACGGGCAGGATTCAGACCAGGTCGAAGCACTGTCGAGCAGATCTTCAACATCAGAATGCTCATAGAGAAGCATCTCCAACATCAGCTACAGCTCTACAACAACTTCATTGACTTCAAGAAGGCCTTCGATCGAGTGTGGCAAGAAGCTTGTGGCAAGTCATGAGAGACTATAGCTTCGACGAGGACCTGATTCAAGTCATCCAGGCGCTGTATGACAGCTCCCACAGTGCAGTCCTCAGGGGTGGAGAAATCGGGAGTTCTTCCGGACTTCAGTTGGAGTTCGACAAGGCTGCCCGCTATCCCCCCGTTCTTTTCAACTGTTCCTGGAGAACATCATGCAGGAGGCCCTCCTTGGCTTCAAGACCACAATCACAATAGGAGGAAGGCCAGTCTGCAATCTTCGATTCGCAGACGATATTGATCTCATGGGCCGCAGTGAAGAAGAAAAATCCAGGGTCTCACCACCAGACTGGAAACATCAGCCAATGCCCACGGTAATGGAGATCAGCAACGGAAAAGAGCAAGATCCTAGAGAACAGTACCACACCGACCACTCCCACCAGCATCAAGATGAGTGGCGAGACACTAGAGGAGGTGGAAACTTTCAAGTACCTTGGAGCAGTCATCACCAAAGAAGGCACGAGCACACAAGAGGTGAAGATCAGACTTGCTGTGGCACTCTCCTCCATGACTAAGCTGGCGAAAGTGTGGAGAACCCACAACATCAGAACCCACACTAAGGTCAGACTCTACAAGGCACTCGTCACATCCATTGCCTTGTACAGCTGTGAAGCATGGACACTTACTGCCGATTTAGAACGTCGCATTCAAGCCTTTGAGATGAAGATGCCTCAGGCGGATCCTGAACATCACCTACAGAGACCGCAAAACCAATGACTACGTCTGGCAGCAGATCGAGGCACTGGCTGGCAAACAAGAACCATTGCTAGATACAGTCAAACGGAGGAAACTGAAGTGGTTTGGCCACACAACAAGGCATAACAGCCTGTCAAAGACAGTCCTGAAGGGAATGGTGGAAGGAGCAAGGAGGCAGGGACGACCACGCAAAAGCTGGATATCCAACATCAAGGAGTGGACCGGCCTCACTGTACCAAGCCTCCTGAAAACAGCCCAGGACATAACCATTTGGCGGTCCACTTGCAGCGTCCGTGCGGGTACCCCAACGGTCGTCCCGACCAAGGGATGAGTGAGTGAGTGAGTGTATTGCAGACACAGAAAAAAACTGCTATAGATATAGGAATAGATATTCATAAAAAATATGCCACTGTTCAAGAAGTTTTATATGACTCTCAGCAATTCATAACATCAGTTGCTGAGATTATATATTCTTCCCCAGTAAGACCTCTACTGTAGACAGTTGTGAGAATATAAATATACATACATGATATAAATATATATAATATATAATATAATATATATATATATATATATAGATAAGAGAGAGAGAGAGAGAGAGAGAGAGAGAGAGAGAGAGAGAGAGAAGTTGGTTTGAATGCGGGTGTGTCCTTATCACCAAGTAGTGAATGGACATTAAACAAAAACAAACAAACAACTGCTCTACTTAAATAATAGTATAAAATTGATTAAACTAAGCTCTCATAGTTGATAATGTTATTAGTGTAGCCTCACATGTTCCTTCTTTCAGGACTAAATCAGTGGATCCGTGGTGTAGAGGTAACACGCCTTCCCAGAGAGCGAAAAGTCTAGGTCGGAAGTGTGCAGTGGTTTGAACCCAATTTGGGCCCGAAACTTTTCCCCCATCCACTAGACCGTGAGTGGTGGTCTGGGTGCTAGTCTTTCAGATGAGATGATATACTGAGGTCCTGTGTGTTACACATAATTTAGTGCATGTAAAAGAACCCATGGCAACAAGAGAGTTGTCCCTGGCAAAATTCTATAGAATAAGGCCACTCTGGGAAACAAATATAGTTGCAGACAGGAAAAAAAAAGGTGGCTCTGCTCATGTGGCAATGCACTCTCCCCAGGGAGAGCAGCCCAAATTTCATACAGAGAAATCTGCTGTGACTAAAACTGTAGAAAAAAAATAAAAAATGGGCTGGAGCAAAATAACAGTTTTCAGAATTTTTTTTTATTTGGCAGGAGTTGTCTCACTTAGCTCCTCCATCCCCCCCCCCCCCCCTTTTTTTTTTTATGCCATACATGAGTGTTAATCGACCTTGAAGGAAATTCTTACAGGCTCCGGAGAGCGTTTTTTGTAGGTGACATGACCAAACCCCCAATTCTGATAAATGCAGTGGAACAGTTCCTTCTCATCCCCCACCTCCAAAAACAACCCCCCCAAAAAAAAAAAACAACAAAACCCCACCCAAACAAACCCCCCCAAAACACCCCACAAAAACAAAACAAAACAACAAAAAACAAAACCCAACAAAGCCAAAAACTTCAACAGCAGTAAACAAAACAAACAACAACACCCCCCCAAAAAAAAACCCCAAACAAACCCCAAAACAAACACCCACCAAGAGAACCAGACCCAAAATCTGCACGTAACTGATATAGAGAAAAACGAAGCCAAAATCAAGAAGGTAATATTTTTCTTTTTCTTAGTGTTCTTACTTTCTATGGGCTTATCTTCAGGTTTTGTCTTGATGGTAATGTACAACTGCCATGTTAACTGTGGGGCTGACTCCAGAAAACTCTCAAACAGTCTCAACAGGCAATTGTCCACATCTTCGTACAGCATCCACCAGTGGTATCGACGTCGAGACTTGTCATCAATCTTTCGTGAACGACTTCTACATCCATAATGCAAGTACTCTACTGTCCTGGAAGAAAAAAACATAATTTAAATTATGATTTAATCATGACTAACAAAGAAACTTAGAAACTAAGACAGCCATGAAGATGAGCTTATATCACAATTCCCCAACCCCCCCCCCAAAAAAACAAAAAAAAAAAACAAAGTAAGAAGGAAGGTGGCAGGACGGTTAAGACGTTTACCTGCATAAAAAGAAAACTATCAGGTTCTGGGTTTGATTCGCAGCCTTGTCTTTTTTCTCCCCAGTTTGACAAGAACATTGAACTGAATGTCAAGGTCGTTTGGATGAGACTACAAACAGAAGCCCTGTGTGCAAATGCATGCTGAAATCTTGTGCAATGTTAAAAACCTATTCTGCCTTTCAGAAAAGTAGGCCATTTTGTGCCAGTAGGAATGGATGACAAATCTTTATAAAAAAAAAAAACCACAACAAAAATGGTGCTAACTTTTAATTAAACACAGAGAGTTTTCTGTTACATGTACAGAAATATGATGTTTGAGGCTCTGGATATCAGTACAAGTGCTGTAGTGTGGGGGGAAATCCAGTGAGATGAGATGGTGCTTTCATTTCTTCATTTTACTGATCTAAAGCTATTAGTTTCTACCATTCTGTGAAACCTTATTTTTTAATGTCTGCATCAAGTACACATCATAATGCAACACAAGAACTCTTGTCAGATGTCTTAGTAATGCTAGCATGCCCTCTCTAAATAATTTTCCCCATACCAGGCCATAGTATATAAATACTGATATATTGCAGAACATCATGAAGATGTTTTGGACAATGACTTTACAGTTCACTAACTGTTCCTTGCATATGACTGTGGGCATACACGTGTGTGTATGTCATGTGTGTGAATGCGTAGGGGTATACAATTTTGTCATAAAAGTGAAACCAAAATGCAAATAGATCAAATGAACTGAATGTGTGTAAATTTGTGTGTGTAAACACATTGTGTATACATGAGCATTTGCACTTACATGCATCATTACATACATGTATGAGAGAGCAAGAATCACTGTATGCATGTGTGCGTGCATGCATGTGTGCACACATGCCTGCATGCATCATTGCATGCATGTGTGTGTGTGGTAAAAATCTTGCAAGTTTATTAATTTACCACCTCTCAAGCCTTGACAATCTGTCATATTCTACTCTACTAATATTTGATAAATTACTCAGACTAGCTGATTAAAACATAATATCATAAGCTTAAAAATATATACCTTACTACTGGTCCAAACTGAAGAATGGTGAAGAAAAATCGGAAGAACCAAACATATCCAGGTGTTATGTGGTGTATGGTTTTATTCTTTCTTTTACTCTTTTCAATTACCTTCTTTTCTGTTTTGTAATCAATTATGTACCAATGCAAACCAAAACAGCATGTAACAAGAGACGGTCCAAAGATCAATGCTGTTGTTACTCCACCATAATACCATGGGCTTCCATCGTCCAGAAAGTAATCAACAGCCAGTATAATGTCAGTGATGATGTCAACAAAATACACAGCAATAGAACCAATGCCAATTAAAAAGTCAAACCAGTTGAAGTCATAAACAATATCTCTGTTCTCTGATGTTCTTCTTTTGTAGCCTTTAGCAACATCTTTGCTACCTTTGATTGACATATCAACATGATCTGATCCAAGGTTCCGTGATTTTTTGGCTTTGTTTTCTGCAGATGCAGGTGATCTTGAAGACAGGACACGTCTGCCATCAAGGACCTTAATATCTTGATTTGCTTCCACATGACTGTCATCATAGCAGAAAACACTGCCATCCTCATAAGAAGTGTTGCTACCCAACTCTATGTCACCTTCTTCGTCTGTCAAAACTGACAAATAGTGTTCATGGTTGCTGTAATTGCGTCGAGTCAACAAAGCTTTCGTCCTGTCCATGATTACTTAGCATAAACTGCCACCTCTGTGGGTAAAACAGCGAAAAAGAGGCGACAAATCATGAATAAATGCAACCTATTACTGCATGCTAATCGGAGACACGAGTCTGTGTGCAACTGGTGGCCATCTTTCCCCGCTCATGGGAGTAACCATTGTTTTCCATGAAAACAAAACAGAGCCTTCCCTTTTTATGACATAAGTGCTATGTAAAGTATTTGAATGTCTTTAAATTCAATGTAATATATTTTTAGAATAAGTGTAAGAGGGGAAAGCAATTTTTCACGTTTAGGCCTTCGGCCCTGTAGGCTTAGCCTTGCCTAACTCTTTTACGTAAAAATGCACAGAAGACCAAACTTCCTGTGGAAGAAGACAGCAACGTGAGCAACACAGCACATATCAGTCTAAACACTGAACACTTACTTCACAATGGTTTTCTACTTCACAAGTAACGGTATGTCGTTCATACTATATTGGAAGACAAAACTGAACCTAGAGCATATGTTGGTTAGTACAAATATTGATTTAATTATAAATGAGAACATCCTTCTATATTGTGTGGCTTAGGGTAGTTCCATATTATTTTGATGTTAAGATCTGGTGTCACTACTTTCGAAGCAGTTGATACTGCTTTTGCTGCTTTTCTGGTGACATGTAGCCTATTAAACAATGTATTGTATGATACATAAATTTCTCCCTGGGGAGAGCAGCCTGAATTTCACACAAATCTAACCAGTAACCACTAACCATGCTTGGACAAAAAGAAAAACTAATGCAGAAGTAATGGAAATGGCTGGGTACAAGAGATCCCTTCTCAACACCATCAGAGAAAGACAGCTCAAATTTTTCGGCCATATAATCAGGGCTGACGGACTAGAGAAACTGTTATGGAGTGGCAAAATCTGTGGAAACAAGAGCAGAGGAAGACAATGCACAAAATTCACAGACATCTTAAATTCCCAACGAATAAAGAGGGCACCAACAATGAGCTCATGAGAGGGACCGAGAACAGGGAAGAATGGAGATTCATGATCGTCGATGTCTGCAGGACCAGACCGGACACTTGAACTTGAAGAAGAAGAAGAACCACTAACCAGCCATGACTGAAACTACTAGTGAAAGTGGTAAAGTTTACAGAACACTGTTAGTGTTACACTTATCCAAGTTACAGTAAATACTAAACAGCCTTGATTTTGGTATTAATTACAATGCTACTACTGCCACTGGTGCTGATGGTAAAATAATCATCATCATTATCAATATCATCAATATTTATAAATAAAATATTATCAACATTATTGTCTCCTTCCTATTCAGCACTACTTCAGTAGTTCAGATAAGTATCCCAGATGTTGGAATGTGGCTAACTTAATTATTTATCAGTCATTGTCCATCAACATGTTTTCTCCATGTGTCTACTCAGTACTCTGTGCATTTGTTTTATGAACTCAGAATGGTGTTAACTTAAGAAATGTCCCAAGATAAAAGTTTGTGTTACGTAACATGCATATGTATAAAAAAAAAAAGTATTTATTTATAATGTATTTATACCACTTTAAGTCACGAGATTTCTCTGTGTTAAATTCGGGCTGCTCTCCCTGGGGAGAGTGCGTCGCCACAAAAGCACTGCTACCATTTAAAAAAAATTTTTTTTGGAACTGCAACTATTTGTTTCCCTATCAGAGTGGTTTTTTCTAAGAATTTTGCCAGGAAAACTCTCTTGTTGCCGTAGGATTTTTTACGTGTGCAGAATAATTTTGTGTTACACATGGGACCTCAGTTTATCGTCTCATCCAAAAGACTAGCGCCCAGACCCCCACTCATGGTCTAATGGATGGGGGAAAAGTTTTGGCCCCAAATGGGATTCGAACCACCACACACTTCCAACCCGGACTTTTCGCTTTCTAGACGGGCGCGGTACCTTTAGACCACCGATCCACATCATTACAATTTACACCACATTGGTACAATTGTACATGTTGATTTTTAATTTCAGTGGTGTCCCCACCTTACAGTATTTTCATGGGCCTTGACAAGCATGAAAGTAAGTCAAAGTTTTTTTTTAAAGTGCTGAGTTAAGTTTGTACTCTTCTACTATTAAACTTGAAGTTAATTTAATAACACTATTGGTGTATAAGTCTTAAACTCTTATCATTACCTTCTTTTTTTTGTAATATTGAAAAAGTATACAGTGATAACAAAAACTACCAAGGACATACTATGATGGTGGTAATTATTTCAATTCAATAAGGAAAGAAAAAGAAGAGCAGGACAAGAAAAGCAATAATATAATTTTTGTTTACCACACACACACAGAGACTCACACACATATGTGCACGAACGCACACACGCATGCATGCACACACGCATGCACGCACGCACACACACACAGTGACACACATAGTGACATACATGTAGTCACACACACATGTATACCATATAATACACTGACCACACACACACACACACACACAGGGTTTTTTGTTTGTTTTTGTTTTGTTTTTGTTGTTGTTGTTGGGTTTTTTTTGGTTTTTTAAAAAAATTCTTGTTTATGCTTTTTTCATAATAGTTGTTTATTGCGATTGATTAGTTATTGATTAGTTATGTGCATACCCCTCCCCCTACTCACACACAAGCACGTGCGCACGCGCACACACACACATGCACGCACGCACACGCACACACACATACACACACACACAACATACACACACTTCCCCGTCTGATATCACTATTTAGTGGAAGGACGTTAAACTGAAGAACTACTACTACACACACACGGTGACACACACACATCACATACACACTGGTGAGTAGGGGCTTGACACTGTTCTTATGCTTAGGGTATTTTGATTTGCACCTGTAGACTGTAGTCTAAAAACGGTATTTTTTGTTTTGTAATTTTACAAGTTAATTGATTTATTCGTTTGATAGAATTCATAGACTGTACTGTGTAGTGTATACTTGTAATTAAGAATTAAGGAGCTCCATAGCTTGCATACATGTGTAAATGTGTACACTCACTCACACAGACACAGACACTCACACACACACACACACACACACACACACACACACACACACACACACACACACACACACACACACACACACTTATTAGAACAAACATCATGGAAAAAGGTCACAGAAACGTATCACCTAAAAAAGAGATTTCTAAACAGATCTGTCATCAAAACTGATAAAGCAAGAGTCGTGAGTCATTCTAAGGCTTGCTCAAATATCTCCACAGCACGAAGAGTGAATAGTTTGTTTTATAGAATAAAACTTAATGCATTTGTAACCAAATTCAGTAGACACAGTAAATGTCTGTGTGGTGAGAATATTTCTAATACTCATATAATATTTGAATGTAAGAATACAAAAGCTTTTTTACCCCAATTTTCTGAAAACTCCCTTAGAAGCATATTCAATAACTTGAATTTGGCATTTGATATTGCAAAAGGTCTCTGGCAGAGTCCTATAGGACATTTGTTATAGTTTCATTAACGTTAATCACTTTTTATGTTTTTGTTTCGGTTTTTATTTTATTTTATTTTATATTGTATCTTTTGCTTTGTGCGGTTTCTTTTCATGATTAGACTACTTTTCCCCCTTCGCTTTTTTCAGTAGGGCCTCCACCACCACCTCAATACTCATACACCCCTTGTATATATGTGGTTTTTTTTTTTTCTCGTCTAATATCACTGAGAGTGAACAGACGTAAAATCGAAGACAACAACAACACACACACACACACACACACACACACACACACACACACACACACACACACACACACACACACACACACTGTCTTGTGCGCACTCAGGCACGCAGCATGCGTGTACACACTTGCACACACGCACAGTGACACACACACAAAACTGCATACATGTGGGGACTGGATGTAAAAAAGCGCATGAGTGCTTATTCCATTATCCTTGGTATAATTAGTATTAAAAGAATAAATACAAACAGACACACATGATAGACACTTGTTCTCTCTGAGCTCTCTGTGTCTAGATCTCTGAGTCTCTCTCTCTCTCTCCCTCCCTCCCGCCCTCCCTCCCTCTTTTCCACCCCCCCCCCCCCCCCACCTCTCTTTTCCTCCCCCCCTCTCTCACCCCCCTTCTTTCTTTCTTTCTCTTCTTCTCACTGTTACTCGTGAACACAAACTCTTACACACACTACACAGTTCCTGCATGCTCTTATCTTTATTCACTGCCAAACTCTTACACACACTACACAGTTCCTGCATGCTCTTATCTTTATTCACTGAAGTATGTTTATAACATTTTGTATTGAACAGTGCATTGTTTTCTTGTTGAACAGATGAAGAGCTTATACGTTGGGGATGGCCAGAAGATGTATGGTAAGGAAACGTAAATTCAGTCTCTCTAGATAACGACTGTTGCATTGTACAATGATAGATTGAAAAGAATAATGTTTTTAGTACCGGGTCACAGGCAGAACACTTAAAGTTATACTGCCCAGTAATTCCAAAACTGAATTTGAAGTCTTTTTCAATCAGCTGGAAAGAGTGTGAAACTTGAATTTTTTTGTATCATGTGGTGTTTCTTTGTATTTGATTGGAAGTGGTACATTTACTTTTCTTTTATTGGCAGCAGTGGTGGAGTTATTAGTTTTGTATTTGTTTTGTTTTGTTTCATTGATAATATGTTTGCATTGGAATGGAAACAATAAAGTGTCCTGTTATAAAGGAATCCATTATAATATACAATATATATTGATTTGTAATATATAATAACAATGGACATGTGTTATGCAGTAAGAGAAAGCAACAGAGATAAACCACATGTATATATTATATCATGTGAATGTCTTCATGTGAGTGAGCGGCAGAAACCCCCTATGAATTGTCATGTAAAGGAATCCATTGTAATTTTGTGTTTTGCATTTGGAGAAATCAAGTGATAGGTGTATTCATGTGAATGTCTTAAGTTGTGGGAGTGAATGTTCAAGATAAAAACACCATAATTTGCTTTTGCTAAATCATTTTCAGCATCCCACGAAATGTAATTAAAATGTGCAGAATGTTCAATGGTTAATTTATCTGTAAAAAGAGACTGATGAAGTAATTGTTCTTTATAAACTGTAGGAGTAATGCCATCAGTGTTCTAAGCATCTGGGCTAAATTGATCCCCTTGAAGTGTAATTTGTTAGAGTAATTTATCTGCTTGAAACATTTCCAGTGGATCCTTTTTAGATTAGAGCTGGTTTGTAAGTTGTGTTCTAAATTTCTTATGCAATGTGCAGTCACATCCATGGTTGGCTTTTTGTGTATGCGACCATTTTTACCCACCATTAAGGCAGCTGCATTCTGACTTTGGGGATGAATTCTAGACACGACACCAATGTGCTGTGCTTATTAATATTTTCTGCCATCTGTTCTTACCAGCACGAATAGCCTACTCTTTCAAAGGCAGAACGGGTTTTAACATGTGCACAAGATGTTCTGCGTATGTTCTGTGTGTGTCTTTTTTTTAGATTGATTCCTTTTCTGCTGCACTCACTACTTGTTTTTTCCCCTTTTTTTGGTTCTATGGTGGTTATTTTAAGCTTTTTTTTTTAAGGTTTTAAGCCCCATTGGGTCAGAGCTTCATTAAAAAAGTATTAGTTTTGTCAGGGTTTTTTCCCTACTTGGTGTTACTTACTTCAAAAACACCAGCTTTAAAAAGGGTTAAATCCCCAAAGTCAGAATGTAGAGCTCTACCTTAAGGGTGGGTAAAAATGATGACACACAAAATCTGACCATTGGTGAACCTGGGAGCAGTAGCCGAAGGATGAGAGAGAGAGAGAGAGAGAGGGAGAGAGAGAGAGTGAGAGAGAGAGAGAGATTTTCTGTGTCATATGTAGAGTTTCCATGTGTATTAATTAAATGATTTATGCCTCAAGTCATGAAAATGTCACCACTAGTTAATACTTTAAGGTGTTGGTTTCCTTCCTCTATCATTACTTTGATTATTAATTTTGTTAGGTTGCTGTATTAACTTTTCACAAAATATGTTTTCAGGTTCCATGTTGACAAAGTATCCTCAGCGCACGTTTATCTCAGATTACACGAGGTAAGTTGCATGCTAGTACTTTTCACTACCAACCAGGTTTGAAAGCTTTTAGAGTAAAATTCTTCATTTCTTTTCTTTGTTTCTTTTTTGATCGCTGTCATATAATTTGTCAGTGATGTAGTGACCTTCCATCAGTTAACAAATGTTTGAGGACAATAATGCCAAATGCTAAATTGAACAAACATACAAGGATACGCAGAAAAGATTTCTATTTAAAACGTGATTTTGTGTTCTTTTTAGCTTGGATTTCATGCTGTCAGTGTTATGACTTGTAAAGCTATCTAAAGCAGAAGATTGTACAGTTTTAAGACTGTAATACTATCTAAAGCAGAAGATTTCATAGTAATGAATCATAACAAAATTTATGATAATGCATAACTTTTGGGGGGGATATATTATGATGATACACAGCAAGAACAGGGGCAGAACTGCTTGACTACACAAACGTAAGACTGTTTTTTTTGTTATTTTTTTTAAATACCAGTTATCTTTTAAGTTTAGACAAATTGCAAAAAATATTTCCAAGCTTACTTTTGGCTCTAGTTACATTTGATTTGAAATTAGAATGAGAAGAGAAATGTGTTGTACATATTTTGTCTTTTGATAGTTTGTTTTCTTTTTTCTTTTTGGGTTTTTTTGGGGGGTCTAGTTTTGTGCTTTTTTGTTTTTGTAACAGGGTGATACAATTGACGATATTCCTCAGGCTGTTATTGATGACTGTGCACAGCTAGTAAAAGCAAACAGTATACAAGGTAAGGTTTGACAATGAATTCTTTTGTCTTGTCTGGAGCTGTTTTGTTCTGATTGCCACTGTAGTTCTCTGTCACCAACTGTTAATATTCATTTAAAAAAAGTCATGGATCTGAATACTTATCTTGAGAAAGATTTTTTCATTCCTCAGTAAGGCTCTGGCCTTCACTTCCTTGTTAGTGATGTGATCTCAGAATTAAATATGCCATTGGACCATATGAAGAGCTCCTGACTTCAGTAAAAAGACGCAAACTAAAGTGGTCCGGGCACGTCACATGAACATCTGGACTGGCCAAGACTGTCCTACAGGGAACACTACAAGGAGGGAGACGAAGAGGCAGACAGAAAACGATGGGAAGACAACATCAGTGAGTGGACTGGCCTTGAGTGGAATGAATTGCTATGGAAAGCAGAGGACTGCAGGGAGTGGAGGAAGCTGGTTGCATAATCTTAATTAGTGCCCCCACAGTCCAAGGGACTACAGGATAGGTGAGGTGAGGAGTAAGGCTCACCAATAGGCAATAGTGAGATTTGTGTATGCAACCATTTTTGTCCACCATTAAGATAACTGCATTCCGTCTTCGGGGATGGAAAGAGGAATAAAAATGGAAGAATTGCTAAATCATTCTGGCGCAGTTGACTTTTATGATGGACAGAGAAACAGACCTAAAAAAGAGTTATCAAGCAACCAAACAAACATGAACAAGCATTGAACAAAGAAAAGGTAGTGATATATAGGACTGCGGTGAAATGAATTCAGATAAAATTTGTATATCCCCCAAATCTAAATAAAACTTTCAAATGATTGTTAAACCTTTGAACCTTTGTTGTGTCTGACGTAATGGTGTAATAGTACAAAATTGGTGTTGTGATAGAAGAAGTCTTTAAAGACAGTCAAATAAAAAATATTTTGTTCATCCTGTGTATACAGTTATGCATAAAAACAAAGATGGAATTATGCCATGTGATTTAAGACTTCCAAAAAGTTTGTTTTTTTGTAATAGTAAAATCTGAGAAAGAAATGAAATAAGCTAAAGAAGTGCATGCATACAGTTGTGTACCAGAGATCCAGCAATTTTATGTAAGGTATCCAACTAGTGCAATGCCTTCCCCACTCTCAGCCCTCTTGTTTCCCCCCTCCTCTCAACCTCCCCTCCCCCAAAGAAACAAAAAACAACCTCAGAACAACCCCCCACCACCCCCCACCCCCCCCCACCACCACCACATGACCGCTCCCCTCCCCTTCCCCAAACTTGCAGACATGATCCCCCCCTACCCCTTCCTTTTCCCCAAACTTGCAGAAATATTCCAGTCATACCCATTGTTTAATACTACCAGCAATCCTGAAGTCGGAATGCGGCTACGTTCATGGTGGGCAAAAACGGTTGCATACACAAAATCACACCATTGGTGAGCCTCGGAGCTCTTAGCCAAGGAATGAAGAAAAAAATACACACAGCTGATGGCAAATAATGCAAAGAGCTTAGGTCAGTATTCAGAACTGTTAGCTCAGTTTTATCTGTTTTAGATTTCAGCTGAAAGTCATTTCGTTGTAAATGTTCACCATGCTGTGTAATTAATGGTCATTAATGAAATATGTTACATTTTTTTGTAACAAGATGGTGTTATTGTCTGTCTGTCTGTCTGTCACAGGAAACAAAATGAACAATGTTGATATTGTGTACACGATGTGGCAAAACTTGAAAAAGACACCTGCTATGGATGTGGGGCAGGTTGGCTTCCATAAAGACAAAGAGGTCTGTATGCATATACATGAAGTTTTGCAGTACAGAGTGTCCATGTGAGTGCATACATGTGGGCATGAGTGTGTGTGTGTGTGTGTGTGTATGTGTGTGTGTGTGTGTGTGGTGTGTGTGTGTGGTGTGTGTGTGGTGTGGGTGTGTGTGTGTGTGTGTGTGTGTGTGTGTTAGTACAGGTGCATCCTTGAATGTTCATATATGTGTGTGTGTGTGTCTATATATATATATATGCATTTATGGTTGGATATATGCACAAGATCAAAATAAGACTATAAACCGAGGCCCCGTGTTCGAATGCATGCAGAACATCTTGTGCATATGTTAAATCCTGTTCCACTTTTCGGAAGAGTAGGCCATTGTGTGCCAGTGGAAACAGATGACAAAATTTACAAAACCGCATACACACAGGGACTGGATGTAAAAAAGCACATGATTGCTTATTCCATTATCCTTGATATAAAAGCATAAATAAATTAAAAAAATAAGTGTTGAAGATTTGAAAGGGCAGTGGCCGTACTTCAGTTTTGCTGCATGACTAAGCCCTTACTGTCATTATAAGGCTTGTGCCAGATCAGAACAGGCACAACTCGGCATCACAGAAGACCCCTAGTGACTTTGCAGGACTCTAACTGGTGTGTTGGATATGAATTGCCCAGTAATAGATAGCTGGGTTGGCTCAGAGGGTGGCAGAACATGTCTTGTTTATTTAATTTATTTATTTATTTTATATCGAGGATAATGGAATAAGCACTTATGTGCTTTTTTACATCCAGTCCCCGTGTGTATGCGGATTTGTGAATTCTATCATCTGTTCCCACCGGCACACAATGGCCTACTCTTACAAAAAGCGGAACAGGATTTAACGTGTGCGATTGATATTCTGCGTGCGTTCGCACACGGGACCTCGGTTTATAGTCTCATCCGAAGGACTTTGGGGAGAGTGGAGTCTGCACTGATGTTAACTCCAGGGGAAAATTTCCCCTTGAACGGGAATCGAACCCGGGTCGTCAGATTGCGAGCACAATGTTCTGACCACTAGGCTATTGGTGTGGCTGTGTGCAGTTGATCAGAATGAGTGGTGTAGGAGTAGCTGCTCTAGGGTGATTTAGTTAATGAGGTAGCAGAAAGGGGGAGCCTGGTTGGCCCAGTGGGTAGGATGTTTGACATTTGATCTTAGAGTCACAGATTCAGTTCCCACTCCCAGCCGCCAGGTTGAACGAGACTTGTTCTTTGGAGCCAGTGTTTGTGTAGACTCTTGCTCTTTCTTTCTCAGTCTGTCTATCTCTGTCTGTCTGTCTGTCTGCCCGTCCGTCTGCCCGCCTGCCTGCCTGCCCATCTGTCTGTCTGTCTTTCTCTGTCTCTGTGCGTATCTTGGCCAGAACTCTGAGATTTACCAATGGCTAGATTTTGTGTAAGTGTCCATTTGCCCATCATGAAGGTAACCAATATGTCTAAACATGTCACCAGTGTGCATGCATTTTGCTCCCCCACCCCCCAGAATGTCATTCATCCCAACAGGCACGCAATGGCCTCATCCAAGAGGCAGAATGGGTTTTATCATGTGCACAAGATGATATGTGTCTGTCTGTACATAGGACCTGAGTTTATAGCTCATTTGAAGGGCTTTCAGGAGAATGGAGTCGGCACTGATGTTAACTTCAGAGGGAAAATCCCCATAAAGAGGCATCTCTGTGGTGGCTCGAACTCACAATCAGATCGCAAGCTCGATGCTCTAACCACTAGGCTACCCCCCGCCTCCTCCCCATGTGCAGACTGTAATTCCCATCTAGTCCTTTGGATGAGACTTTAACTCTTAGTCTCATATAGAGAACTGACACTATCAACTTCCTGTTCATGGAAGGATTTTACCAAAATGACCTGAAATGGGTAGATATGCTTAAAATGTAATATCACTCATACTATACAACAGATATGCATGAATTGTTGCCAAAGGATTGTTACATAAGTTGTATTATTTTTCTTACATGTTTTTATCATGTGTCAAAGTTAAGAAAAAGTAGGGCATGGTGTTACTGCGTTTTTGTCTGGCTCATGAGTACAATGTTACTGCATTTTCGTGTGGTTTATGAGACTAAGAGTTAAACTGAACTGAGTGCATGATGGTGCATTAAACTGAGTGGATGAGACTTTAAAAACAATGCATCAATACATGTATATATAGACAATAACTGAATGAGGCATGCACACTTAATCCTTTCTACCTTTTGAAGAAGAGTGGACAAAGTAGAACAGTCACACACTGTCATGTGTTGGTAGAAATGGATGACAAAGTAGAACAGTCACACACTGTCATGTGTTGGTAGAAATGGATGACAAAGTAGAACAGTCACACACTGTCATGTGTTGGTAGAAATAGATGACAAAGTAGAACTGTCACACACTGTCATGTATTGGTAGAAATAGATGACAAAGTAGAACTGCCACACTCTGTCATGTATTGGTAGAAATGGATGACAAAGTTAAACATTCACACAGGTTTCATGTTGAAACATCATTCTGAAGCAGATTTGAATGGTGAGAAAATAGCTGCAGTTGCAAAAATCTCACTGGCGATGGAGCTGCATCCTCTGATTGAGGAGAAAAGATGAAAGAAGAGGAAGTCAGGAGAAAAATAAAACTAACCACCTCCAAATACAACAATTACTGTTCATTTTTCTGTCTTTTTTTCATTCCTCGGTTAGAACTCTGAGGTTCATCAATGGTGAGATTTTGCGTATGCGACTGTTTTTACCCACCATTAAGGTAGCCGCATTCTGACTTTGGGGATACTGTTGATCAGATTGACATTGATGAACAAAGAGGGAAATACTAGTTGAAAAGTTTTATTTTGTAAAAAAAAAAAAAGCCAAAAGGAGGGAAGAGGATATAAAACAAGTCGTGAAGTATATGAATGGTTTTACCAAAACTTATTCATCCAACACATACATCTGTGAACAAGACAGCAAATATAAGGATTTTTTGGGGTCAAAATCAAGTTAGAAGTAATATGTATACATGAAAATATGGATTGCTTCAGGTGCGGAAGGTAAGGGTGGAGCGCCGCATCAATGAGGTAGTAAATCGTCTCAACAAAACGAAGGAGGAACAGTTAAATGTGGATTTGAGGGGACAGCGAGAACAAAGAGACCGCAGTGAAAGAGAAGACCAGAAGAAAAAGCAACAGGAGATAAAACGGAAAGAAAAAGAGGAAGAAAAACGAAAACAAGAAATGGCAGAACAAAGGTTTGTGTTCATTGTGATTGTTTTTGTCTGTGGTTATTTTTGTTCATTACACAATAGTGTGAAAAAAGTGAGTGTCCTCGTCTTGATTTGTGTGTGTGTGTGTGTGTGTGTGTGTGTGTGTGTGTGTGTGTGTGTGTGTGTGTGTGTTCTTAGTAATGGTTTTCTGTATGTTTTACAACATAAACATCAGTTACAACATCAAAGGGCTGTAGAAGGTAAAACCTATGTACAGGGAAACATTGGCTCTTGACGGAAAAGTAATCAATGAAGGATAATTGGTTGTTCATATCTTTATTACTTTCAACTTTTGCATTTAACTAATGTTGCTGTTACATAAAAGGGCACAGTAGTTATACTATCACACTTTTTCTGTTCAAGTGTGTTTTTTTTCCCGCTTCTCGTCTAGAGCTTCATGGTTCACCAATGGTGAGATTTTTGCATATAAGTGACCGTTTTTGCCCACCATGAAGGTAGCCACATTCTGACTTCAAGGAGTTCAAGTATTTAAAGGTGGTGACCAAAAGGGGTGCAAAGAGAAGCAATCAGGAAAAACAAGTACACATCTGTTGTCTTTATACCAGTACAATACAGTTGTCTGTCTTTTGCAGGTCTTACACAACATTGATGAGATCAGAAAATATGACCTCAAATAAGGTGAGCATTCGTACTTACTCCTTAGTACTAGTAATTTGATAGTTTGTGTTATTATATGGTTTATGTTTGTTGTTGTTGTTCCTTGGCTAGAGCTCTGACATTCACCAATGATGAGATTTTTTACATATGCAGCTGTTCTCCCCCCCCCTCCCACTATTTAGGTAGCCACATTCCGACTTCATGGATGGTGTCTAAACACGAACCTGTGTGCATGAGTGTTTTTAAATAGTGTGATCTATTCCTACTGGCATGAAATGGCCTGCTCTTCTGAAAGGTAAAATGGGTTTTTAACATTTGTGCAAGCTGTTCCGCTTGCATTCACACACATGGCCTTGGTTTTATAGTCTCAACTGAAGGACTTTTAACATTCAGTTTGATTTTTTCATCAAACTGAGAAGAAAGGGCAAGGCTGGGAATTGAGTCCAGACCCTCACGGTTTACTTGTTAGGCAGGTGAATGTCTTAACTAAACTGCCACCTTTCTTCTTATTTGGTGATATGTTTTTTGGTACAGTGGTCAGGTGGAAAACGACTTGTAGTGTAATTCTTCTTCTTCGTTGAACACTCAGACAGCATTTATTGTTGTCTGTCATATGAGCAACAATGCGTTGCACTGCCATTAAGCACCTGACAAGTCAGGCCCAGCGCATCCGACTTTGGCATGGGAGAGAACTGTTATTTAAAGTCTCTGGGGAAAAGGGAGGAGTATGGACCACACAGGCAGGAAATAGACAAGAATGAAGTGTCAGCCAAAAAGGAATAAGGCAGAAACAAAGGAAGGACTAGAAAAGAGGAAATTTCTAGTTCAAAATTTCCAGAAGGTGGGGATGCTATTTATTCTGACAGGCCCCCAGCATCCCCATGGGGGACAAAAGTGTAATTCTAAAAGCTCTGAGGTCACTGGTTTGAGTCTCTTTTGGATATTATGAATTGAGGTTGGGGACTTTTGTGATCTTGCAGACCAGCTTAGTTGCAGATCTGCTAGAGCCATTATATGCTTTTTGTCAGTATGCATGGACACAGTCTGATATGCATTTTTTAAAATATCATGCTAGTGTTCGGCGGGTTGCAGAAGCATGAATGATAGTCAGGTAGCTGTTAAATGTCTTGATAAAATTTCCTGACAGATGTGGTCTGGTGTCTGTGGCATTTTTCTCCTGCTGTGGCACCTTAGGATGCAGAGAAATGGAAAGGGGAAAAAGGAATCTTCATATACTGGGTTACTTAGCATTGAAAGTGAATGTACTGTTGATAAATGTTTGTTGATATGCATAGTCACCTTACTATGTTTTGTGTTGTGCAGGATACAGGGAGTGATTCTGATGACTTCATGTGAAATGTGCAGAACTGGAAGGATACTGAATATACTGAATATACAGGCCTGCCCTCAGCTGACAGACTTGCCACAGTGTTTAAAGTGACCTTGTGGAAGAGAGAAAGTGTGTATGTGGAGTGACTGGTGTGTTTGTGATGACTGTTCAATCAGCTCAACTGTTAATGCATTCATGAGTATGAGTTGGCTTTGTCCATTCCATTCTTAAAACTAGGCTGGTAAAAAGTTAGGAATGGCACACGTTGTACAGCTTCTTAATTCTCATGCTTGACTGTATGGGAGGTATACACAGAGCTCTTTCACGTCAGGTGGTCCTGCAAAGGCTGTTGGCTTGTTTTCTGTTCTTTTTCTTCTGTTTGTCTTTGTTACAGGTTCGTTTGAGTCTTATCACTTGCTGGTCAGGAATAGGTGAAACTCTTCTCAGATCTAAACCAGTGTAGAGGGAAGATTTTAAAATTTCATAATCCATCCTCCTTTTAGCAGCTGGCATCATCACTTGAAGGCCTGTGGTTGTTTCTGAATCAAGTTTCTTAAGAAGCACACCATGTATTCTGTATTATTCCATAAGCTGTGCAGCATTGTAAAGACTTCTGTACAGGACGTGTGCATTGGTAACACTCAAGGGGAGATGATCATAAAAGAACTTAACAGTCATGGGTTAATTACAGTGTGAAAGAGAGAAAAAGTGCAACAGTAAATTACTCTTGTGGCCCAAAAATGGGTTAGTGAAGCGAGAGAAGAAAGGAGGAAAAGTGGGCTTAGGGGAGGGAAAGAGATGGGGGCTGTGAAAGTAAGTGCATAAGTAACCTGAAGTAGTCTTAGACTGTTATTCAATATTTTTTAAATCTCATTTTCCACACACTGCAGTTTGCTTCTGTAAAATTGATGGTCTCTTTATTTTTAGTGTGAGATGCATAACTATAGTTTGCTGTCAACTATGCCATTGGGTTATTTCTGTGACTTGCCACCTTATGAAATTTTGTTAGGAGTCTTGCAAGTGTCTTTTATTCTGTTACCAAGGCCTTGGTGAAGTTTTATACTTCTTTTACACTGAAGATCACATGTATGGTTTAGAGAAATCATTTTTAAGGTGATGTCTTCCATGCAGTTTTTGATTTTGCAGTATAAGTAGCTGACGAATGGTGCCATGCAGTCAGATATTTTGCAATTTCAGTAACTGAATGTTATCTCCAATTCTGTGCATGTCTTTTAGTGCGCGCAAGTTAAGAAATATTAGTGTGTCACCAGTTCCATTTCATTCAAGTTTTCGTATTCTGTTCCTTTCTGAATTTTATTTGATTAATACAGATAATCTTTACATTTATGAACAGGTATCAGACTTTACATCTATACTCACCTTATGTAAATCAAACCAAGATCTCTTGATTATTCCAGATACCTGATACAGCTTATTTGTAACATGGGATATATGGTTAATAGAAAAAATACTGTGATTTGATGCACAGCATGATATTTTCTTCTATTTTGTTTTGTTTTGATGTTTTTGGTGTGTGTGTGTGTGTGTGTGTGTGTGTGTGTGTGTGTGTGTAACTGTGCTTGAAAGCATTGTTTGCAGGAATTTTCAAGTGTAATTCTGTGGCAGCTTAGTCAATACATGGCTCCTGTTAGACCGGCCACTGTCACTTAAAGAGATTTTATTTTCATTTTATTACATTGATATAATCAGGAAGCCATAGTCTTATTTTTTTCTGGTACTGGTTATTTTGTTTCCATTGTGTACTGCTGCTTGCACCAAGTATAAATTCTTTCTAATGATTCCTTCAAATCCACAGTATGTTTTCTTTCAGAAGAAAACAAAACCAAGAAATTTTTTAATATTCATGAATCTTACCTTTTGATGGAAAAAGTTGTAGAGGGTAATACAAAAAACTGTCTCATTCTCTCAAAATTCTTTGTTGTAATGGCACAGTGTGGTTTTTATTTTCACTGGTACTGATTGTGTGAATTTGTAAAGGCCTGTATGCATGCTTAATGCTTAAGAAAGAGTTATGAAATGATTTTTTTAAACATAGCTCACAAACTTTCCTGAAAGTCACAGTGCAGTCCATTCTCTTCCACCTGTCACTAAACATCAGAGATCTTAGGAATTTGCAAAGTGTTCTTTGGAAGCACTCTAGGTACTGTTGGGATCTGTGATTTTTTTTCCCAGCGGTTTATCTGAAAATGCCACAAACCAACCTAGTGTGCTTGCTGTGAATTTTTGCTTGCTTATTTGCTATTAGAATGCTCATATTTCACACTCTTTGAGTGCCATGGTGAGCATGGTCATAGATTATTGTACAGTCTGGAGTTTTTAACTTTGCTTTTATTTTATTCATATTAACATGGCGGAAGCAAGAAAGGTTTTTTTTTTAAAGGACACTTCTAACAACTGGTTCCTGTGACTGGCATCATGCAGTAGAAATCCTGATTTACAGTAACTAGAATTATAACTGGTGCACTGTTGTAAGCTTCTAATCAAATGAAGTTGGGGGGGGGGGGGGGGGGGGGGGGGGGGGGGATAGCCTAGTGGTTAGAGCATTGAACTTGTGATCCGATAGCCCAAATTTGAGCTACCATTGCGGCACCAATTCAAGGGATTTTTCCCCTTGAGTCAATATCAGCACTGAAGTCCTTTGGATGAGACTTAAAAATGAGCCCCCATGTGTGAACACATGTAGAATATTTTGCACACAAGTTAAAACCTGTTCCACCTTTGAGAAGAGTAGGTCAGTGCGTGCTGGTAGGAACAGAGGACAAATTAAAAATTTTTTTTAAATGGACATATGCACTGGTGATGTGTTCAGACATCATCCCCATAGTCGGAATGCGACTTCCTTAATGGTGGGCATAAATAGTCGCATACACAAAATATCACCAATGGTGAATCTTGGAATTCTAGCTAAGGAATGAAAAAAATAATGAAGCTGAATATAGTACTGCTCATAAGGTCTGTGGGAGTCCATAAACAGCTAATTTGATATTGAGGTGCATACATTGGCAGGTGTTGTGTTGCATGATATATGGATATTTGGCATTTTGTGCACAGTCTCCGGGGTGGGGGGAACCGACAAACTAATGAAAGGTACTCATACAGATTAATGGTTATTCTGATAGGTGCCATGTCAAACTCCAGTGTAAGCTAGTGCTTTTCTCCCCAAAGTTCTGTATTATTGCTAGCCTTCAGTAGTAAGCTCCTGAATGATTCTGAAATATCTTCACTGTGTTTAAAAAAGGTTTCAGGCCAAGAAGGGACATGTCCTTTAAAAACCCTGCAGAAAAGCTTGCTTTGTTAAAAAATGCAGGCCCACCACTATACATGCAACCTCCGAATCCCCATCAAAAGAAAAAGGAGAAAGAAAAGATAAGGTGCATTGGGGGGGGGGGGGGGGGGGGGGGGGGGGGGGTCAGCACTCTTAATTCTTAGGTAAGGCTAACATTTTGTTGGAGAAATTATAATAAGAACTGATGTATCAATGCACAGGATAAACAAAGATATTGTAACATTTGTAGCTATATCATAATTTCATTTCTGATTCGGATAATCAAAAAAGAAAAGTTATTAAGGACAAAATAAATTTCCACCTTTGTTTCAAGAAGCAATATCCTTTTACACCTTTCATGA
The DNA here is from genome assembly GCA_028751875.1 of Rapana venosa. Classification (NCBI taxonomy): domain Eukaryota; kingdom Metazoa; phylum Mollusca; class Gastropoda; order Neogastropoda; family Muricidae; genus Rapana; species Rapana venosa. The sequence continues at coordinate 45,994,488 of CM054150.1, read as the reverse complement.
AGGAAAGCCACCCCAGAATGAGAATTGAAGTAATCGATGACAGTAATCTTTGAGTTGTTGACACTGAAGATATGAAGGCAAATTTATGATTTAGTGTTTTTACAGTGTGAACCAGTAAAATTGATAATGCTTTTAGATACTGAACAAAAAAGCCACAACAAATTCTTTCAAGAGTTGCATTTTTATTGAGCAAGATTTTACAGTGGTAGGGTAGTTTTACAATTTTTTTTAACAATAACAATCAAGAATGTGAAAATACCCCCCCCCCCCCCCCCCCCCCCCCCCCCCCCCCTTTAAGATTTTATGAACAAAAGATGTTACAAATTACTGGTGATTATAGTAGCATCATTACAGGTCATGTTTTAGTTTTACTTTCATTTTATACCTAGATTTGACTGAAGAATTATTGGCATTCATTTTATGTTCATTAGATTTAGATTTGACTGGAAATTTGGAGAAATATTTTTCTTCACAAATATGAAGCAATTACACATTCTGCCTTATACTGTTGTGAAATCACTGTTCAAATTTCTGGAATTATGAGAATAAATTCTTCATTATGGGGTGAGATTTTTTTTACTCTTTGGAAGCAAATCTTCAGCAAATTTAAATAACTTGGAAATTTCTTATTATAGTAGTTTATGACTTCTATGATTAATTTTTTCAAGTTTAGCTGGTATCTTTACTTCTGAAATTTGCTGACAGATTGATTTGTCTATGATTTCCAAGACGTGTGTGTATGGCTGGGTGTCCAAATGAATTGTGACTGACTGATGCAACTGATTTGTATGATTAAATGTATGAAAGAAATACTTGAGTGAGGGTTTTCCTTTTTGCTTCAAGTTTGTGAAGAAACCCAAGAATCTTGACAGGCATAAAGACATAACACTTTATACATTACTGCAGCTGTACACACACACACACACACACACCAATTCCAACTCATTTTAACTTATCAAGCATGTGTAAGTGATTATAAAGCTATCAAAGTGAAGCATTTATTTGGCAACTAAAACAAAACTCCAAAAGTTTTTGGCTGGCCACGAAAGCCATCTCAAACGTATCTGACAAGGAAGCACTGTAACATAGCTATTTCACACAAGGGGGAGTGAACCTCTTTGGATTACTGAAGAAAGAAATATAAAAAACCCCAACACATACGCAGAGAAATAAACATAAAAAATCAAAGCAGTCTATGCTCTCCGTGCTTAGTCATGGGGTAAAATCAGACAGTGGTTGGCCAGAGGAGGTCTCCATTTGGGGTTGGGAAATCTCTCTTCAAACTGGATCAGGGTGGTGGTGTCTATCTGTTTTCCACGAGCACTCTTCTGCTCCAGATACATCCCTGTAACATCAACACACAACACTCTGAACACAGGCATATCATACTTAAATATTTTAAACAATCTTGTATACGTTTTGATACTCCTACTTAAATATTTTAAACAATCTTGTATAATGTTTTGAATATACTCCTAGTTAAATATTTTAAACAATCTTGTATAACATTTTGAATATACTACTAAAATATTTTAAACAATCTTATATAACATTTTGAATATATACTCCTCAGCACTTTGTTCTGAACTGTTGATGGATTATCTGCTGTTTTAACTATGATTCCCTGCAAACTGAAATACTGAAACCCAAAATATAAAATTGAGTTGTGCAGGGGAAATTTAAAACTAACTCACACACAGATGAGTATATTCCAGAATATTAAAAAGATCTATGGAGAAAGCTAAACATCCTTGGAAACACATGACAACTCACTCTCTCTCACACACATACACACACTCACTCTCTCTCTCTCTCACTCTCTCTCTCTCTCTCTCTCAAACACACACACACACACACTTTCACCACTTGCCTAGATCGCTGCGAGGAGGCAGGGAGATACTTCGAGTCCAGTCTGGTTCCTCTACAGTCAACAAATCCCGGATGCTTTTTGCAATGATCTGCACAGCCAGATATTATTCATTCATACTGACAACACTTGACCACAGACTAGTGATCATAACATAAACAAATGTATAGATGTTCAGTGAAATTATTTTTATTTCTGCTTGGTCAGAAGAAATTGTTATTCATTGTGTTTCCTTAAGTGAGCATATATTCTTAAAATTTTTTTTTTTAATCAATGTCTAAACAAATTCTCTGTACGCACCACATTTTCTTGTTATTGCTGGAGTCAAAAACATAACAAAGCATGGCAGAGTACAGGAGACAAATGTGGCATTGGTGTGCCCTTGCCAGGGATTTGTATGCATATTTGAAAAATCAGTCTTATTGCACCTGAATTTCTTCCAGTTGTCTTTTTGTTGTTGTTGAGTTATTTGTTACAGTACAATTGGATGTAAATGATTTAGTCTTGAAGTCTTCACAGCGCTGATGCTGTGTACTGAGCAGTGGTCAAAGTCATAAGAACACAGGCATACTCATGACAAATTTTATTTAAATGTGACTGTGTCCATTTCTGTTGCTGCTCTTTTGAAAACTTTGGGAAACGCATTTCTTCATTTGACAAGAAACACCAGTTTGTAAGCTTTAACATCCAGTGCAGATGGCCAATGTCTTTTAAATAACTGTCACACAAATAAAATACCATTCATACTAGAATCAGCTAAAAACTAAAGGAGAAAAAGAACCCTACAAACAAAAAAACCCAACAAGAAAGTCTGGAACATTTTCAAGGACTAAATTATGTCTTTGATACATATTGTGATCACATGCACATATCCAAGAGCATTTGTAACCATGCACAAACATAGCATACAGAAAATATTTTTAGTGGGGGTAGGAAATCTGTTTATCTGTGTCTGTGTGTGTGTTTAAATTCTTTTTGTTTTAAGGATAATGAATTCAATAAGCACTGATGAGTTTTTTTACACCCAGTCACCGTGTGGATGCGGATTTGTACCTTTTATTATCCGTTCCCACAGGTACACAATGGCCTACTCTTCTGAAAGGCGGAACAAGTTTTAATGTGTGCGCAAGATGCAAAGTGTGTGTTCACAATGAGACCTTAGTTTACAATTACAATCTTAATTTTGAAGGACTTTTAGGGTTGTGGAGTCAGCACTGATGTTAAATCCAGGGGAAAAATTCCCCTTAAATGGGTGTCTCAGTGGTGGCTTGAGCTCGGGCTGTCAGATCGCAAGCACTATGCTCTAACCACCAGGCTATCCCGTCTCCTCTGTATATATGTAAAAATTGTTACCAACCTTGATATGTTCAAAATCAGTAATTCCTATTCGTGGAAATGCTGAGGCCTCAATCCTGATCAGTTTCCGCCCATCAATCAAGTTTGTTTCAAAACAGCTCTGTAAAAGAAGGCAAAACATTTCCACACATTAAACAATAATGGTTTAAGCGCAACCAAGAAATTCTGAGTAACACCGACATATATACGCAAGCATTTAAAAATTTTTATTTTGTGGCTACTGGAATAAGCACTTGTGTGCTTTTTTGCATCCAGTCGCTATGTGCATGCAGTGCTGTGAATTTTGTCATCTCTTCCAACTGGTACAAATATCCTACTCTTCTGAAAGGCAGAACAAGTTTTATTATGTGTGCAAGATACTTAACATGCAATCACACACTAGACCTTGGTGTATAGTCTCATCTGAAGGACTTTGGGAGAGTGGAGACTGCACTGATGTAAACTCCAGAGGAAAAATCTCCTAGAACAAGCATCTTGGTGGTGGCTCAAACCTGGGCTCAAACCAGAGCCATCAGATTGCAAGTGCAGCAAACAATGCTCTAACCACCATGCTTTACCATCTCCCTACTATTCAAGTAAGCAAGCAAGTAGACAAGCACACACACATGCATCTATGGACATACACACACACACACATTTACACACAAACAGTGAAACACACACACAACCACTCACACACATACATAACTACATTTCACAAACACACACACTCACACAGACAAAATGATCTAGATACTCAAGAAGTTTACATCATATTGAAATAAAAGATATCAGTAATGACACCTTTAGGAGCAGTAAATCAAAGAAATGCACTCCTTAAAACTACAAGGCATTTGCTGTGATGTGAGTGAGACAACATTCCCAGATATAGGTGTCAAAATGTGAAGACTGTAGAAGTCCATAAAAGAAAGACTGTGTGATTGGCAACCAAGATTTTGGGCACTGGAGATGCACCCAATGCCAATGTGGTGGTGTTGAGTGTGTAGTTTGTGTTTGTTTGTCTAATATCAAAATGGGAGAATAGACTTTAAACAAATCAATTTTTTTTTTATCAAGGTCGAAGAACTCTGTTTTTACCTTGTAGTGTGGAAATCCAAGTTCTTCTACCCATTCTGCCACTTGAGTGACAGACCAGTACATTGGATTAGGAACACGGGTATCCTTCAGATCTTCCACAATCGTAGCAGACTCGGTGGCCGTCGCCATCTTGTTTACTTGTCGCTTAGATTCATCTCGTCTTCGTCGAAACTCGCGAGAATAGAACATGTCTATGTCGTTCTGCGATAGCTCAGTGGTCTTACTGCAGTATGCGTCAGCTCGCCGTTCCAGACTTGGCTGAACGTTCCAGTCGTCTGCCATGAAAGGTTCACAGACAATACAGGCCAAAAAGCGAAAACAGAAAGAAAAAAGACGCTTTAAAGGGGTAACATGTTAGCCAGCTTATTTTCGCATTGTATTTCTCCAGATTCATTGCCTGTCTCATTGGACTTCTTGCCTTAGCCAAACCATTACCTACTTTGTGGGCACGATAACCACCACCTTTATTTTTTAATTGGCGTTTAAAGAACATAAAAAAAACAGAAATTTTATTTCATGTCAGAATAGCTTGACGTTTAATGTAGGCCTATTGGTAAAACTCGACTTGATAGTTATTTCTGCCATGTTTCAGCCATTTTCGTTGATGAATAATTGATTTTTTTTTTTTACCCCTGTTCCACGACTGTTCCCCACTGTTCACCAATGGTGAGATTTTGCGTACTCGACCGTTTTTACCCACCATTAATTAAAGTAGCCGCATTCCGACTTAGTCTGATGTCTAAACACACCAGTGTCCGTGTGTTTTTAAAAAAAAGGTCATCCGTTCCTACAGGCACACAATGGTCTACTCTTCCGAGATGAGGAACGGATTTCAACTTGTGTGCAAGATGCTCTGCGTGCGTTTGCACACAGGACCTCAGTTGATAGTCTCACTCGAAGAACTTGCGAGGGAGTGGAGTCCGTAGTGATGTTAACTCCAGGGGAAAAAACTTCCCATGAACGAGTGCCTCGGTGGTGGCTTGAACCTCGGCCATCAGATCACGAGCTTGACACTAGGTTATCCTTCCAATCCCCTCTCCTCCCTCCGAATGAATGAGTGGTTATAATCATCCAGACGCCCCTATTTCTAGTTTGTGAGTCTCATAGACCTAGGTTTTTAATTTTAAATTAAAAAAAATTGGAAAAAAAGAAAATCATATTGGTGCCCGCCACCCCTACCCCATCCCTAAGTTGTGGGTCTTACAGATCTATTCCGAACAATGAACAAACAAGTCAGCTCTGTGACTATGGGTCTCACAAAGCTAAATTTCTGCACGAGGATCGAGTCATTTTAATTGTGTATTTTGAAGTAATGTTTTTTGTTTAAAGGAATATTAATGTTTAAACGTATAATAAATAAATATAGCAAAGTACAATGACGGTAAATGGCAGGCTTGAAAATGGTGAGACTGGCTGTGAGATCATCGCAAATGGTGACTATGGCATGGTACAGATCTAATCATCAACTTAGTTTCTTTGCAAATCAATACAAATCTAAGTTTATAAAACAAACTTTCAGTCTTAATCGTGTATCCAATTTTGTATTGATTTGTTCATATAAAAAAAAAGAATTAGTCACTTCATTGACTAAACACATGACTGAAGGCTTAAAAAAACTAAGATGTTCAGTCTCTCTCTCTCTCTCTCTCTCTCTCTCTCTCTCTCTCTCTCTCTCTCTCTCTCTCTCTTCTCTCTCTCTCTCTCTCTCCCCCTCCCCCCAGTATGTTAGTCTCTGTTTCTCCCTCTCCCCTCTCTCTTTCTCTCATACTCACCCCCTCCCTGTGTGTCGTGTGTGTGTGTGTGTGTGTGTGTGTGTGTGAGAGAGAGAGAGAGAGAGAGAGAGAGAGAGAGAGAGAGAGAGAGAGAGAGAGAGAGAGAGAGAGAGAACTTTAAACCCAAAACGTTTATTCACACAGAAGCCGCTAGCCCATAAATGAAGGGGGTTGCTGACAAAATCAATGATTAATGACAAGAATACACAGTAAAGTAGGCCTACAGCTGTAACAAACCAATGCTAAACAAATCAACAGTGGGAAATTACATAAATGCAGGGAAAAGAACAGAAAAATAAAACTAATCAAATCATATTAATGTCTCTTATTCGAAAGGCTTTGCATAAATGTAACGCTAGATTACTAATTGTTTTAGGATACTACATCTGAGGGGCAATAAGAGGCTGGCGAGTATATTTTGCTGGAATATATTTTTTGCGTGTCATTAAAGGCAGGACAACATAAAACAGTATGTGCTTCATCTTTTGTTGCTTCATGACATAAAGAGGATTTTATATCAGATTCTCTGTACATTCTGCATCTATGTTTATGAACATCGGTATCTGACAACCCGTCTGAAGAGAGAGAGAGAGAGAGAGAGAAGAGAGAGAGAGAGAGAGAGAGAGAGAGAGAGAGAGAGAGAGAGAGAGAGAGAGAGAGCGTGGTGTCTCTGAGCTGTCATTTGTGGGGATTTTTGCCTTGGAATCTAACAATGGTTTTAACTGTTCATCTGAAGTCATTAACAACAAAAAACAAA
>CM054150.1:45975159-45982659 GCA_028751875.1 Rapana venosa | reverse complement strand
CCTGCATGATTCATTTGTTTTATTCCTTCTTGTCCTGCCTGCCTGCTCATGCAGTTACTACTGTGTTGTGTGTTGTTCGTTTACTTTTCTGAGTTTGAGGCTGCTTTTGTAGAAAGACAAAAGTGTATTTTCAGGTTTTCTCTGAAACCGTTGATTTTGTTCTAATAAAGTCCCCCCCCCCCCCACCCCCCCATTTCTTGTTAATTTGGTGGTAGTAGTGCTGTGTTTTTGTGCGTGTGTTTTTTTTGGCTTTTTTTATAGCTGAAAATCATTCAGTGCACGTCCTATTTTTCGTTTCCTTTGGACTTTTTGTTTTGAATGCTCCTTAAAGTATCTTGACACTACATTTAGCGCAGAGTATTTATGTTTTAAATGCACTAAGAAAGCCCTGTGGAAATGCCGGGTAACCATCTCGGTATAAATAGCATCACCGCCCTCTGGAAATTCTAGGTTATTTTCCTCCTATCACTGGCTTTGTTTCCGTCTTTCTTCTTACCTCTCTATCCTCTCTCTCAGGCTGGTTTTCTGCATACCCAACCCATTCGTTGGTCTTTTTTTTCATGCAAATCTGGAAATGTTATCTTAGGAACTTTTTAATGAGCTGCCCTGAAGTCGGAACGTGTAGGCTGAGGCCAGCAGGCAGACCTCCTGCAGTTACAAGCCCTGGAGAAGACCAGGCACTATACATTCCACACTATATGGCCATGCCAAATAGAATGCATTAAGAATGTTTCATTACAGTACTACTTCAGCATCTGGAAAACTTTGGCCCTGAGACTTCGGAAGTGGGTTTTGGGTATTTTTGTTTTTGTTTTTTTAGGCCCTAGTTGTATGCAGGCCATGGAGCACCATCATTTATTTTTGTTTTGTTTTGTTTTGTTTTTCCTTTTTAAGAGGATGTTTCACACGTCTGTCTGAATTGGTTAAGAAAGCAAAAACAACAAACGACAGACCACAACGGAAAACAAAATTCTTTTCTTTTCCCTCCTTTTTTCTCATTATCGGTTTTTTCTCATTGTTTCTATTAAGCTCATTAAGACAAACAAAACAACAAATAATCAAATCAAAACACAACAAACCAACAATCCCCCCAAAAAAACCCCCAACAACAACACCCAAACAAACAAAAACACAACAAACCCCACTAAATACAAACCAACCCAAAACAAACAAGAGAAAAAGCAACACAGAACAAAAACACTTTTCTTGAATTTGCAATTAACATCTTGCGCAACTCCCCCCCCCAAAAAAAACCAAAAAACAACCACAAACAAAAACCAAACAAACAAAGAACAAAAAACAAAACAACCAAAAACCAAACCTTAAAGAAAACAACAAACAAAACATCCCCCCCTCCCCCCGAAAAAAACAACCAACCAAACAAAAAAACTGCCCTTATGTGAAATGTGGCATGCATTCGGTGCATGTTCGATGACTTTTTGCAGACTGTCAGAGTTTTATTGGGCAAGTGGATGCTAATGAGTGCGCTTCTAAAGCGTAGACTGCGCAATTGCCTGTCTGGGTGTGTGTAATGGCTTTAGTGAGTATTGCAGTGTTACACGGTTATTCCTTCACACAGCTTACATGATATCTTATGGTTTTAACATTTATTATGGTTCAGTGGTGTTATGTGTTTTCCTCCGGTCCTTCCAGCTATCCATTAACATTGAACGTGTTCTTGATTTCTCTTGTTGATGGGCAATACATGTGTTCTTCAGTATACACTGAGTTTATACATGTATTCATCGGAAGTTTTTTTTTGGCCACTCTGGTGCATTGTGTTCTGACCCATTCAGATCTGTGGAGGAAGGTGTTACGGCTTTACCTCACAGGACTGAAAAATAAGTACTTGGTCATGGGACAAGATGGCCCTGTGTCATGGTTGTTTTCCCGGCTGGCCCAACTGTCGGTGTCACAGTGTGTGCTGTTTTGAAAACACTACACTATGCCATAAGTCGGAATGCGGCTACCTTCATGGTAGGCAAAAACAATCAAAAACAAAAAAACCCGGTTGCATACGTAAAATTGGTGGATCGGTGGTCTAGAGGTAACGCGCCTGTCTAGAAAGCGAAAAGTCCGGGTCTGAAGTGTGCGGCGGTTCGTACCCCGTTTGGACCCGAAACTTTTCCCCCATCCATTAGACCATGAGTGGTGGTCTGGGCGCTAGTCTTTCGGATGAGACGATAAACCGAGGTCCCGTGTGTTACACGTAATTATTTAGCGCACGTAAAAAACCCCACGGCAACAAGAGAGTTGTCCCTGGCAAAATTCTTAGAAAAAAGCCACTCTGATAGGGAAACAAATACAGTTGCAGACAGGAAAAAGAAAAAAAAAGGGTGGCGCTGCTCTTGTGGCGACGCGCTCTCCCCGGGGAGAGCAGCCCGAATTTCACGGAGAGAAATCTGCCGTGACTTAAAGTGGTATGAAATGAAATCTGAGCGCTTTGATTTGTTGCTTTACAAGATTCAGCGCTATATAAATTCCACATATTATTATTTTTATTAAAATCTCACCATTGGTGAACCTGGGAGCTCTAGCCGAGGAACGAGGAACCCCCCCCAACCAACTACACTATTGTTTAGGTCCTGACTCTGAGTTTTTCTTCAGGTGCTCTTAGGTTTGTGTGGAAGCAAACCAGTTTCTAATGCCTGTATTGGGCAGCATGCGCAGTGCCTGGTCTTAACTCTGTAGGTGATCTGCCTGCTGGCCCCAGCCCAAATATTCAGACCTCAGGGCATGCAGGTCATTACAACATCTATATGGGGAACAAAATCAGTTTTGCTTGGAAGAAAAGACAGGAAAGTGGGGTGGGTAGGCAGAAAAGGAGAGAGAGAGACACACAATTGACACAATTTTATTGCTATTTAGCGATCAAGCCATATAGCGCTGCAGCGCAGTAACGACGATATCAATGCGACGCGATTACAATGACATGGAAACCATGGCAGTAGTGGTATGTACATCAAGATTCGATACATTATTGTCTGTGTCTCAAGTGTCCCAATTTTCAAACCAGCCTTTCCTTTTCCAGTCTACAGCCAGCGAAGTCAGCCCATGTAAGACGAAGTCAGCCCATGTAAGACTGGATCAGGTCCCGAAGATGATGTAACTCCTGCTCAGCACTCGCCACCACTGTCGCTGTGTGTTGTGTGTTAGTACACTGTTTCCCTTTACGAAGTCTGGCAAGCCTGACACGTTCTTCTGGCAACATGTTTTTCTCTTCTTGCTCTATGTACCAGAACACACACTTAGATTCGTCGCCAGGATCTCCATTCCAAGAGTATTCCAGGGTGATGTCATCTGATTCACACATCACAATGTTTTGATCAACCGAACTATGTACCACCACCTTTCGAAACCGTGTGTTTCTCTTGCTGTCCCTTAATCTACGCTGCACACGTTTGTCAGTTAGAGTAGACACATATTGTTTCACAATACCAGTATGAGAGTCATCCACTGTGCAGCCAACTGTCAGCTCTTCCTGCACATCAGACGCCTCAGAAGACATACTGATCTTACTGTCTGTTGCTGGTTCACACGGCAAATCAAGAGAATCTAGTGTGGCTGGGACATTCACTGCACTGTCAACACACAGCTCTGTGTACACGCTGGCTTGTTTTGATTCGGCATCCACTCTCTCACGATGCAGGGAGTCACTGTCAGACAACACCGGCTCTTCCAAAACACTGTCCTTGTCACACTGACGACTTGCCTGTCTTTCTTGATGTTGTTTACTTCTTTGGACGTCACGACGGATTTGGGAAGGGCACTTCTTGCGAAAATACTGAACTCGCGAATTACGATTCAGCACTGGGTCCGCCATTTCTGTTGATACTGACTTGTCAACTGGCTTCAGTCGCAAGACGAAGACAACGCTGCCGCCTCTCCCCCGCGACTTTCCAGCTCGATAGGACGTTGTCGATCAGCAGGGCGTTTAAAGTTGTTACTACAGTTGCTGGAAGGCCAGTAACTGACATTTTGAAGCTTAAATGCAAAAATTTGCAGCAGCTTACTAACAGCACGCCCTTTTAGTTCTCGTCCCGTCACGCTGTCTCCGAGAGAGAGAGAGAGAGAAGAGAGAGAGAGAGAGAGAGAGAGGAGAGAGAGAGAGAGAGAGAGAGAGAGAGACAATGACAATGACAATGACAAATTCTTTTATTTCGAGGATAATTGAATAAGCACACATTGCTTTTTTACATCCAGTCCCCGCCCGTTAGGGATACATCTTAATAATAATAACCCAATACTTGTTACAGTCTCGTAATAAAAACAAGGGGAAATAACCCTTTTCAAAACAGCTCCCCCCAACAACCCTCCCCCCCCCCCAAAGCAAGCAAATTAAAAGAAAATCCTAAGAATACCCCACCCCTACCCCCAACCCCCAAAAAACCCTAACCAAAAACAAACAAACAAACAAAAGAGAAGGAAAACCAAACCAACAAAAGATGATAAAAAAGAGAAAAACGACAAACAACAACAACAAGAACAAGAGCAACAACAAAGCCAAGAAAAATAACACAACCAAACTTAATAAGTCATAAAGATAAACATCTACACATTGTCAAATGGTACACATACTTGTTACGCATAATTATAAGATATTGAAATAGGGCACTCATTAAAACTTAAGTACAGAGGCAAGTCCAATAAAGTATTGAAAATATAAAAATATGAATCCTTTATCAGGATATACTATGACTATAAGCAGGACGATAAAAGGTGAGAGAGACAGAGACAGAGAGTGTGTGTGTGTGTATTTCAGAGATAATATCCAATATATAAATCCCAAAACAGTATGCGATCCCATCAACACTCATTTTAGATTATACTCGTTTCAAATTATATGTCATGATAATGAAATAAAATTTAATAAACCCATACATCCACACAATAAAAACAAGAAACAAACCAAGAAGAAATTAAATCTATACAGTCGTTTAGGGAGAGAATATGGGTGGGTGAGTGAGTGAGTATGTGTGTGTGTGTGTGTGTGTGTTTGAGCGCGCGCGCGCGCGCGTGTGTGTGTGTGTTTGAGTGTTTTGTGTGTGTGTGGGGGGGGGGGGGGGTGTTTCAGGGATAATACTAAATATGTAATACTCACATAGCACACGATCAACACAAACACTTTTTAATTATGTTCATGCAAATTGAATGTCATGGTAATAAAATAAGTGCAATACCCATACACTCTCATAATAAAGAGGGGGAAAAAGCCAATAAAGTCATAAAAAAGAACTCTACACATTGTAAGTAATAGAAACAAATTCTTTTTTTCCAGGATAATGAATAAGTATTCATGTTCTTTTTACATCCAGTCCCCGCCCATGGGGTCACATTTAAAAATGCACTCAGTACTCATACTTTCAAGCAGAAAAGCAAAGGGAAAAAACTTTTTTTTAAAGAAAAAGAGAGAAGAAGAAAAAAACAAACAAACAAACAAACAAACTAACAAACAACCCCAGACGAGCAAAAGACAAAACATACCCCAGAACCCCCCCCCAAAAAAAAAACAACAACAACAAAAAACAAAAAAAAAACAAGCAAACAAAACAAACAAAAAAAAGAAAAAAGAAAAAAAAACAAAAAAAAAAAAAAAACCCCCAAAAAACAACAACAACAACAAAAAAGCAGACAAAAACACCCTTCCAAATAAACAAAAAAAAAAAACAAGAAAAAACAAGAAAATCAAACAAACAAATGAAAAAAAACACCAAAAAACAAACAAATAAACAAACAAACAAAAACAACAATAAAAAAAACAAAAAAAAAACAGCACCGTTCCCCCTTCACACACACACACACACACACACACACACACACGCACACACACACACACACACACACACACACACACACACACACACACACATACATACACCAAAACAAAAAACTAACAAGCGAAAAACCCAAACAAATCACCAACAAAGAACAAAGTAACAACTACAGCAATAACAACCACAGAGAGAGAGAGAGAGAGAGAGAGAGAGAGAGAGAGAGAGAGAGAGAGAGAGAGAGAGAGAGAGCCAAACTTATAGATCATAAAATTGAACACCTTCATACTGTAGAATAGTACACATAGTTGTTACACGTGGTAATAAGATATTAAAATAGGAGATTCACTGGAGCTCAAGTACAGTCAACAAGTCCAAAATAATATGAAAATCGAAAGTATGAATATGCCCTTATTAGAATACACAATAACAATAGAAGGAGAGAGAGAGAGAGAGAGAGAGAGAGAGAGAGAGAGAGAGAGAGAGAGAAAAGAGAGAGAGAATGAATTAATTGCATATCGGTCTTAGGCCATAATACAAGAGAGAGAGAGAGAGAGAGAAGAGAGAGAGAGAGAGAGAGAGAGAGAGAGAGAGAGTAGAGAAGAGAAGAGAGTGTGTGTGTGTGTGTGTGTGTGTTTCAGAGATGGTACTAAAGATAAAATTCTCAAACAGTACACGATCACCTTGGAGAGAGAGAGAGAGAGAGAGAGAGAGAGAGAGAGAGAGAGAGAGAGAGAGAGAGAGAGAGAGAGAGAGAGAGAGAGCGCTCAGCTAAGGTCCCCCGTGGGGATGCTGGGGGCCTGTCAGTATAAATTTACCATCCTCAGCTTCTAGAAATTCTTTGCTAGGACTTCTCTCTTTTCTATCCCTCTCTTCGTTATATTTAGCCTTGTTCCTTTTCTTCCTGTGACCTTCTAATCTAGTTTTTGCCTTTGTTCCAGAAAGATTAAAAATGTTAACAATTATCTCCCACACTGAAGTCGGATGCGCTGGGCTAGACTTGTCAGGCGCTTAACGGCAGTGCAACGCAATTTTGCTCTTATGACGGACAATAGCTGTCCGAGCGTTTGAAGAAGAAGAAGAGAACGAAGGGGGAGAACCAGAAGAAAAGGGAGTGCTAGAAAAGGGGAAATTTCTAGTACATAATTTCCAGAAAGTGGGGATGCTGTTGTTTTTTCGTTTTTGTTTGTAATATATATTGAAAGCGGCTCCCGCGTCCATAAGGGGAAATTCTCAGACTTGAAATGCAAAACAGGTAAGAAAAAAGAGAAGAAAGCTTAACTAACATGTCAATCGCTCGAGAGGTCCCTTTTGGTGGGAAAACTGTAAAATTTCAAGTGGCACTGTAGATCAATAGAGTTCGGTGTTCTACCCGTAAATTAAGCTAAGCTGGCACTCATTAGCTTCCTATATTAATTATGGAGACAAGGAATGGCACGTAACCAACGGCAGACGATAACCATTGAGTGGGCTGAACGTTGGTTGTCAGCCTTTATACTGTATTATATACCCACCCCCATCCCCACCCCCGCCGCCTGGTTCCTCGGCTACAGCTCCAAGGTTCACCAATGGTGAGATTTTGGGTATGCAACCGCTTTTGCCCACCATGAAGGTAGCCGCATTCCGATTTCGGGGATGTATGCTGGGTATGTTCGTGTTTCTGTATTCCACCGAATGCTGACATGAATTATAGGATCTTCAGCGTGCATATTTGATCTTCAGCCTTTGT
>CM054150.1:45935159-45972659 GCA_028751875.1 Rapana venosa | reverse complement strand
GTGCCAACCACAGCACCAAATCCACCTTAGTCCACACTTTAGATACTCTTCTACTCGCTTCTGATGCATGGAGAATCTCCCTTCTCACTCTCCTTGACTTATCTGCAGCCTTTGACACAATAGATCACTCAATTCTTCTTTCTCGTCTTCAAAATACGTTTAGTGTTAATGGCACATCCCTTACCTGGTTTACATCAAACCTCACAGACCGATTCCAGAAAGTTATTGTCAATAAAATTAAATTTTAAAAAAACCCTGTCAAACTGGAATGTGGAGTCCCACAGGGATCAGTTCTGGGTCCTGTTCTCTTCACCCTCTATAGGGCTCCACTCTCACAGATAATAAACCACCATCATCTTGATCATCCTTTCTATGCCGATGAATCTCAGCTTCAGTGCAGTGACACTCTTGAAAAACTGCCTTCCCTCCTGACAAACATAGCCTACTGCTTTCAAGACATTTAAAACTGAACAAGTTACAGCTAAATGATGATACAACCGAAGCTATGCTCATAGGGACCGAACATAAACTTTCCTCCATCACAACATCTTCAATAGAATTCGGCAATACATACGCATTGGTGAACCACGGAGATGTAGCCTAGGAAGAAAAGATGAGAACAATAAAAGCGTTTCAAAATTAAGGTAGCTGCATTCCGACACCAGTCTGCACGCGATTAAAAAAACATAAAAAACCCAACATTGTCATCCGTTCCTACTGGCACACAATGGCCTATTCTTCCAAAGACAGAACGTGTTTCAACGTGTGCGCAAGATGTTCTGCGTGTATTCGCACATGGGAACAGGGGTTATAGTCACATTTCGGGGGAGTGGAAACGATATGAAAGAAATTTCTCCTCCTCCCCCCCCCCCCCGCCCCCCCCCCCCCCCCCCCCCCCCCCCCCCCCCCCCCCCCCTTCATATGATGGGTAGTGGCTCGAACCCGGGCCTTAAACCTGCTCAAAGCTCTAAACACTAGGCTAGCAACCCCCCCCCCCCCCCCCCTCCCTGCAGCACATACGTTAAAAGCTTATCTTTTGTGGAAGAGTAGGAAACTCATTGCTGGTGTTATGGATGATACGAACACACCCAAACATGCAGTTAATGGGTTTTAACCTACTTGTCTAAGATTTGCGCTAGGCTAGGGCAGCACACTATTTCCGTTAAGAAGAAATCAAGAGCCCATAGTAAGCTTGAGTCATACTTCACCACCCCCCCCCCCCAAAAAAAAAAAAAAAAAATCTTTTTCTACGGCCTCCTTAGAATCCTCTTATGGTTGCGTAAAATTTAAGCTAGGCAACGTTGAACATTTCTTTTTTTTTGGGTATACTTATTCAAGAAAAAAAAAGGCCTCGGTTGTTCGATTTGTTCGATATCAATAAATCTAAGCGATGAAACATGCTGGGATATTTGTGGGTCACAACACACACACACACACACACACACACACACACACACCACACACACACACACACACACACACACACACACTATGACTTCGCACAAAACATGATGTAGGTCGGTAGACTCCTTGAAATACCATCCATAAAACCTTTTTTGTGCCCCGACAACCATATCCTGCATGGTCCCTTAGAAAATGACAAAAACTGATGTATTGTAGAATGAGGCGCCAGAGTTGAATGCCGTTTTATTGGTTCAGTTGGTAGGGGCGAGTTTTGCTTTCTAGCATTTCTCAGGAGTTAAGTGTTCTACGGTAACGTTGGCGGATTTTTGTTTGTTTGTTTATTTTTATACTGGGAAAAGATTTTACAGGATTTATGATCCTATGATTGTTGAAACTTTTTGAAATCTCTGTCTGCCCTTCTGTCTGTCTGTCTTGATTTACCGCGTACATGAGTAATGAGTTGCTATAGAGTTGTTGTTTCATGCGTGCACTGGAATTGTATTATTCCTTAACAACCTAACAATAGTGCTCTCTCTGTATTTGTCTCTCTCTCCCTTTGCCTTGTTCACTCGCCCACTCGCTTTCTATCTGATACGAAAAGATATGGATGTTTTTCTTTCCATTTAGATTGTACATATAGAATCAGATACTATTGGCAATAATTGGTGTTGTGTGTATTTGTATGTAAATTTTTTTACTTTCTTCTGATATGAATTAATAAATTAAAAAATATGAATTCTTCTGTATGTTTCCCCCCCATCTAAAATCATCTTGTACTTTGATATTTATGTATTGTAATCTCTCTCTCACTCACTCAATTCCGTTTGATCTTTAAAAGTAATGTTTGAATCAGCTAAGGATTATGTTTATTTGTTGAATATGTGTATACTGTGTTTACAAAATCATTCGATTAGCCATTATTTTAAGCATTAGTGTGAATTCAATATGGAGTGCGTACATTGTTTTAAGCATTTCTTGTTGGCTTTTTTCGTCCCATTTCCTAATCGAATTCTTATTTTTTAAAAAAACGTTGTTACCATTCTAGTCCCGTTTAGGGCAAGAGCCGAATTGAAAAAAAGAATGTGAATACTTATCTGTAACCCTTAGGAATAAAGAAGATCTCTCTCTCTCTCTCTCTCTCTCTCTCTCTCTCTCTCTCTCTCTCTCTCTCTCTCTCTCTCTCTCTCTCTCTCTCTCTCTGTGCTGTCTTGAGAATTATATATTTAGTATTAACCTTGAAACACACACGCACTCTCTCTCTCTCTCTCTCTCTCTCTCTCTCTCTCGCTCTCTCTCTCGCTCTCTCTCTCTCTCCCTGACCTTATAGATTTGGCTTTTATCCCCCCCCCCCCTTTCTTTCTCCTCTTCCTTGTTTTTATTGTATGAATATACGGGTATTGAGTTTATTTCATTATCATGACATATAATCTGCATGAATATAATCAAAATAAGTGTTGACTGTGATCGTGCACTGTTTTGAGAATTATATATTTAGAGTTATCATTGAAACACACACACACACACACACACACACACACACACACACACACACACACACACACACACACACACACACTTTCTCTCTCTCTCTCTCTCTCTCTCTCTCTCTCTCTCTCTCTCTCTCTCTCTCTCTCTCTCTCTCACTCATGACCTTATAGATTTAGCTGGTTGTTGTTTTGTTTTTTCTTTCTTTCTTTCCTTCCTTGTTTTTATAGTGTGAGAGTATGGGTATTGAGGTTTAAAAAAAAAATTTTTTTTTTAATCATCATAACTTTTTTTCTTCTTTTTTTTGTATGAGTAATCAAAATAAGTGTTGAAGGTGATCGTGTACTGTTTTGAGAATTATATATTTAGTACATCTCTGAAACACACACACACGCACACGCACATACTCTCTCTCTCTCTCTCTCTCTCTCTCTCTCTCTCTCTCTCTCTCTCTCTCTCTCTCTCTCTTTTTTGTATTGTGGCCTAAGGCCGATATGCAGTTAATTCATTCTCTCTCTCTCTCTCTCTCTCTCTCTCTCTCTCTCTCTCTCTCTCTCTCTCTCTCTCTCTCTCTCTCTCTCTCTCTCTCTCTCTCTCTCTCCTTCTATTGTTGTTGTGTATTCTAATAAAGGGCATATTCATACTTTCGATTTTCAATATTATTTTGGACTTGTTGACTGTACTTGAGTTCCAGTGAATCTCCTATCTTAATATCTTATTATCACGTGTAACAACTATGTGTACTATTCTACAATATGAAGGTGTTCAATTTTATGATCTATAAGTTTGGCTTACTCTCTCTCTCTCTCTCTCTCTCTCTCTCTCTCTCTCTCTCTCTCTCTCTCTCTCTCTCTCTCTCTCTCTCTCTCTCTCTCTCTCTGTTGTTATTGCTGTAGTTGTTACTTTGTTTTTTGTTGTTGATTTGTTTGGGTTTTTTGTTTGTTTGTTT
The DNA here is from genome assembly GCA_028751875.1 of Rapana venosa. Taxonomy (NCBI): domain Eukaryota; kingdom Metazoa; phylum Mollusca; class Gastropoda; order Neogastropoda; family Muricidae; genus Rapana; species Rapana venosa. The sequence goes on along the minus strand of CM054150.1, from coordinate 45,968,821 downwards.
TTTGTTTTGGTGTATGTATGTATGTGTGTGTGGAGGGGGGAACGGTGTTGGTTTTTTTTTGTTTTTGTTTGTTTGCTGTTGGTTTTTTTTGTTGTTTTTTCTCATTTGTTTGTTTGTTGTTGTTTTTTCTTGTTTTTTGTTTGTTTGGGAGGGTGCTTTTGTCTGTTTTTTGTTGTTTTTTAAATTTATTTATTTTGTTTGTTTTGTTTTTGTTTTTTGTTGTTGTTGGTTTTTTTTTGGGGGGGGTTCTGGGGTTTATTTTGTCTTTTGCTCGTCAGGGGTTGTTTGTTTGTTTGTTTTTTCTTTTTCTCTCTTTTTCTTTTTAAACAAAAAAGTGTTTTTCCCTTTGCTTCTACTGTTTGAAAATATGAGTACTGAGTGCATTTTCAAATGTGACCCCACGGGCGGGGACTGGATGTAAAAAAGCACATGAGTACTTATTCATTATCCTGGGAAAAAAAAAGAATTTGTTTCTATTACTTACAATGTGTAGATGTTCTTTTTTATGACTTTATTGGCTTTCCCCCCCCCCTCTTTATTATGTGAGTGTATGGGTATTGCACTTATTTTATTATCATGACATTCAATTTGTATGAGTATAATTAAAAGTGTTTGTGTTGATCGTGTGCTATGTGAGTATTACATATTTAGTATTATCCCTGAAACACCCCCCCCCCCTCCACCACACACACTCACCCCCACACACACACACACACACACACACACACACACACACACACACACACACACACACACACACACACACACACACACACACACACACCACACACACACACTCACACACACAAAACACACACACACATACACACACACACTCACTCACTCACTCACTCACTCACTCATATTCTCTCCCTCAATGACTGTATAGGTTTAGATTTCTTCTTTGTTTTATTTCTTGTTTTTATTGTGTGGATGTATGGGTATTGAATTTATTTCATTATCATGACATACAATTTGAAACGAATATAATCTAAAATGAGCGTTGATGGGATCGCATACTGTTTTGGGAATTATATATTGGATATTATCTCTGAAATACACACACACACACTCTCTGTCTCTGTCTCTCTCTCACCTTTTATCGTCTTGCTTATAGTTATAGTGTATCCTGATGAAGGATTGATATTTTATATTTTCAATACTTTATTGGACTTGCCTCTGTACTTAAGTTTTAATGAGTGCCCTATTTCAATATCTTATAATTATGTGTAACAAGTATGTGTACCATTTTGACAATGTGTAGATGTTTATCTTTATGACTTATTAAGTTTGGTTGTGCTATTTTTCTTGGCTCTGTTGTTGTTCTTGTTGTTGTTGTTTGTCTGTTTTTCTCTTTTTTTATCTTCTTCTGTTGGTTTGGTTTTTCTTTCTCTTTTGTTTGTTTGTTTGTTTTGGTTAGGGTTTTTTTTTGGGAGGTGGGGGTGGGGTATTTTTGGGGTTTTCTTTTATTTGCTTGCTTTGGGGGGGGGGGGGATGTGTTGGGGGGGGGGGGGGGGAGGCTGTTTTGAAAAGGGTTATTTCCCCTTGTTTTTATTGTGAGACTGTATAAGTATTGGGTTATTATTATTAAGATGTATCCCTAACGGGCGGGGACTGGATGTAAAAAAGCACATGTGTGCTTATTCATTATCCTCGAAATAAAAGAATTTGTCATTGTCATTGTCATTGTCTCTCTCTCAGAGAGTTCTAAGACAATTTACCGGAAAAATCAAAGGTTTATCACCTTAAACCTGCTGTAAACATCTCGTTTTTAATATATTTTCTTTTGTCCTTCGTTTTATGGTAATTTTTAAAAAATAGACATGGGCAGTGGTTTGAAATTTAATGTGTTATTTTACTATCTTTTACTGAAGAACCTTGGCATGTATCAGTGTGTGTATACAGGGAATACAGCACCATATTAAACTGTAAGGCTGCATGCAGCATAAGATAAAAGCCGAAACTCGAAGCTCCAGAAACAGGAAATTACAACAAACACAGTCAGTAATTCAATCTCCTAAACATGTTTTCATTATTGTCATCGTAATGGAACACATTGCTCATTTGTCTGTGTGCATGTGTGATTGATTCTGTACATGCGCGCACACACTGTGAGAAGGTTTTTCACGGCAGAAGTGACTGAGGGCTTGTTTCACCTGCACAGCCGGGGCATCATTCACAGGTTTGTGAACCACTTTTAAAAGACTACCTGGCGTTCTGTTGTCTTGTATTGTCTGGTCGTAGTGTTTTGCCCTGTCCTATCTCGCTCTGCTCTGCTCTGCTGCCCTGCTCTGAAAGCTAGCTGGCGTTTTTCTTGTCTTGCTCTGTCTCGTCCTGTCATTTCCATCTCCGTTTTGTTGTGTCTTCTCCTGTCTGACCCTGCCATTTAAGGCCTTGAGCGAATTCTTAAACCCAAAGGCCTATTTGCTCTAATGACTTTACCAAGGCTTTTGCAACACCTAGTGACCCTTGCTGCTGTGACACATGTGTGGACATGAAGTATACCTTCCGAAGAGATATCAGCCATCAAACTAATCAATGCTAACTCTAGATTTTACATCAGATCTGAAGGTAGATACAGCAGGTTTCGGAACTGGCATTGTAATTGAGGTTCACTATATGTGTTTGTTATGATCAGGCCTTTTTGTTCTGATCAAAGATTGGATGCTTAACACAACAACAAAAGATCAAAGGAAAAGAGTTTCAAAGGACCAACAAATGGCCTGATTATGTCTTCACAGGCTAATGTTGTATGCACTTGCAAAAACATGAACAGAGACAAACAGAATCCCCAAAGATGAACTGGCACTGCACAATTGACAGGAACTTTCCGATGATAAGGAGGTGAAGGAACAATACAGTGATAAGGGTCGCGGACCAAACACACTGGTTGGAGCATCTAAATGCATGATTATAGAATTTTCCTCGTTCCTTGGCTAGGGCTCAGAGGATCACCATTGGTGAGATTTTGCGTATGCGATCATTTTTCCCACCACGAAGGTAGCCGCATTCTGACTCGGGGATGTGTAGGGATATGGAAATCAGATCAGTTCTAGTGTGATAATTATCAAAAGAAGAGTGTGCAGCAGACGCTGTGTGCCATAAGTGACAGCACACCAACAGACTGTCTTTCAAGGACAAGATGACAACAGCAGAACAATGTCGGGTGTTTTGCTATCGCCTCTTGACATTACAGAGTCATCAGCAGGTTTGTGTTTAGGCTCTCTGGCATTATATTTTTTCTGTTCTTGTTTTGTTCTGCGTTTGTCCTGTGCTGTTCTTCGTTATAATTGTTCTGCTGCCCTGCCCTGCTCAGTTTACCATTGTTTTTGATTGCCTTGCTTCATGCAGTCATGTTGCATCTTAAATCCTTCCCGGATGTTTCATGTTCTACCTTGCCCTGTCCTGTCGAAATTAATCTGTCATGCCAAGTTTAGCACATCTTTTCCCATTCTTCTATTTCCTGTATTACTTTCTTCTGCTCATCTCTTGTCTTGGAACTTTCGCCTACCTGGACTATCATTGTCCTATCCTGTTCTGTCCACCCTGTACTGTCCAGTGCAGTACTATCTGACCATGTTGTCGTACTTATTCAGTCTCATGACTCCGCTCTGGCCGGCCATGAGTAAGTCATGAAACCCTGTACTGGCTACCATGAATTATGTGGTGGTAATCAGTTTCTAATCTGAATTTCGGGGATGGACTTGGTAAAATATGTATCATCATGTACACAACAAATCAAAGGGGGGACGGGATAGCCTAGTGGTTAGAACATTGCGCTCGCAATCTGACGACCCGGGTTCGATTCCCGTTCAAGGGGATATTTTCCTCTAGAGTTAACATCAGTGCAGACTCCACTCTCCCCAAAAGTCCTTCGGATGAGACTATAAACCGAGGTCCCGTGTGCGAAAGCACGCAGGACATCTTGCGCACAAGTCAAATCCTGTTCCGCTTTTCGTAAGAGTAGGCCATTGTGTGCCGGTGGGAACAGATGACAGAATTTACAAAACCGCATACACACGGGGACTGGATGTAAAAAAGCACGTGAGTGCTTATTCCATTAGCCTCGATATAAAAAAAGTGATAGCAATTGTAATATATTGTCTCAGCCTTTTCAACCTGAACCCACACCACCCCATTCTCTTTTGCGCTCTGTTTTATTTTACCCCAACATACTTAAAACTCAGATTGCCCTTCCCTTACCCTGCCATTCTCTGTACACTACTGTGTAGTACATGTTCCTGCCTCGCTTTTCCTGTTCTACAGCTTTCCCTACCATGCAGTACCGTAAGTGTTCTGCTCTGCCACCGTCACCATATCCTTCGCGTCTGTTATACTTTCCTTATCGTTCCCTACCACCCCTTCCTTTGATTCTCTCTGCTCTGTCTTGGCTGATACTGTCCTCTATCCTCCAGTATCGTGCTGTCAATGAAATCCTACCCACGCTGTCCCTTTCCTGACCTCTCCTTGACAATGACACCTCGTACAGCTAAACTGCACCACACCCAATTCAACATTTATAACTATTCGGTGTTGGCCTGGTAGACTTTGTTCTTTTATACCACAGTATATGGTATCCCCTGCTTGCTTAGTTCAGGTCATCCAGGCCTGTCCAGTTTTGTCCTCCTTCGTGCAAGATTTCTGAATCACTCATCTTCCGTCTCTCTTCATTTTTAGCACATATATCCTCGTTTTTCCGTCCCTGTCCTGTTTTTCCACCTCCCACTAACTGTACGTTTGTTTCTTCCCTTGCCTTTCTTCATTTTTGGTTACATTTCGTCTTCCTCATCACGTCTTGGTTGCAGCATGTGTTCTCTCATAATTATCATATGATATAAAAGCACAAAAATACAGAGCATGCCCGCTGTACCTAGAGAGGGAGGGACTCTACCAGGTTCAAGTTGCCAAAGAAATGTCTCATCTCATCTCATCTACTCCCATAACCCCCTCCAGGATCGTAGGGGCACTGCAGTGACGAACGTTGCACCAGTTGGCTCCATTTGCGGTGGTTGTGGGCAAGTGCCTGGGTTGTGGAGAAGCTCTTCTTGGTCCATTCAGTGATGTTGTCTGCCCATTTCTTCGTCGGCCTGCCTCGCCTTCTCTCCCCTTGCACTCTTCCTTGCAGTATGGTCTTGGAAAGCCCATCTGATCTTGTCACATGTCCATATCATCTGATCTTCCTTTTCTTGACTGTGGTCAGCAGGTCTTCGCACTGTTTTACTTGTTGGATGATGGTTTGTCGGACTTCCTCGTTAGTTATGTGGTCCGTGTATGAAATGCCAAGGAATCTTCTGAGGCATCTCATCTTCAAAGCCTGGATCATTTCTTGTAGATAGCATTCAGTGTCCAGGATTCGCATACATACAGGTATGTGGAGATGACCAATGCATGCAGTAGCTTGACCTTGGTCCTGAGAGAGATGTTTCGGTCTTTCCAGATGGTCTTGAGCTTCGCCATTGCTGCTACTGTTTGTGCAGCTCTTGCGAGGATTTCGGTCTTTGAACCTTCTTCAGTAATAAAAGTTCAAAGGTACTTGACGTGATCTACAACCTCAAGTTCTTTTCCACTGACTGTGATCTTGGTAGTGATTGACTGGGCACTGTTTGTCGTGAGTTTTGTCTTCTCGGCACTGATCTCCATGCCGTTTCTGGAGGATGTTTCGTATAGGTGGTACACTAGGTTGGCTAGTTCCTGTTCGTTTCCTGCCAGTCCATCGATGTCATCGGCAAAGCTGAGGTTGGTGATTGTCCGCCCGCCAAAGAGATACAACCCGACAATTCAGTGCAGGGCCGTACATTTTTTGGTCATCCTATCCCAGGTTTTGTTTGAAACTTTTCGTCTTTCAGTGAAGTTTACATTGAGGAAGACCTGGTATATTTTGAGGAAGACCCGCCATCACTGCTACTATAAATACTGCTTCTACTGCTATTGATACTTCTTCTGCTGCTGCTGCGATTCTTACTGCTTCCATCATTATAACCCGCTTCCAGTGCTACTGTAGTACATCAGAGATTTTGGTACCACGAGTACTTACTTTTACTGTTATTGCTGATACATACTTTAACTTCTGTTTTGCCGTTGCTGCGGCTGTTTCTACGATCGGAGATGAAAGTCGTTGCTGCCGACTTGATTTTGATCACTACTGCTGCTACAGGTATTGTTACATCATCAATATTTTTCCATAAACAAGATCGATCAGTCCTTATGCACCGATGATGCTTCACCTGTTTTGCCGGTCCACTATCACCCCTATTACTGCTATCACAGCCACTACCACCGCGATGGTTTCTGTTTCAACAAACAAAGCGTTGCTATGCTGTCCTGATGTTGACAGAAGTATCGTTGTATTGACGGTGGGCTCTAACGCGTCTGACGGCACGAAGAGACAAAATGTTCACATTGATTACAGTGGGGGTTTGAAGCCTATTTTTAATGAATTTTTTTAAAAACTGTATTCTTTTATATTGAGGATAATGGAATAGCACTCATGTTTTTTTACATCCAGTCCCGTGTGTATGCAGTTTTGTAAATTCTGTCATCTGTTCCTACCAGCACACAATGGTCTATTTTTTCGAAAAGCTGAACAGGATTTAACATGTGCGCAAGATGTTCTGCGAGCGTTCGCACACGGGGCCTCGGTTTATAGTCTCATCCGAAGGACTTTTGGGGAGAGTGGAGTCTGCACTAATGTTAACTCCAGAAGAAAACTCCCCCTGAACAGGATTCGAACCCAGGTGGTCAGATTTCGAGCGCAGTGTTCTAACCACTAGGCTATCCCGCCCCGCTTTGCTTCCATTAGGTGCAGGCCTCATTCCACTCATTCCGCTCGTCACTGTTGTCCTGGTGATTTTGTTTTGAAATCACCTGCTGCACGATTCAGCCCGGCTCAGGGTAACTGCTAAATCAGGTGGGGCTGGCTGTGTATGTTGACAGGGACTGAGAAAACAAATTCTATTTGGTTTGCTCGCGGGGAGGGAGACACACTGAAATGGGAAGATAAACCACACACGCGCTCACGCACGAGCACTCTCGCTTGCACGCAAGCACACACACACACTCACACACACACACAGAACCTCTGTGCTCATTATAATGGACAGTCAAATCGATCAGTCAAACATTCAACAATCAGCTTTAGGATTTTTAGCGCATACTTTGTCATAATGCTCCTATAGAATACGAAACTGCAATGTCACCCTTCCATTCTTTTTTTTTTATGTCACCATTTTCTTCATTAAGACGTACCTCGCACAGACTCGTATGTTGTCATACATTAAAATGCTGTTTGCACCTGGGTACGTTTCCTGTATTTGTATTTTTTCCGTTTTTTATGTTTAATAGAATAAGGAAGAGAAAAACAGAACAGATTCAAACACCTGCAGGTCTATGAGTACTCACGCATGCGTAACACCCATAAGCACGTACGTGCGCGCACGCACACACACACACACACTACAACACACATATACACTACAACACACACACACACACACACACACACACACACACACACACACACACACACACAGACACACGCACCCAAAACACACACACTCTCAACACACACACACACACACACACACACACACACACACACACACACACACACACACACACACACACACACACACACACACACACACACAAAGAAACGAAACCAAAGGTAAACGTTACCAGAGGATATTTTCTCGAAAATTCTACAGCTCCAGTCATGTCTTTTTTCCCTGGAAGACAACACCTCAGCCACTCTCCCTGTCTTCAGCCTCCCCCACCCCCTCCGTTTTTGTGCTTTCAGTGGTCTGGTTCCACTGGGAAGGGGGGAAGGGGGGGGGGGATGCGAAGGAGAAGACGTACTGAAATTGCTCTGGTATTTTTGTGAATTAGTGACTAGTTCTAAGTGGTTTTACTTTTTCATAGTTGGCATGTAGCTAGATCAGGAGGATGGGAATTTCAGTACAACTGTACAGGTCTGTCTGTGGGACATTTGCGGCAGTATTTGCCTGTTTCATGTCGAAACGGGCAGAAATCAAATCTGCCATGCATACCTCCATCCTGACGCTGAAAAGCGGGCGAGACGGTGTCCTGTTAGGACTGACCCTCACCTATCTATTTTGGGGGGATTTTTATTGCCGTGTGGTGACGTGGAGACCAACCCTGGACCCACCCACCCCTACATCCACTGGCCAAGGACGCAAGCTGAGGCAAACGAGCTTAACAACGGGTGTTGGTCAAACGGTCGCAGGGAAGCCTTTCCGTAGGACCAAAACCAGTGCTGAGGTGGCTGCCAACACACCTACGACCATACAACACAGACAGGATTCCTCTCCTGCAGCAACTCCCCAGGAAGTGACGTTGAACACGATGACAGACAAAATAGAAAAGCTGGAAAACCTGTTGAAGTCTACAGTGGACAGTTTGAAAAGAGAGATACAAGTGTTGACAGACAGTGTTGGTGCTCAGAAAGAAGAAATGTGTGACCTTAGAAGAGACATGGACAATCTCAGAACTGAAAACTAAAGACTACGACAGACATACAGAACTGACAAACAGAGTGGATAAGCTAGAAAAGAGGGCAGATGACACAGAAGGACAATCAGGGCGAAACAACATTATTGTTCATGGCATAGAGAAGAAAACAAATGAGACTGGTGCTGACTGTGAGATGGCTGTGAAAAATCTTCTCTCTGAAAAAATGGATGTCAAGGATGTAAAGTTTGATAGAGTGGCCCGTATCAATTCTAAAGCTAACTCTCCTATTTTTGCCAGATGATGTTTTCATCAGGATAAGATTAGAATAATGAGCGCAAAATCTCGTTTGAAAGGCTCTAGTATTTTTGTAGATGAAGATTTTCTCAGTCTGTTAGGGAAATTAGGCGTAAACTGACCCCATATTTAAAGAGCGCTAGAGCAGAGGTGAAACAAGTAAGAATGGTTTTTGACCATCTGATGATAAATGAAGAAAAGGTGACCCTCAAGTAAACCAACACTGGTCGTAAGTGGGCCTGAGTCAGTCACACAGGCAATAGGGCTTTGTGCTGCGGAGCGTGACGAGACACAACTGGCTTTAAGAAGCAAGACTAAGACAGGTCTGACCAAGGTTTACTAGGCTTAGGCCTAACATCTATCCCCCAGGATTTGTCTTGTTGTAGGCGGCCCTCAAATAAAGAGCCCTTGTTAATAAATGATGATGGCAGAACTGATGATAGCATTAACTTGGTTTCTAGTCTCATCAATGTAAATAGTGAGAGTGTCAGTTTAGATGATGTACACTCATTTGATCATAGCAATAAAAATGCAACAAATAAAACGTTTTCTTTTTTACTTTTTAAATTTTTTTAATCTTGGAATGTAAATGGGTTGCTTTCTATTCGATTTTGTATCTTATGTGGGTAGCTTCGATTTTATTTGTCTGTCAGAAAAGTTCCTGGAAAATATCCAGCCACATGTTTTTAGTGGCTATAAGGCCTTCTGTAAGTCAGCAATTAAAGTTAGTCATCAAGGGAGTTGATCCGGTGGGTTAGTTTGTTTAATAAAGTAAGAGTTAGCTGCCCTTGTGAAATGTTTGGATGTTCCATATACTAATATTTGTGCTTTTCTCTTTGACAAATCTTTGTTGTGTACTTCAAGGAATGTATTACTTGTATGTGTGTATATCCCACCTGAAGGTTGACAATTTTAATGGAGGTGAAAATATTGTACTTTTTCTGCTAAAATTATTCAACAATATCTTTGATAATGGTCTTTTACCTGATAACTGGACTGAATCTATTATTCTAACATTACACAAAAAAGGTGATGTTGATAACCCTAATAACTACAGGGGAATCTCCCTTGGTGACATAAGTAGTAAGCTGTATAGACCCATCATTAACAATAGGTGACAGGAATGGGTTAAGAAAAACAACATTACAGGTGAACACCAAGCTGGTTTTAAGAGAGGGTATTCCACTATAGATCATATGTTTACTCTACATGCATTTGTCCAGAAACAGTTTGCTCATAACCATAAACGCTATGTAGCATTTATTGACTTTGAAAAGGCATTTGATTCTGTTAGTAGAAACTTGTTATGGCATATTCTCCTGAAAAATGGTGTTAAGGGTAAATTATTACGTTGTTTGACAGCCATGTATCAGAATGTCAGAAGCAGAATAAGATGTGGATCTAAGCTGACGGACATAAAATACTGCACCACTGGGGTCAAACAGGGTGATGTATGTAGCCTTCTTTTGTTTTCTGTTTTCATTAATGAGTTAGCCATAGAATCATTAATAAGGGTAAGCATGGTGCCACTTTCCCCCCAAGATTTCACAGAATTGTTTATTCTTCTGCTTGCTGAAGATGTCATCCTGCTATCTGAAACCGTTGTAGGCTTACAACAGCAGTTGAACAGCTTAAGTAGTGCTGCAACAGCACTTGATCTTCAAGTTAATCTGAATAAGAGTAATATTGTTGTATTCAGAAAAGGTGGTTATTTAGGTGCTCATGAAAAATGGTTGTACATTGGAAAAGTCATGCCTGTGATTAATGTATATAAGTATTTAGAAATCTGTTTTTCTACAAAGCTTAGTTTCACAACTGCATGTAAAGATCTGGCAAGTGGAGGTAAAAGAAGCTTGTTAACTGTTTTGAAAAAACTTACGATTATTGAATAATAATGCTTTTGACTTGTTCATTAAGATATTTGATGCACAAATACAACCCACTGTATTATATGGCGTGGAAATTTGGGGACAGGATACAGCTGTAACACATTGTGAATCAGTACACCTCTTTGCTTTAAAGCAGTTTTTAGTCTTAGATAGACGTACACATAATGATCTTGTATATAGTGAAACCAATAGATATCCTCTCTCTGTTAATGCTTCTGTAAGATGCATTAGATATTGGATTAAGATTCTACATATGGATGAGTGCAGGTTACCTTTTAAGTCTTACAAGATGCTTTATGATCTAACTGTCCAGGGGAAAAGCACCTGGGCTTCACAAATACCAGTACCAGTTTATGTGAACTTGGCTTTGGGTTTGTTTGGCTCAGTCAAGGTGTCGGAAATTGTAGAGAGTTTATCAACGTTTTCAGGCAAAGATTGATTGACTGCCGTTGGCAGCAGTGGAGTGGTCATATACAAAGCAGTGAAAGATTTCAAATGTACAGACAATTTATAGGTTCACACGATGTCAAACCTTATCTAAAGCTCGATATGGACATACATTTGAAAAGAATTATGTCTAAGTTTAGACTTGGTGTGACCTCAGATTGCTATGCCCATTATGTAAGGAAACGGTGGAAGATGAAGTTTATTTTGTGCTGTGCTGTCCAGCATTAGACGATGTTAGACAGAATTACATTCCTGTAAAGTATAGTAGACAGCCTAATTTATTTAGATTCTGTTTACTCATGGCATCTAGTCAACCTGAGATTGTGCGCAGCCTTGCTTTATATTTGTGTAAAGCCTTTAGAATAAGAGATATCTTGGTTTCTTAAGTCATATTTTTTGTAACTGACTTTTATTGTGGTGGTTGTGGCTATACAATAGCATTTTGTTTTTTTGTGCTTCCTTATTTTTCTCACTAAAATACTAAGCAGTTTGGCAACCCCCCTTCATGTATGGGCCAATGGCCTTTTTGTGAATAAATCTTTCGAGTTCGAGCTCTCTCTCTCTCTCTCTCTCTCTCTCTCTCTCTCTCTCTCTCTCTCTTCTCTCTCTCCTATTTACAAAAAAGGCGACAGCACTAAAACAGACAATTATCGTGGAGTAGCCCTCACTAGCATCGTCAGCAAAATATATACTTATATTTTGAATAAAAGGTTAACTAGATGGGCTGAAGAGAATGAAAAACTGCTTGAAGAACAAGCAGGTTTTCGAGCAAATTATAGTACTACTGATCATATATTCACCCTATACTCTATTTTTCAAAAATACTTGCAATCAAATAAAAAACTATTTGTTGCATTTGTCGATTTTCGTAAGGCGTTCGATTCTGTTAATCGTAATATCTTATGGACTGTTCTGCGTAAAAATGGAATAAACGGTAAATTATATATGGCACTAAGGAGTGTATATAAATCAGTATTAGCATGTGTACGCGCAGGATATGATTATTCGGAATATTTCGAATGTCCAAAAGGAGTGAAGCAGGGCTGTATATTAAGTCCACAATTATTTTCTTTTTTTGTAAACGAATTAGCCGTTGAATTAACCAAAAAAGGAAAACATGGTATTCAGTTTATCTCAGGAGCAATGGAGGTATTTTTACTACTATTTGCCGATGATATGATTCTCTTGTCTGACACGGTACTAGGTTTACAAAACCAACTAGATATATTAAAGGAAGAGGCAGATCGCCTAGATTTATAAGTCAATATGGAAAAAACGAACATCATGATTTTTAGAATGAGTGGACATTTATCAGTGCGTGAAAAATGGTTTTATGGAAATGCTGAAGTGAAAGTCGTGAATTCTTATAAGTACCTAGGGATGACATTTTCAACGAAGCTAAGTTTGAATGTTGCATGGCGTGAATGTTGCAGGAAAGGGAAAAAAGGTGTAATCGAAATCTTAAAAACGTTACGAAAGCTGAATTCAGTAGATTGTTCTTTATTTTGGAAATTGTTTGATGTTCAAATAGAACCTTTACTTACATATGCATCTGAAATATGGGGACTTACTGTTAATCCACAAATAGAAAAAATACATACATATTCTATCAAACGTTTCTTAAATGTCCCAATCCATTCGTCAAATACTGTACTATATGGAGAAACGGGAAGATATCCTTTAAACATCAGAACGTCTGTTAAGTGTATTAAGTACTGGCTAAAACTACTGAAACTTCCAGGGTCACGTTTATGTAGGCAGTCTTATGACATGATGGTTATACAAATGGAGCTGGGTAAGAAGAATTGGGCATATCAAGTTAAAAAGTTTTTATCAGAACATGGTTTTGGAATCGTGTGGTTGTCTCAGGAAGTAGGTAGCGAGCATGGGTTTATTTCTGAATCACTCATTTGTTCATTTAAACAAAATTGGCACTCGGACATGGAAAGTAAAGATAAATACTGCTGGTTTTTTTCGTTTAAGTGTGCTTTTCAAGCTGAAAAGTATCTTCGAATAGTCACTGACAAATGGCATCGACTAATTTATGCAAGATTTCGACTAAGAACACTCGGCTTCAATGCAAACAAAAGATGGTTTCAACCTGAGACGTCCACACAGTTCCCATGCCCTATGTGTGGTCATATTCTTGATGATGAAGTGCATTTCCTGTTTCATTGTCAATCATATGTTTCCATACGTGAAAACTGTGGTGTTCTCAATCTAGAAGCTTTCCGAAGGCAAGATATTTTTTCTATCTTATCATCCGATGATGATATTGTGATCAAATCGGTTGCAAAGTTTATTGCTGAAGCACTGAAATTAAGACAATTACAGCTAAGTTCCAATTAGCTTAACATTTGTGACTAAACTAAAGTAACATTTATATTATGTAAACTCCAGCATTTTGTGAAACACATAAAGAAACATTTATAATTACGCTGTAGTCTCCAGCAAGAATATTTTTTGAAAATTTCACATACAATGTCAATGGATGGTCTAATATAGCATTCTAGAATGTTCTTTTCATTATTTTAGTTATTGCTTATTGGTTCCTATTGTTCATCCTTGTTATTACTTTGTGTTCATTTTGAAACTGAGTTTACCTCAGAGCTTAAAGTCGTATCCGTTCATAAGAGCTCATTTTTGGTTTTTTGGTTTTCATTACGTTAAATGCAACATGTGATTTTTCTTGTATTTATTTGTATTTACAAAAGAAAGTTGTGTATAACCCCCCTTGTCAATAGGCCACTTTGGGCAATGACAATAAATTGGTCAAAGCGTCAAAGCGTCAAAGCGTCCTCTCTCTCTCTCTCTCTCTCTCTCTCTCCTCTCTCTCTCTCTCTCTCTCTCTTCTCTCTGTGTCTCTCTCTGTGTGTGTCTCTCTCTGTCTCTCTCTCTCTGTATCTCTCTCTCTCTTTCTCTCTCACTCTCTCTGTCTCTCTTTCCCTCTGTGTGACTACGAATCTATATCTGCTTTCTGTCTGTCAGTCTGTCTGTCTGTCTGTCTGTCTGTCTGTCTGTCTCTCTCTGACTACGAATCTATATCTGCTTTCTGTCTAACCCCCCCCCCCTCCCTCCTCTCTCTCTTACACACACACACACCACACACACACACACACACACACACACACACACACACAACACACACACACACACACAAAACTAAAATTTGCAAAACTAAAATTTTATGATTTTGCTACCAAAGAATACAGACTGGAACCATACTTAGTAAACTATGAAAACAAAACTCATAAGAAGACATATTGTAAATTTCGCACAAGCTGTCACAATTTAATGATAGAGAAAGGGAGACACCAAAATATATCCAGAGAGGACAGAAAATGTAGACACTGTAACAAAATTGAAGATGAATTTCATTTACTTGATGAATGCATTTTATATGATGAACTCAGAAATAATTTATTATTAAAAATAAAAACGAAAAACAAAGAACGCAAAAACTGTGTACATAAATTAAGTGACATAATCACAGTTGATATATATCATGCAGATATCATCATATATGTGTATGAGTGTTTTGAAAAGACAGAAAAAGAGAAGTAAAATACAACATGTTTTTAGTGTACATCACTTTTAGCAAAAATAGATAATAATTATAGTTGATGTTTTTGTTGTGTCAAATAAGTCTACATGACTTAAATGGCAATAAAATATTCTGAATCTGAATCTGAATCACACACACACACACACACACACACACCCCACCACCACCACCACACCACACCATAACACACACACACACACACACACACACACACACACACACTGACTAATTCTGACCTCTTCTTTTGTAACAACAGAGATATCAAACTGGCCAACATACTGCTAGGGGTTGACAACCACGTTCGGATATGTGACCTGGGCCTGTGTAAACTGGGAATGACGGGGCAGGCCAAGACACACACCCGCTGTGGAGCCCTCAGATATTGTGCACCCGAGGTGGGAAGGGTAGAGACGATGCGCGCTGTTGTGTGTGTGTGTGTGTGTGTGTGTGTGTGCTCAAATGCTGTCGTGCGTTTGTTATATAGATTTATACAGATTGATGGTGGGGACCTACATACGAATGAACGCTGATGGATTATTAGAAAAAAAGAAAAAAGAAAAACAGCTATATACACAAATCGACTCGTGAAACTGTGTGCATCTGTGCGTTCATATGCGTATTGCGTTCACATACACGCGCGCGCGCACGCATGCACGCGCACACACACAGAACATCCTGCACACACGTTAAATTCTGTCCCGCTTTTCATAAGAGTAGGCCATTGTGTGCCGGTGGGGAACAGATGACAGAATTTACAAAACCGCATACACACGGGGACAGGTTGTAAAAAAGCACACAAGTTCTTATTCCATTATCCTCGATATAAAACAGTAAAATAAAATAAATAAAGCACACATACATGTGCATGGCATGGATGCGAGCGTCAGTACAGGCACATGGTTTCACACACACACACACACCACACACACACACACACACACACACACACACACACACACACACACACAGATCAGTATAAAGCACATCTAAAAAGATATTTCATGAATCAAAGTTCAGAACACGACTTGTAAACTTAAGAGAGTGATTAAGGTGTCGCTGACGTTATTCTTGTCATTAAAATCAGATATGACCCAAGTTTCCATATTCATAATTTATAGAGTACATGTGTAAGCATTGATCTACATATGGGTTGATATGATATCGACCCCAACACGCTTTGGATCTGGGGTGTGGAGTTCTGGTTTATTTTGCTGTTTGTTTTGGGTTTTCCTTTGTTTTAGGGTGGTTTTCTTGGGGAGGGGGTATTTTGGATTCTTTTTTGTCTTTTGTTAGTTATATATTGTTCTTTATTTGTTTTGGCTGTTATTCTTGTTTTATGTTTGTTATTGTCGCTGTTGTTGTTGTGTGCGTATGTTTGTGTTTGTTTATTTGCTTGTTGTGGTTGTTCTTATTGGTTTATCTTTTTGTTTGTTTTATTTAGTTGTTTGTATGGTTGAAGGTTTTTGTGTGTATGTGTGTGTGTGAGGGGGGGGGGAGCAGTTGGTGTGTCTTTTTAATATTTTATTTTGTCTTCTTTGTTTGTTTTGGTTTGGTTTTTCTTTGTTGCTTGTTTGTTTGTATTATGGTGGATATATTTTCAAGATTTTTTTTAATTATTTGAATTGCATGGTTTAATATTATTCATGTGGTTTTTTTGTTTTTAATTCCATGTATGCATATATTATTGTCTTCTCTTGTTTGATTTGTATGGTTTTTCATTGATTAGGTTTTTCATTCTATGTCTCTGCATATATATTATCTTTTTTTCTCTCTTTTCTTTTTCTTTAGATAGATGGCTTGATGAAAAAAAGCAAATGCACTGCTTATTCAATGTACCATCTGAAAATAAAAGTTTGACTTGACTTCACACACACACACACTGCATGCAGATTTCGATTTTCTCTGCCTATACTAACTATAACGACAACGTATTTCAAATCCCTTGGTGGTACATGAAAGTTTATGAACTATATATATATATATATATATATATATATATACACCAGAATTAGCAGGCGTGAGCGTGTGAAAGTACCCACATCATATCCGGCTTATCCCACTATGTAGTCGCACTTCAAACAGGACACATAATGAGGTTTTTTTCATGGGAGAAAACCCATAAAGTTTTATGGTGAGACACGATTACACACGCAAACCTATGATGTAGCATGTACGAACACATACAACACACCCACTAAACACTGTATTAACATACACGCGCGCGCGCGCGCACACACACACACACACACACACAACCGGATGGAGGATGCATGCTTTTGTCATATTGCACTAGATCAACGTTTGTGATGGAGCAGTTTGAAACAGGATCCCTCAGGTAATCTGTTCCAGGATGTATACTCACCTTTTTAAAAAAAAATCCCTTTTCTTTTACGCTCGTTTAAGATACTCAGGCATGCACGCCACGCCCCCTCCCCCCCCCCCCCCCCCCCCACCCCCGCCCCCACGCACGTCTAAAGGCATGTAGCTACTTCTCTTAGCGTAGATGAAACAAGGATATTTGATACGTCATAACATCATGTCAAACAAAAGACAAAAACTCCAGTCTTCTCTGTGTGTGTGTGTGTGTGTGTGTGTGCGCACACACACACACACACACACACACACACACACACACACACACACACACATATATACATACATACATACATACACACACGCAAGCAGAGAGAGAGAGAGAGAGAGAGAGAGAGAGAGAGAGAGAGAGAGAGAGCTAATTAAATTTTGACTTATTTTATATAACCAGTTAACCACTATCTCATCTGATCCTAGGTAATAGACATAAACAAATCAACATCACTTCTGTAAAACACATACACACACGCGCGCGCGCGCGTTGTCCATAGAGATAATTATCATTATGCACACACTTTTACTATCCTGGTAGGTTACCATAACTCTAGCTAGATGTTGAGCATCAAACAGGAAAAGGATCATTCACTGATTTAATAATTATGTGCATCAAACAGGAAAAGAATTATCATTGATTTGATAATCATGTAAATTTTCCTCTGCTGCTTTGGGTTCAATGTGACTCTTCTCTCCAACGACCATGAAGGGGCCCTCCATGGGTTAGAGAACCTACTGGAATAATTCCTGGCAAAGTCGTGACCTTCTTTCTCACTGGACCAGATCACAGTAATTGATTGATAATGGAACCAGGGTGAAGGGGTGATCAAGGATTGTAGGCTAATCTCTCTCTCTCTCTCTCCTCTCTCTCTCTCTCTCTCTCTTCTCTCTCTCTCTCTCTCTCTCTCTGTCTCTCTCTCATCATTCCCTCATCCTTAAAAGACAAGTTCCCAATGAATCACTCCAGAAATACTGCAAAGCCGAGTGTCCCAATCCCAAGAATAGATTTGTTCAAATCTAGCTTACTCTATTCAGGCCCTGTGCTGTGGAACTCCCTTCCTGACTCGTTTAGACAACACCAATCATTAACAATCTTCAAAAGTCATTTTTTCTTCCACTTGATGCATCAAAAATAAAAATCTACACTTGATCTGTTGAAAACAAAGTAAATATGTCCTCCCTTACATTATACCAAATTATCCTCTCTCTCTCTCTCTCTCTCTCCCCCCCCCCCCCTATCTCTCTCTCTCTCTCTGTATAATTGTGAATGTTTTACTTGTATATCGCTATTGTGTTATTGAAAAATGACTTTTACGTGGTTTGTTCTCCTTTATTTTATGGAGGTTCTGCTTTGTTTGGTTCTGTTTTGGTTTGGGGCTGTTGTTGTTGTTTGTTGTTGTTGTTGTTGTTGAGGGGGAACTACTCGGTGTCACCTCTCCCCTTGTTATTGTTGCCGCTTTTGTTTTGCTCTTGGTTCTTGCTATTTTTTCGGCTGTTTCTGTGTTTTCTGTTTTACTTTCTTCCTTACTTGTTACTACTTTTTTTCCGGTGATTTTTGTGGGGATTTTTTTGTGTTCCCCGTATACTTTGTGTAAGTGTATTGCTATAGACTTTATTTTATTTTATTATCATATATATCCTTAGGGGACGGGATAGCTCAGTGGTCGGAGCACTCGCTTTCCCCCAGCCAAGTTAAGCAGCGTCGAACGTGGTTACCAGTTGGATGGGTGACCGTTTGCGCGCCTTGGCTTCAGTACAGTTCCCCCAGTTCACCCAGCTGTAAATGGGTACCTGCCCTCTTTAGGGTCAGGGAAGGTTAAGCAGTGAGGGAGAGGAGATGGGCACCACCCTCAATATGCTGGCCCTAGAGAAGTGAGGTCTCTGACGCCTCGCTCCCCTACGACCTTATAGGTTATGGGACTCCTTTACCTTTTCCTTTTTTATATATCCTGAAGGGCGGGGACTGGATGTAAAAAAGCACACGGGTGCTTATTCATTATCCTCGAAATAAAAGAATTTGTCATTGTCATTGTCTCTCTCTGCCCCCCCCCCCCCCCCCCCCCCCTCTGTTTTAGTGTCTATTAATGATATCTGTGTGTCTCTATCTCTCTTTCTCTCTCTGTCTGACTGACTGTCTCTGTCTCTCTCTCTCTCTCACACACACACACCTCTTATCTCTCTCTCACACAGACAAACACACACACACACACATACAGATCCTGCTTGTAAATCATGACCCCTTTTTACTGACTGGTAAACCAAGGCCAAGCCTGCTAAGGTTGTAGTCTCTAGGCGCTAGTCCACTCAAGCATTCACTACACGAAGAACAGGATATGGCAAAGAGGGGGTATCTAGGATTAACACAGGACTGCCCTTGACTGCAGCTATTTCTTTAGCGTGGGTTGGCCTCATTCATTGTGTAGGGTAAGAACTGTTGTCATAGTCTTGAAAAAGTGCATGCTTTGTTTCTATTCTAAGTGGTTGTAGAATTAGGTGATGGACTGCAATAACTTTTACTGGTCCTTCTAAAGTAGGGCTCTTGTCTTTAGAAAAAAACAAAACCCGACCCTCCCCCCCCCCCCCACCCCCAAACAGGACTGCCACTGACTGCAGGAATTTACTTAGTGCTGGCCTCATTCATTGGGTATTCGTCTTCTTTGTCCCACGCTCAGACAGCAATTATTGTTTGTTGTCTTGTCATTGGAGCGAATAACCAATAACGCGTTGCGCTGCCGTTAAGCGCCGGACAAGTCAGGCCTAAGGCATAGACTTCGGCATTAGAGAGAATTATTATCTTTGAAGTCTTTCTGGGAAAAAAAGGCAAGAGATGGGCCAAGAAGGCAGAAAATAGATGAGAAAGAGGTGACAGGAAGAAAACAAACAAACCGTGGCGAATTTCATTAGGTATGAGAACTGGTGTAGTCTTGAAAATCTGCACGCTTTGTTTCTATCTGCACGCTTTGTTTCTAAGTGGTTGTAGAATTGGCTGATTGGCTTGCAATAACTTTTACTGGTCTTGGGCATTAATTTTTAGGTTCTTCTTCTCATAAGCCATCACTATTATAAGTCAGGGAAGATTTCTCTATCTGAAATTCGGGCTAGCTTTGGGATAGGGAGGAGGGGGTGGGGGGGGGGGGGGGGGGGGGAGGGTGGAGCAGGTCGGCACAAGAGTAAGGGCCACCCATTTTTTTCTTTTCTTTTCCTGTCTTTCACCTGCCAGACTGTTGGGTTTTTATTCTACAGCATTTTCCTAGCGACAAATCTCTTGTTGTCGTGGTTTCTTTTACGTGCGCTGAAATTTTCGTTAACCAACCATTCAGTAATTTTTGAATGATTTTATGTTATAAAAGTAAACTGTATAGAATTATTGTAAATAAGATAAGTTTAAAAAAAATCAAATATCATGGCCAACAGCAGGGGGAAAATCACTTTGTATCATAAAAACAACTGAAAATACCGTAAGAACGGCTTACTGGGACTGAACTGCATTAATTGACAGGTTTAGACAGTTCATATACTTATAGTAGTAGCTTATTTGCATACTTTATCAGTAAGATATGAAGCACAAGGACAATATCATAGAATTATTTCACCCTTGGTTCCTTCATAGGAATAGTAAACCATAAGTTATGATTTAAAACACTTTTTTGAAGGAAAATCAGGAAGAAAGGGACTAGTGTGAGGCCCTCTTGTCCCCAGTGGAATTATTTTTTCTATGAATGTCAGTATCCGGGCAATAGGCATGATAAAAATATCTCTCAAAGCCACAAACTGCCAAAACGTGCTCTTCTTAGAAAACATAGCGGAAATACTAACTATTTGGTATATTTAGCAAGAAAAGTTACAATTGATAAGCTTACTCGAGGTTTATTTTTTTAATTTGTTTTATAAACCACAAGTTGAAAATTAATTTAATTATTCTGCTTTTTGATAAATTAGAACTTGAACTTTAAATAAAAGAAACTATAAACTTTCTTTTTCAGAAAGAAAATGAATCAGAACTCGACTACTGTCAAGGGTGCATGTGCACTCAGTAGGAGGGAAAATTAATTTTTGTCCTCTGTGGGTTGATTTCTGTGGTCTAAGTGTCCATTAGGGAAACTAAGCCTAGTATGACTCAGTGACTCACTTCTTGCCAAAAGAAATTAATGCAGGATGCATGCAATGATAATCCCTTTTCGTTGCATGCTCAGACAACAACTGTTGTCTGTCATATGAGTGAAAATGCGTCGCGCTGCCTTTAAGCGCCTGACAAGTCAGGCCCAGTGCATCCGACTTCGGCGTGGGAGATAATTGTTATCTTTTAAGTCTTTCTGGGAAAAAAGGCAGGAAAATGGACCAAGAAGGCAGTAAAATAGACAAGAATAAGCTGATGAGAACAAAATGAACAAGGTAGAAACAAAGAGAGGGACAGAAAAAAATGAAATTCCTAGCACAGATTTCCCAGAAAAAAGGTGGGGGTGCTATTTATTACTGACAGCGCCCCCCCCCCCCTACCCCCACAGGCATCCCTGCAGGGGACTATAATAATTGAAGCAAAAGACAGATAATAACTCATAGATAAAGCTAGCAGGAAGTGTTGACAAAATTACGATCAACGTAAACGTTATCAATCTAAATCACGGAATAGGCCTACCAATAAAAAATAACCCATGCATGCAATAGACTCTTTCAGCTGTGATAATAATAATAATATGCAGAAACCTCGACAGACAAGTCAAAGAAACAAAAGCACGTTCTTAACCGGGGGTTACCTGTCTGGATCCTGGTGATTTTCATGTAAGTTTTTCTTACAAAAATGTCCTCAGTTCTCAAACATTGCCGGACCTGTGTATCAGACACCCCCTATGTTAAACCGGATGGAACAGCCAACTTCCTTTACGGATCCGGCCTATTTTCGCCCAACGATTAGAGAAGCCCACATTCTTCGGCACCTCTGCGGTCAACTTTTCAGTTCCTTATCCTACGTCTCTCTCTACCCCTTTTTCTTTGTTGTGCGACATTTATTAATTTACGTTTCTAGATAGTTACCCAAACATGCAAACGTGCGTATGTACAAAAGCAAACCAGGACACGCTAGATTTGCAGAAAAAAATCGACTGGATATTTTGAGCGCACAGAACACACACACACACACACACACACACACATCTGTTACTTTTCAAAGTGTCACTTAATACTGGGCTTTATGTTTAATGTCTGAAGTATCAAGTGTTATCCTAGGATTAAGTTGACGTAGCTGTGCAGGTGCGTGTAACTGTGTGGTTACGAAAGTGTGTGTGTGTGTGTGTGTGTAAAGTCAAGTCAAGTCAAGTCAAACTTTTATTTTCAGATGGTACATTGATTAAGCAGTGTATTTGCTTTTTTTCATCAAGCCATCTATCTAAAGAAAAGAGAGAGAGAGAAAAAAGATAATATATATGTAGACATAGAATAAAAAACCTAACACGCTGTGTGTGTGTGTGTGTGTGTGTGTGTGTGTGTGTGTGTGTGTGAGAGAGAGAGAGAGAGAGAGAGGAGAGAGAGAGAGAGAGAGATAGTGTGTGTGTATGTTATGTGCGCATGTAGTGTGTGTGTGTGTGTGTGTGTGTGTGTGGAGAGAGAGAGAGAGAGAGAGAGAGAGAGAGAGAGAGAGAGAGAGAGAGAGAGAATGACAATGACAAATTCTTTTATTTCGAGGATAATGAATAAGCACACATGTGCTTTTTTACATCCTGTCCCCGCCGTAGGGATACATCTTAATAATAACCCAACACTTATACAGTCTCACAGTAGAAACATGGGGAAATAACCCTTTTCAAAGCAGCCACCCACCCCGAAAGCAAACTAATAAAAGAAAACCCTAAAAACATCCCCCATCACCCCCCCCCCCCACCCCCACCCCCCACCCCCCAAAAAAAACAACAACCAACCCACAACCAAAACAAACAAACAAACAAAAGAGAAAGAAAACCAAACCAACAAAAGAAGAAAAAAAGAGAAAAAGAAACAACAACAACAACAACAACAAAACCAAGAAGAATAACAACCAAACTTAATAAGTCACAAAGATAAACATCTACACATTATCAAATGGTACATATACTTGTTACACATAACAATAAGATATTGAAATAGGGCACTCGTTAATACTTAAGTGCAGAGGACAAGTCCAATAAGTAGAGAGAGAGAGAGAGAGAGAGAGAGAGAGAGAGAGAGAGAGAGAGAGAGAGAGAGAAGAGAGAGAGTGTATGTGCGCATGTAGAGAGAGAGAGAGTGTGTGTGTGTGTGTGTACGCATCCATTTGTACGTTTAAACATACAGACGTGTGTATTGTACTGAAAATGTCACTATTTCGAAATTTCACTATGGGTTAGAGAGAGAGAGAGAGAGAGAGAGAGAGAGAGAGAGAGAGAGAGAGAGAGAGAGAGAGAGAGAGAGAGAGAGGGCTTTGTCACTGACGCTGACATATTAATGAACTGAATAAGATAATTAGACACAGGGCTATTTCAACAGAGGTTGAGAGGGGAAGACTTACGCAAACAGATAAAACCTAGAAATAACACACAGACACACACAAATAGACAGACAGACAGACGCACACACACACGAGCGTGCACGCGCGCGTGCATGCGCGCACATGCCTTATCTAACAATATTATACAGTTCATAAATATCACGTCACCAGTCACCTGTCGTCTTTGCTGGAAATACATGCACAGAATACATTGTCTTTGTGTGTCTACACTCTTGATTACAACAGACACTTTTTGGTCATGCAACTTTCCTCTCCCATAGATGACTGACCAAAACTACCCTCCCCACAAAAAACCCAAACAAACCAAGATCAAAACAAACAAAAACAACCTACACCAACAACAAACAAACAAACCCCAACAACAACAACAACAAATAGTTGCAAGTGTCAGATATTACAGAATCCTTTTGGAAACATTGTGTGTGTGTGTGTGTGTGTGTGTGTGTGTGTGTGTGTGTGTGTGTGTGTGTCTGTCTGTCTGTCTGTGTATGTGTCAGTGAGCGTTGGTGCATGTGTATTTCTGTAAGTGCGAGCGTGCATGTGTGCTTGCCTGCATATGTACGTGCGCATGTACGTGTGATCGTGCACACTGTGCCCAGTGTGTCCATAATTGGACTCCTACCGCGCACGTATGTATGTATATATGTATGTATGTACGTTTCGTGCTGATATCAGAGAGAGAACAATTTGAAAAATGAAAAATTTTTTTTTTCCAGAGGGTAGTAGATTAAGCATTACATGCTTTTTTTAAATTTTTACATCCAGCCATCAAAATAATAAATAAATAGATAAATAAGAAGGGAAAATATGCATATTGACAGAATTGCATGGAGAACAATACACACACAGACGCAAACACACACATACTGGAAGGCAAGCAAGATATAGAGAACATGAGAGAGAGTGCTTAAATATACTCAGAAATAATTAAAAGCAAACAAACAAACAAAAAGTTAATAGGAATGGATATTAACAATAACTACTATACCATGCGCGGAGATACTTTGTGTAACTGAAACTACTAGCGGTTTGATTAAAACATTTGTGGTGAAAGAAATGTGACATTTTCATGAGTCTTAGAAAATCATAGAACAGACTCTTAAATCTTGAAAAGAGAGAGAGAGAAAGAGAGAGAACTCGAACTCGAATGTTTTAACGAGGATAATTGGATAAGCCAGGGGCTTCTTTACACCAGGTCCTCAAAAAAAAAAAAGACAAAAAAACCAAACCAAAAGGCAAACAAACATGAAGAAATGCATAGCATATACACAATGAAGCTGACAAAAAACTTAATCACTTAGTTATACTTGCAATCAACTACTCACATTAACATTCAGTTATATACTAAACCAGCCAATCAATGCAAATTGACTTATTTCATGTCTACACACATCAAAATTTCCCTCACACATAAAGATACATTCACATTACCACCATCCGCACTCGCACACCCATACATTTCAATGAGCAAACGAAGCAATCAGCCCCACTATTTTTAAAAAAAAAGTCTGAGACGAAAATGGAAACGACTTATCTTTACATCAGTTATTGCAATGAAAGTAAATGATGTAACAACTCTCTTCCCACAGTCATCAGTTTACAAACACAGCACACACACACACACACACACACACGCACGCACGCACGCACGCCCACACACATGCAGGCACAAACAACTCACACATGCTCATGAATCAAATCAATACCCATTCCAATTAATATAATATATATATATATATATATATATATATATATATATATATATATATATATATATATATATAAAATCCATAATGACACTACTAACAAATCCAATTTTTTCTACTTTAACAGAACAAAACGCAAGCGCAACCATACACCATGTCAATGCCATAAAGAGCAAACAAACATAGCTCAAGATAATCTGGAAATGTTTGACTGACACACACACACACACACACCCATCACCCACTACCCAACGCACATCACACACACACACGCACATACACACACGCACGCACGCACGTGCGTTGGAGAAGAGAGAGAGAGAGAGAGAGAGAGAGAGAAGAGAGAGAGAGAGAGAGAGAGAGAGAGAGAGAGAGAGAGAGAGAGACAGACAGACAGACAGACAGAGAGAGACAGACAGATTTTGACACGGCTGACACTGGCTGTAACACGCTGATGTTGAAATATTTATTGAAGATGCCTCACACCTTCATCAGTGTCAATCGTCACAGCGAGATGTGTAGGAGGAATATTAAAATATGGTTCTCCCCACATGTGTAGGTGGAATGTTAAAACATGGTTCTCCCCACTCGCCACATGTGTAGGAGGAATGTTAAAACATGGTTCTCCCCACTCGCCACATGTGTAGGAGGAATGTTAAAACATGGTTCTCCCCACTCGCCACATGTGTAGGAGGAATGTTAAAACATGGTTCTCCCCACCCCAACCCACCCAACCCCCATGGCCCAGCCTCTCTTTTTTCCTCTTGGTGTGTGTGTGTGTGCGCGCGCGCGCATGTGCGTTCGTGTGTGTGTGTGTGTGTGTGTGTGTGGTGAGCACAGCAGCAGCAGTAGTAGCAGCAGCAGCAGCAGTAGTAGTAGTAGTAGTAGTAGTAGTAGTAGTTGTTGTTGTTGTCCTTCTTCTTCCTCTTCTTCTCCATCATCATTATCTTCTTGCTATTGTTGTTACAATCCATATATTGATTGGTATGACTTCACTGGCCAGGTTCTGGCTCGAGAATGGTACGGCAAGGAAGTGGACTGGTGGTCATTAGGGGTTGTGCTCTTCAGAATGGTGACTGGACAGGTCAGTTGTTTTCTTTTAGTTTGACCACCTGTAGTGGTCGGCAGTATTGATTCAGGACAGAGAGGGTTTAAAAAATTGCACGTGTGTTTGTGTGTGTGTGTGTGTGTGTGTGTGTGTGTGTGTGTGTGTGCGTGCGTGCGTACGTGCGTGCGTGCGTGCGTGTGTGATGTGCGTTGGGTAGTGGGTGAGTGTGTGTGTGTGTGTGTGTGTGTGTGTTGTGTGTGTGTGTCAGTCAAACACTTATGTCCAGATGGTACACTGTGCATGAATGCATGTATGCGCATGTGGGTGTGTGTTGTGTGTGCAGTGTCTTTTCCGTGCATGCATATGCAGTACATGCGTGTGATTGTGTGTGCGTGCGTGTGGTGATTGCTTGTCGTGCCGCCATTGCGTGTGTGTGGCGCGCGTGTGTGAGAAGTGTACGTGCGTGCATTCTGAGAGTGCTTCGTGCGTGTAGTTGCATACATGCGTTGTGTGCGTGCGTGCAGTGTGCGTGGTCCTGTGATCAGAATCCCTTTTGACGCCGCCTCCCGAGAATGATTCGAAGAGTTGAAACAAGTGTGACCGATCCCGAACCTGGAGCTGGTTGCCTGAGGGTCACACCGAAAGACATCATCCAGTAGTGTAACATACATACAGCACACCAACACAACCGTAAGCCAGGAACAACATAACAAAACAGCTGTTGCTGCTGGCTAGACTCGCTGCTGCTGCTGCTAGCTCGCTGCTGCTGGCTGCTGCTAGCAGCTGAACTGTTGCAACTGTATCAGCTGCTGCTCATTTTACGAATTTGTTACAATCTTTTTACTGCTGCTATTGCATTGCTGCTGTACTACTACAGCATTACTACAATACCACTCTAGTACCACTACTACCTAACAACCTTCCAACGAACCATGCAGCTGTTGCTCACTGCTGCTTCAACTGTGCTGTTGCTGTGGCAGGTGCCTGTTATATTTTTTACTACCAACTACTGCTGCTATTGCTGCAAGCTGACTAGCTTACTACTACTATCAAGTACAACAACTAACTCCCTAGTAACACTACTACCCGAACAATCCCCAACCCAACTGCTATTGCTGCTAACAACGATGATGACGATGACAACGTCGATGATGATGATGATGATGATCGTGATTATGACGACAACGTCGTCGACGACGATAATGATTATGACGACGACGACGACGATAACAAAGCCGGTGAAGATGATGACGACGACGACGATGACAACGTCAGTGATGATGATGTCAAATTCGATGATGATGTCGACGACGACGATGGCAACGTCAATGATGATGATGATGATGATGATGATGATGCATGGACAAGAAGTCCGGTGCTCAGATCCTGTTCGGATCTAGATATTGTGTTTGTTTGTTTGTTTGTTGTTGTTGCTGTTTTCTCCTATCCAC
Organism: Rapana venosa; assembly: GCA_028751875.1. Lineage (NCBI taxonomy): Eukaryota > Metazoa > Mollusca > Gastropoda > Neogastropoda > Muricidae > Rapana > Rapana venosa. The sequence goes on along the minus strand of CM054150.1, from coordinate 45,941,068 downwards.
AAAACTATAACTCAATGTCTGCTTGTTAGTCTTAAGATAAACAATATACAAACGCAATGTGCCTGCATGCGGGCATATTTATAGAACAGAAAGGGGGGGCGGTAGGTAGAATGCCTAGTGGTTAGATTGTTGCGGCTCGCGATTTGAACGGCCTGGATCGATCCACACCCCAGGGCAACCCTTTCAAGGGGATTACCCCTTGAGTTAACATCGATACCAACTATCTCTCCTCCCAAAAGTCCTCCTTTATGATAGAACAAGCAAACCGAGGTCCTGTATGAGAAAGCTGCTCAGAACTCTTGCACTCGGGTCAAAACCCGTTTCTGCTTTTTCGGAATAGTAAAGCCATTAGTTCCGGCTAAGATTTGATGACAATAAAATATAATTATTCATTTAAAACACTAAACAAAACACATGCATACTGGTGTTGTGTTTAGAAATCATTCTCGAATTCGGAATGTAGCTACATTACTGTGTGGTCAAAAAACCAGTCGCATACACAAAAATATACCATTGGCGAGCTTCAGAGCTCTATCTGAAAAAAGAAAAATAGAAAAAAGAAAAGGCTAAGGAAAAAAAAGAAAAGAACCAGGAAAATTATAATCAAACTCAGTCACAATGGCAAACAAATATCCTCACACAAAAAAGAAAAATAATGGTGAAAAAAGGGTGGGGGTGGGGGGAGGACACTCAATGTGGCCTGTACTATCAGAATTGTACGTACTCGGGGTAAAAAGCAGCCAGAATATTAATTATGCAAGAAACTGCGTGACGTTAAACCGAGGTCCAGCATGCAACACGAATTTTGCGCATGTAAGAGAACCAACGGCAAAAAGATTAGCGTGTTCCTAGTTAAATGCTGGTACAAGAAGGAGAAAAGTAAGATTAAAAAGAAGTGGAATGCTAAGAATCCAAAGAATCTAAGAGTCCACAGACGAACAAGCATAAGAAACGAGAAGAGGAAGAAGAAGAATCTAACACGAAGAATGAGCAGAAGGAGTAGGAGGAAAAGAAGAAGAAGATGATGAAGAATAAGTAGGAGGAGGAGGAGAGCCAAAGAAGAGACGAAGAGAGGATAATAATGAGGAGGTGAAGGAGGAGAAGAAGAATAATGGAATGAATAAAAGAAGAAGTGGAAGAAGAAGACAAGAAAAAGAGGGAAGAAAGTTAAAAAAAGAAGAGGGGAAAGAAGGAAAAGAGGGAGTCGATTTATTTTTAAAATTATTTATCTATTACTTTTATTTTGGAGGATAATGAAATAAGCACTCATGCGCTTTTTTCATCAGTCCCCGTGTGTATGCAGTTTATGTCAATTTTCATCTGTTCCCACAAAGAAGAAGGAGGGAGGGAAAAGCAAAGAAGAAGAAGAAGGAAAAAAAGCATAAACAACATACTATAAAACAACCAACCACAATCTATAAAAAAAAACTCCCAAGTTTCTTATCTTACCATCACAGCAGCAGAGCCATTGAGGCCGGCCAGTTACAGATTAAACCTTCAGCCATGAACACGCACTTAACATAACAACCTGCACACCTCCATTTACTAGAGAAAAAAAAATCCTCTGAAGTCGAAGTATGGATGCCTGCATGGCGAGGTACTTAAAAATCAATCACAACACGCCGCGCAAAAAGTTCGCATTTCAGTGTGCAAGATCAATTCAATCTCATGATTCCCAGCCAGTGGGATGAGTGAGTCAGAGTGGCACCATTCAGGGTGACAACCACCCCCCCCGTCCCTCCCCCCTAGAGTGTTAAAGCTGTGGAGAACACACAACAATATCAACAACCTGACGTAACTAATTCTTGCACTTATGTGTGTGTGTGTTGTAGTTTCTTGGCAGAAGAACCCACAATGAGGCTAAGGCGCAGGGGACGACGCAGAGACGCTGATATCGCAATCACACCTTTCTTTGAGAGCAGAAGTGGAGCATCTGCAGGCTTCGCAAAACTGAAGGCCCCTTCTGTTTCAGAAACGATGTGAGATCAGTATTAAGCTTTCACAGTCAGCTTTGTAATTGTATAGTTTGTTGTTCATTGGTCGATGGAATCACACCGCCATCAATCGCCCGACGAATGTTTATGGTTTCTGTGTCTTGTTTCTGGAGTGTGTGTGTGTGTGTGTGTGTGTCGTGTGTGTTTGTGTTTGTGTGTTTTCTTTTTGGTTAATTTTTGTTTTTGGAGATATTTTTTTGTTTTTTTTTTAATCATTATTACTATTGAAGAGTTTATCCTTTTTTGCGCTTATTTTAACCCAATTGTAGTCAAGCGAAATGGCTGCGCCATCAGTACAGCCTGCTTTAAAACGCCTATGGAAATGAAACAGTCATGGAGCTTTCTCATTTAATCAGAGGTGATTTTTTTCTCATAATTAAAAGTTGGGGATTTGAAGGAAATGGTATGTGTTGGGTATGAAAACATGAATGTGAATGTTTATTAGAGTTTAAGGGTAAAAAGGTCAAGGTGTCCCCATAACCAACAAGGTCGTAGGGGAGCGAGGCGTCAGAGACCTCACATTCTCTATGGCTAGCATATTGAGGGTGGCCCCATCTCCTCTCCCAACTCACTGCTTTACCTACCTTGACCTAAAGAGGCAGGTACCCATTTACAGCTGGGTGAACTGGGGACTGTTTCAAGCAAGGCGCACAAACGCTCACCCAACTGGAAACGCACGCTCGATGCTGCTATAAGCCTTTGCTGGGAGAAAGCGAGTGCTCCCATCCCCAGTACTAGAGTTCCTGAAACTAAATATCGGGGTCGCGGGGAGCGCCTGCACAACTATGTTGCAGACACATTTGTGGGAATATGTCAATATGTGTTGTTATCACAAGAGAGCATAATGAGTTAGATGTTGTAACGTTGCTTGTAGGGAGCTGTAAGCTCCCAGATGACAAAAACGCGAGTTCATATCTTTTATCCTTTGGTATTGTAACCAGTTGCTCGTATCCTAACTGAAGTTTCTTTGTTTGAGATAATAAATTATTTGGAATTGGAATTTGGAAATAAAGGTGACAGCTCTGGTATAGTCTTCGAGTCGGTCGGGCTATAAACAACATGAATAATTTTTTTCTTAAATCAAAGCATAGTAGTGTATATGTTGATACATAAATTCTCACCCCAGCAAAACAATCGAGATGACTTAAACCCCCCCAAAAAATCCTCAACTTGGTGGTGTGTGCTGCTGTTGCTTGTTCTTCGTTATGCGTCGAGTGCAGCATTATACTGATGCTGGGCAATCGGGCCGGTCGACCCCCCTCTTTCAGAACCAGGCAAGATTCTGAGCCGCACTTCCAGACCTGTTTCTAACGTGTCTTCCACCATCTGCGCCACCTGTCGGCCTGGTCTTCACCCTCATTACCCGAGCGGCGAAGCCTCGTCAAAGCACAACATGAACTCAGATGTATCTGGTCGCACTGCACAAAGGATGTGAGCGAGGATACCGAAAAGGGACCAAAAAGTCTTTCGCTGGAAAAAAAACACCTCGCGAGTAGTTCATGTACAACAAGACACTACATAGTTTTGAGTTCATGAATGTGGTGTAAGTGGTTTGCTGGGGTGCATGATTGCCAAATCATAGTAAGAGACAAGTGAAGAAAGTTACATGTAACTAAACTGTCTTCTTCTTCTACTTACTTCTGTCTTTTTCTTCTACTCTTCTCTTCATCTTCTTCTTCTTCTTCCTTCAATCAATCTTCTTCATCTTCTTCTTCTTCTTTGTTGTCGTCGAACACTGTCAGACAGCAATATTATTGTCTGCCAAATGCGTCACGCTGCCGGCAAGCCTGACAAGTCTTGCCCAGCGCACCGAACTTGATCATAAAAGAGAATAGTTTTAACTTTAAGTCTTTCAGGGAAAAAGGCATGGGAATGGCCAAGAAGGCAACAAATAACAAGAAGGAGATGAACAGAAAGAAAAGAAACAATGTCAGAAACAAAGACAATGAAAGAAAAATAAGAAATTTCTAGTGCAGAATTTCAAGAATGTTGAGATGCATTATACTGACACGCCCCCGCCCCCCCCCCCCTTCCTCCTCCCTCACCCCCCGCCCCCCCCCCCCCACCCGGCATCCCTACACGGGGATATGAAAACAAGATCTGTCATTCAAATTCATAGGATCTAGGATATACGGTTGGAGATATTTGTTGTATGATCCAGTTTTCTAGAATAAACCATAGGCAAAAAAAAGACGAAAAAAAAAAGAGTTTGGGTGGCAGAATGAAAGCTTATGCAAAATGGTTTTTTAATGAATTTTGACCAAAGGTTTCCATTTATTTGAAAAAAACAACACAAGTATATAATAATCGCAATTATAGAAATACTACTGTATCTTTTTTAGCATATAGTATAATCGAATACTGAAACGAACTGTTTAATTTGACATGAATTCTATCAGACGAGTGTGCAGATTTTTACCTTTATTACCCATGTAAACAGGAACGAACTTAAGCCTATATAAAAAATATTGAAATATATTGTGTAATGATACAACCTATTGCATGAATGCGTAAGAAGGATATGCACGATTAAAGCGCGACTCGAGTGTGTTGTTGTGTGTGTGTGTGTGTGTGTGTGAGTGTGAGTGTGTACGCGTGAACGTGCGCGCGTGCACGGGTCCTATTTCCCGTCTTTTTTTCTTCTAAACTGATAAAAACAGGTTTCCCACTAGACAGGAGGTGAACATAGAGCGTGAGAGCCTGTGGTCACAGTTGTTTCCCTCCTCAGTTGCCTCTTCTTCCATTATTCATGCTTCCAACATATGATTAACTATGCCTCAGCGTAATAAACCGTCCATTATCGCATAGAACACACATGCGGTGCACACAACATTCACACTCAACATACACACACAGAAAACAAACGCGCGCACACTCGCGCGACACACACAGAGACACACACACATGATCCCCCCCCCCCCCCCCCCCCCCCCTCGCACACACATTTATGCAACCCCCCCCTCCCCCAAACACACAACACATACATAATCATGTCCAGCCCCTCACCCCCCTCCCCACCACACATACAGAAGTCAAGTATGCATCCCCCCTCCGCCGACACCACCCAAACCCCCCCCCCCCCTCTTTCACTCACTCACTGCAAAACACACACACACAAACACACGCACGCACGCACGCACGCACGCAAAAAAACGCACACACACACAAACACACACACACACACAACACACACACACACACACACTACACACACACACACCCACACACACAACACGCAAGCACGCACGCAAGCACACACAACAACTAACACAACAGGATTTGAATCCCGATCATGTTGATCTTTTCCCCCTGGAGTTAACATCAGTGCCAAATCCACGCAGAACATCTTGCGCACGACGTTAAATACTGCTCCGCTTATCGTAAGAGTAGGCCATTGTGTGCCGGTGCTAACGGAAACAAAATTTACTAAACGTATACACACGGGGACAGGATGTAAAATAGCACATAATGCTTATTCCATTATCCTCAATATAAAAAAAATAAATAAATAAATCCGCTCGCCCCTAAAAGTCCTTTTGATGAGACTGATAAACTGAGGTCCCAGTGTGCGAAAACGTACACGCACACGCACGCACGCAGAACATCGAGCGCACTCGTTAAACATGTTTTCCGCTTTTCTAGAAGAGTAGCCATTGTGCCGGTGGGAACAGAAGACAAATTTAGCAAACCTGCATACAATGGGACTGGGAGTAAAAATACACAAGAGTGCTTATTTCATTTACTTCGAAATAAAAGAGTAGATACATAGATAAATAAATAAAATAAATAAATAAATAACTAATATAAGTATAATAATATATATATATATATAACATAATAATATAAACACACACCCTAACCCACATTCCCGCCCCCCCCCCCCCCCCCCCCCCAACACACACACACAAACACCCC
>CM054150.1:45917659-45930159 GCA_028751875.1 Rapana venosa | reverse complement strand
TTTATCTAGCAATCTTTTCCACATGGGTGACACTCAGAATAGGATAACGTTTAAAGAATGTCTATGTGTTTAACATGACCACGATTCTCTCTTTCCCTCAACGTTTAGAGAATGTCTATACGTTTAACATGACCACGATTCTCTCTTTCCCTCAGCATTTAGAGAATGTCTATGTGTTTAACATTACCACGATTCTCTCTTCCCACAACGTTTAGAGAATGTCTATACGTTTTAACATTACCAGATTCTCTCTTTCCCATTAGAGTGTGCTGTCATTGCCTTGATTTTTTTTTTACCAGGGGAAAAAAAAGTGTGTACTGCTAGGATAATAAGCCTTAGAAATAAGTACTCCCACACCCCTGCTCCTAAAGAAAAAAAAGAGATATTTTACAACAATAATTTTGGTGTAATGCTTTTTCTCTTAAAAGGAAGCTTTTACTTCCTCTTCACTCATCGTTCCTCTGTGTGTGTGTGTGTGTGTGTTCCCTACCGGTTCCCGTTGTTTTGTGTGAGTGTGTTTCCTACCGTCATAGTTTGGTTGAGTGTGTGTTTTGTGTGTGTGGGTTGTGTGTGTACCGTCCACGTGTGTGTGCGTGTGTTTTGCGTTGAACTGTATTGCAACTAAACTACTTATAGTTTTGAGTCAAAATGCCATTCTGCCACTTAATGCAACAGCTTGCTCCTATCCAAATCTACTGACTGATATTTGTGTGTGTGTGTGTGTTTTTGAAGTGTGTGTGGTTCTTATGTGTGTGTATGTGTGTGTGTTTTTGAAGTGTGCGCTATGTGTTGTCTATGTGTGTGTGTTTGGAGTGTGTGTTGTGTTGTGTGTTGTGGTGTTGAATTGTGTTTATGTATATATATATATATAAATATAAATAATATATATTAAAAATATATATAAAAAAATAATATTAATAATTATTTAATTAAAATATAAATTAATATAAATTAAATAATATTAAATAAAGTTATTTATATATATTATATAATGTAAATATTAATATATATAATATATAATTATAAAATATATAAAAAAAGTAAAAATTAAATAAATAAATAATTAGATAAATATATGAATAATTAATTATAAATATATAATTTAGCAAAAAGTAATATACTAAATATCATAAAAATAAAAGTATTAATAATAATAAATATATAAATATAAAGTAATATTACTTAAATATAATAAATTTTATATAAAAAAATTATTTAATAATAATTAATATAATAAAAATAAAATATAAAATAATATATAATTTATATTAATATATATTAGATATATATAGTAAAAATATAAAATATATATAAAAAAAAAAAATATATATAATAATAATATATTAAAAATAATAATATATAATTATATTACTATAATAAAGATTAAATAATAAAATTATTATCTAATTCACGTTACTTAACCCCTAAACACCTGGGGCAACAACACACCCCACCACAACCAACAACCACACCTCAACCAACACACCACCACAACACAACCACACCAAACAAACCCACGACAACCACACAACACTACAAACCACCCCCACAACACTACGATACACACAACCACGACGATCTCCACACCCACCAACCACACACACACCACCCACCACACACTCAGACCACCACCAACAACCACACCCACTACACACCCAGAACACACACCACACCCAAAACATCACACAAACCAACAAACCACACCTTAACACACCACAATCACACCACGACACCCCCACCTACCTCCAACACCAAACACAAAACACACCACCCACCCAACACCCAACACACCAACACACTACCATAACTCGAACACACAAACCCCACCACTCACACACACTCGACAAAAGCCGCACCCAACACTAACACACAACACCACTAACTAGCACCAAACAACCAAAACAACCTACCACCACACGCCCCACCCCCCCCACCCACAAAACACCAACACCATCACCCAAACCCAACCACCACAACCACCCACCCACACGACAACACACACACACAACAACCCCCAGACCCCCACCACAAATTCCCACACCCAAACCAACGACCCACCACGACAATACCACCGAACACACACCACCCACAACACAACACAAACAACACACCCTCACACACACCCGCCACACAACACACACACCAACACCAACACACACCACACGACACACACACTACACACACACCCAACACATATATATATATAAATCCTATAAACATATATATAACCAAATCCTATATAAACATAGATATACCAAATCCTACCCATATATATATATATATATATATTATAACTCAACAAAACTTACACCACCCCATATTAGCACAACTCCTTCTCCTCTATATATATTATTTCTTTCATTCTTTTATACCTAGTAAAAATTTTATTCTTCCCCCGTACAAAATCCACCATTACCTTTCTACCATCCCCATCCCATCCATCCCACACACCCACCCCCCCCCCCCCCCCCCCCACCCCCACCACCCCACATCTCCCCAATCCTACATCCAACCTACGCCCCTTCACCCCCCCCCACCCACCCCCCCCACAACCCCCAATAGACCCCAGCTCACACCTCCGACCCGAACCCCAACGAACTTACACAAAAAACCCCATCACTTCCCCCACTACCACACACTCGCCAGTTCTAGAAAAGACGTCCTAATTCTAAAACGACCGAACAAGATCACGCAAAGAGCGATTAAGACCCCGTAAAACCAACCAGATGACTCCCATCAGATACCCGTCGGTAAGATAAATGTGTTAAAGGATAGGTTATGTAGTCATTCACAGCGTTCTTCACCGCCCAAGACACTACATTGGAGTAATATGAGAGAGAGTTATTGTATAACTTAACGTTCATCAATGAAATTTAATGATTTGGAATCGAACAGCAGTCTTCAAATTAGTATGCAACAGATCCTACTCATAACATTCAAGTGCACAAGAAGGCTTTACAATGTTTATGCATTTTTGAGATCTATATTTTTAGAAGCGTGCGTTTGTATTGTGGGTGGCGCCCCCAGCGCTCATATTAACATACCAGTGTGCCTCATATGTGTTGTGATTCTCTCACGTACAAGTGTGTTATGGAATGTTTTGGGTGTAGGTTTGTATGGCACGTGTAGTGCATGTTAATGCTCGCGCGCACATTTTTGTGTGTGTGTGTGTGTGTGTTGTTAATTGGGTATTACTATGTAGTAATATGAATCCATGACTAGATAAAGAAACCACCAGTCCACCACCTAATCATTTATAAAACCAAGCCCACTTGTTCCCATTTCACAGTGTGCGCGCGCGGGCGGTGTGTGTTGTGCATAATATTTAGGAATAATTGCAGCTGACATGATAATAAAGGAGTAAGGAAAAGAAACTGCAGAAAGCAATCCTTGAATTGCCATGGAAAATTAAACTGCACAAGAGATGAGAGAAGGAAGAAGAGAGAGAAGAGAGAGAGAAGAGAGAGAGAGAGAGAGAGAGAAGCGCCAACAAGAAGGCCACCTGTCGCAACAGACATACAAGACGTACAGAGCACTTTACACTTACATTACTTAGCATACTTAGCTTAAAATACCCTCGTTGGCAGAAGCAGTACACATTAATGGTTCTGGAGATATTGACACATAAACCAACAAGAGACACAGGTGCTTGATTTCCCAGCTCATGCTTGCAATCATGTATGTATAACCTGAGTACTGGCAATTTCTTTATCAATACAGTGTGTGCTTTAAGTGCGTGCCACAAGCAGCAGCGCGCGCGCATGGTGCTTCGTGTGGTGTGTTGTGTGTGGTGTGTGGTGAGCACAGCAGCAGCAGTAAAGTAGCAGCAGCAAGCTGCAGTAGTAGTAGTAGCAGTAGTAGTAGTAGTAGTTGTTGTTGTTGCCTTCTTCTTCCTCTTCTTCCCATCATCAATTATCTTCCTGCTAATGTTGTTACAATCCATATATTGATTGGTATGACTTCACTGCCAGGTTTTGAGCTCTAGAATGGTACGGCAAAGAGTAGTGGACTGGTTGGTCATGTAGGGTTTGTGGCTCTTCAAATGGTGAACTGGACAGGTCATTGTTATCTTTTAGTTTGACCACCTGTAGTGGTCGGCAGTATTGATTCAGGACAGAGAGGGTTTAAAAAATTGCACGTGTGTTGTGTGTGTGTGTTTGAGTGTGTTGGGTGTGTGTGGTGTGTGTGCGTGCGTGCGTTACGTGCGTGCGGCGTGCGTGTTGATGGCTTGGTAGTGGGTGATGTGTGTGTGTGGTGTGTGTGTGTGTTGGTGTATGTGTGTGTGTGTGTGTCAGTCAAACACTTATGTCCAGATGGTACACTGTGCATGAATGCATGGATGCGCATGTGGGTGTGTGTTGTGTGTGCAGTGTCTTTTCCGTGCATGCATATGCAGTACATGCGTGTGATTGTGTGTGCGTGCGTGTGGTGATTGCTTGTCGTGCCGCCATTGCGTGTGTGTGGCGCGCGTGTGTGAGAAGTGTACGTGCGTGCATTCTGAGAGTGCTTCGTGCGTGTAGTTGCATACATGCGTTGTGTGCGTGCGTGCAGTGTGCGTGGTCCTGTGATCAGAATCCCTTTTGACGCCGCCTCCCGAGAATGATTCGAAGAGTTGAAACAAGTGTGACCGATCCCGAACCTGGAGCTGGTTGCCTGAGGGTCACACCGAAAGACATCATCCAGTAGTGTAACATACATACAGCACACCAACACAACCGTAAGCCAGGAACAACATAACAAAACAGCTGTTGCTGCTGGCTAGACTCGCTGCTGCTGCTGCTAGCTCGCTGCTGCTGGCTGCTGCTAGCAGCTGAACTGTTGCAACTGTATCAGCTGCTGCTCATTTTACGAATTTGTTACAATCTTTTTACTGCTGCTATTGCATTGCTGCTGTACTACTACAGCATTACTACAATACCACTCTAGTACCACTACTACCTAACAACCTTCCAACGAACCATGCAGCTGTTGCTCACTGCTGCTTCAACTGTGCTGTTGCTGTGGCAGGTGCCTGTTATATTTTTTACTACCAACTACTGCTGCTATTGCTGCAAGCTGACTAGCTTACTACTACTATCAAGTACAACAACTAACTCCCTAGTAACACTACTACCCGAACAATCCCCAACCCAACTGCTATTGCTGCTAACAACGATGATGACGATGACAACTTCGATGAATGATGAAGAGATGATCTGTGATTATGACGACAACGTCGTCGACGACGATAATGATTAGACGACGACGACGACGATGAACAAAGCCGGGTGAAGATGATGACGACGACGAGACGATGACAACGTCATGATGATGATGTCAAATTCGATGATGATGTCGACGACGACGATGGCAACGTCAATGATGATGATGATGATGATGATGCTGATGCATGGACAAGAAGTCCGGTGCTCAGATCCTGTTCGGATCTAGATATTGTGTTTGTTTGTTTGTTTGTTGTTTTGCTGTTTTCTCCTAATCCACAAAACTATAACTCATGTCCTGCTTGATAGTCTTAAGATAAACAATATACAAACGCAATGTGCCTGCATGCGGGCATATTTATAGAACAGAAAGGGGGGGCGGTAGGTAGAATGCCTAGTGGTTAGATTGTTGCGGCTCGCGATTTGAACGGCCTGGATCGATCCACACCCCAGGGCAACCCTTTCAAGGGGATTACCCCTTGAGTTAACATCGATACCAACTATCTCTCCTCCCAAAAGTCCTCCTTTATGATAGAACAAGCAAACCGAGGTCCTGTATGAGAAAGCTGCTCAGAACTCTTGCACTCGGGTCAAAACCCGTTTCTGCTTTTTCGGAATAGTAAAGCCATTAGTTCCGGCTAAGATTTGATGACAATAAAATATAATTATTCATTTAAAACACTAAACAAAACACATGCATACTGGTGTTGTGTTTAGAAATCATTCTCGAATTCGGAATGTAGCTACATTACTGTGTGGTCAAAAAACCAGTCGCATACACAAAAATATACCATTGGCGAGCTTCAGAGCTCTATCTGAAAAAAGAAAAATAGAAAAAAGAAAAGGCTAAGGAAAAAAAAGAAAAGAACCAGGAAAATTATAATCAAACTCAGTCACAATGGCAAACAAATATCCTCACACAAAAAAGAAAAATAATGGTGAAAAAAGGGTGGGGGTGGGGGGAGGACACTCAATGTGGCCTGTACTATCAGAATTGTACGTACTCGGGGTAAAAAGCAGCCAGAATATTAATTATGCAAGAAACTGCGTGACGTTAAACCGAGGTCCAGCATGCAACACGAATTTTGCGCATGTAAGAGAACCAACGGCAAAAAGATTAGCGTGTTCCTAGTTAAATGCTGGTACAAGAAGGAGAAAAGTAAGATTAAAAAGAAGTGGAATGCTAAGAATCCAAAGAATCTAAGAGTCCACAGACGAACAAGCATAAGAAACGAGAAGAGGAAGAAGAAGAATCTAACACGAAGAATGAGCAGAAGGAGTAGGAGGAAAAGAAGAAGAAGATGATGAAGAATAAGTAGGAGGAGGAGGAGAGCCAAAGAAGAGACGAAGAGAGGATAATAATGAGGAGGTGAAGGAGGAGAAGAAGAATAATGGAATGAATAAAAGAAGAAGTGGAAGAAGAAGACAAGAAAAAGAGGGAAGAAAGTTAAAAAAAGAAGAGGGGAAAGAAGGAAAAGAGGGAGTCGATTTATTTTTAAAATTATTTATCTATTACTTTTATTTTGGAGGATAATGAAATAAGCACTCATGCGCTTTTTTCATCAGTCCCCGTGTGTATGCAGTTTATGTCAATTTTCATCTGTTCCCACAAAGAAGAAGGAGGGAGGGAAAAGCAAAGAAGAAGAAGAAGGAAAAAAAGCATAAACAACATACTATAAAACAACCAACCACAATCTATAAAAAAAAACTCCCAAGTTTCTTATCTTACCATCACAGCAGCAGAGCCATTGAGGCCGGCCAGTTACAGATTAAACCTTCAGCCATGAACACGCACTTAACATAACAACCTGCACACCTCCATTTACTAGAGAAAAAAAAATCCTCTGAAGTCGAAGTATGGATGCCTGCATGGCGAGGTACTTAAAAATCAATCACAACACGCCGCGCAAAAAGTTCGCATTTCAGTGTGCAAGATCAATTCAATCTCATGATTCCCAGCCAGTGGGATGAGTGAGTCAGAGTGGCACCATTCAGGGTGACAACCACCCCCCCCGTCCCTCCCCCCTAGAGTGTTAAAGCTGTGGAGAACACACAACAATATCAACAACCTGACGTAACTAATTCTTGCACTTATGTGTGTGTGTGTTGTAGTTTCTTGGCAGAAGAACCCACAATGAGGCTAAGGCGCAGGGGACGACGCAGAGACGCTGATATCGCAATCACACCTTTCTTTGAGAGCAGAAGTGGAGCATCTGCAGGCTTCGCAAAACTGAAGGCCCCTTCTGTTTCAGAAACGATGTGAGATCAGTATTAAGCTTTCACAGTCAGCTTTGTAATTGTATAGTTTGTTGTTCATTGGTCGATGGAATCACACCGCCATCAATCGCCCGACGAATGTTTATGGTTTCTGTGTCTTGTTTCTGGAGTGTGTGTGTGTGTGTGTGTGTGTCGTGTGTGTTTGTGTTTGTGTGTTTTCTTTTTGGTTAATTTTTGTTTTTGGAGATATTTTTTTGTTTTTTTTTTAATCATTATTACTATTGAAGAGTTTATCCTTTTTTGCGCTTATTTTAACCCAATTGTAGTCAAGCGAAATGGCTGCGCCATCAGTACAGCCTGCTTTAAAACGCCTATGGAAATGAAACAGTCATGGAGCTTTCTCATTTAATCAGAGGTGATTTTTTTCTCATAATTAAAAGTTGGGGATTTGAAGGAAATGGTATGTGTTGGGTATGAAAACATGAATGTGAATGTTTATTAGAGTTTAAGGGTAAAAAGGTCAAGGTGTCCCCATAACCAACAAGGTCGTAGGGGAGCGAGGCGTCAGAGACCTCACATTCTCTATGGCTAGCATATTGAGGGTGGCCCCATCTCCTCTCCCAACTCACTGCTTTACCTACCTTGACCTAAAGAGGCAGGTACCCATTTACAGCTGGGTGAACTGGGGACTGTTTCAAGCAAGGCGCACAAACGCTCACCCAACTGGAAACGCACGCTCGATGCTGCTATAAGCCTTTGCTGGGAGAAAGCGAGTGCTCCCATCCCCAGTACTAGAGTTCCTGAAACTAAATATCGGGGTCGCGGGGAGCGCCTGCACAACTATGTTGCAGACACATTTGTGGGAATATGTCAATATGTGTTGTTATCACAAGAGAGCATAATGAGTTAGATGTTGTAACGTTGCTTGTAGGGAGCTGTAAGCTCCCAGATGACAAAAACGCGAGTTCATATCTTTTATCCTTTGGTATTGTAACCAGTTGCTCGTATCCTAACTGAAGTTTCTTTGTTTGAGATAATAAATTATTTGGAATTGGAATTTGGAAATAAAGGTGACAGCTCTGGTATAGTCTTCGAGTCGGTCGGGCTATAAACAACATGAATAATTTTTTTCTTAAATCAAAGCATAGTAGTGTATATGTTGATACATAAATTCTCACCCCAGCAAAACAATCGAGATGACTTAAACCCCCCCAAAAAATCCTCAACTTGGTGGTGTGTGCTGCTGTTGCTTGTTCTTCGTTATGCGTCGAGTGCAGCATTATACTGATGCTGGGCAATCGGGCCGGTCGACCCCCCTCTTTCAGAACCAGGCAAGATTCTGAGCCGCACTTCCAGACCTGTTTCTAACGTGTCTTCCACCATCTGCGCCACCTGTCGGCCTGGTCTTCACCCTCATTACCCGAGCGGCGAAGCCTCGTCAAAGCACAACATGAACTCAGATGTATCTGGTCGCACTGCACAAAGGATGTGAGCGAGGATACCGAAAAGGGACCAAAAAGTCTTTCGCTGGAAAAAAAACACCTCGCGAGTAGTTCATGTACAACAAGACACTACATAGTTTTGAGTTCATGAATGTGGTGTAAGTGGTTTGCTGGGGTGCATGATTGCCAAATCATAGTAAGAGACAAGTGAAGAAAGTTACATGTAACTAAACTGTCTTCTTCTTCTACTTACTTCTGTCTTTTTCTTCTACTCTTCTCTTCATCTTCTTCTTCTTCTTCCTTCAATCAATCTTCTTCATCTTCTTCTTCTTCTTTGTTGTCGTCGAACACTGTCAGACAGCAATATTATTGTCTGCCAAATGCGTCACGCTGCCGGCAAGCCTGACAAGTCTTGCCCAGCGCACCGAACTTGATCATAAAAGAGAATAGTTTTAACTTTAAGTCTTTCAGGGAAAAAGGCATGGGAATGGCCAAGAAGGCAACAAATAACAAGAAGGAGATGAACAGAAAGAAAAGAAACAATGTCAGAAACAAAGACAATGAAAGAAAAATAAGAAATTTCTAGTGCAGAATTTCAAGAATGTTGAGATGCATTATACTGACACGCCCCCGCCCCCCCCCCCCTTCCTCCTCCCTCACCCCCCGCCCCCCCCCCCCCACCCGGCATCCCTACACGGGGATATGAAAACAAGATCTGTCATTCAAATTCATAGGATCTAGGATATACGGTTGGAGATATTTGTTGTATGATCCAGTTTTCTAGAATAAACCATAGGCAAAAAAAAGACGAAAAAAAAAAGAGTTTGGGTGGCAGAATGAAAGCTTATGCAAAATGGTTTTTTAATGAATTTTGACCAAAGGTTTCCATTTATTTGAAAAAAACAACACAAGTATATAATAATCGCAATTATAGAAATACTACTGTATCTTTTTTAGCATATAGTATAATCGAATACTGAAACGAACTGTTTAATTTGACATGAATTCTATCAGACGAGTGTGCAGATTTTTACCTTTATTACCCATGTAAACAGGAACGAACTTAAGCCTATATAAAAAATATTGAAATATATTGTGTAATGATACAACCTATTGCATGAATGCGTAAGAAGGATATGCACGATTAAAGCGCGACTCGAGTGTGTTGTTGTGTGTGTGTGTGTGTGTGTGTGAGTGTGAGTGTGTACGCGTGAACGTGCGCGCGTGCACGGGTCCTATTTCCCGTCTTTTTTTCTTCTAAACTGATAAAAACAGGTTTCCCACTAGACAGGAGGTGAACATAGAGCGTGAGAGCCTGTGGTCACAGTTGTTTCCCTCCTCAGTTGCCTCTTCTTCCATTATTCATGCTTCCAACATATGATTAACTATGCCTCAGCGTAATAAACCGTCCATTATCGCATAGAACACACATGCGGTGCACACAACATTCACACTCAACATACACACACAGAAAACAAACGCGCGCACACTCGCGCGACACACACAGAGACACACACACATGATCCCCCCCCCCCCCCCCCCCCCCCCTCGCACACACATTTATGCAACCCCCCCCTCCCCCAAACACACAACACATACATAATCATGTCCAGCCCCTCACCCCCCTCCCCACCACACATACAGAAGTCAAGTATGCATCCCCCCTCCGCCGACACCACCCAAACCCCCCCCCCCCCTCTTTCACTCACTCACTGCAAAACACACACACACAAACACACGCACGCACGCACGCACGCACGCAAAAAAACGCACACACACACAAACACACACACACACACAACACACACACACACACACACTACACACACACACACCCACACACACAACACGCAAGCACGCACGCAAGCACACACAACAACTAACACAACAGGATTTGAATCCCGATCATGTTGATCTTTTCCCCCTGGAGTTAACATCAGTGCCAAATCCACGCAGAACATCTTGCGCACGACGTTAAATACTGCTCCGCTTATCGTAAGAGTAGGCCATTGTGTGCCGGTGCTAACGGAAACAAAATTTACTAAACGTATACACACGGGGACAGGATGTAAAATAGCACATAATGCTTATTCCATTATCCTCAATATAAAAAAAATAAATAAATAAATCCGCTCGCCCCTAAAAGTCCTTTTGATGAGACTGATAAACTGAGGTCCCAGTGTGCGAAAACGTACACGCACACGCACGCACGCAGAACATCGAGCGCACTCGTTAAACATGTTTTCCGCTTTTCTAGAAGAGTAGCCATTGTGCCGGTGGGAACAGAAGACAAATTTAGCAAACCTGCATACAATGGGACTGGGAGTAAAAATACACAAGAGTGCTTATTTCATTTACTTCGAAATAAAAGAGTAGATACATAGATAAATAAATAAAATAAATAAATAAATAACTAATATAAGTATAATAATATATATATATATATAACATAATAATATAAACACACACCCTAACCCACATTCCCGCCCCCCCCCCCCCCCCCCCCCCAACACACACACACAAACACCCCTGCTTGTAAACCATCATTACGCAAAAGGAGTTCCTCCTCCTTCCCCCCTCGCCTCCCTTCTACCATTGTGCTGTCATCATCCGTGCCAATGACTGACTGGGCTGGAAGAGACTGGGCCTGGCCTGTGACTAGCCTGCCCGAGTAGTCATTATCATGAGGCCGCGTCCATCCATGCCAACATCCATGCCATCGATCGGATCAATCCTGCTAGTTAGCTAGCTATCCTGTACTGGTGCATACTGAACATCTTTCCATGGCCTGCTGTCCTCTCTCTCCTCAACAGGCTGTCTTGTCTTGTATAGTGTCCTGTCGTTCGCAGCTTGTCGTTCGTTTATCTCGTTTTGTCTTTTTTTTCTCTTGGTGTTAACATCAAGTGCTGATTCTACCCCCCCTTTCCCTCTCCCGCGAAAGTCCCTCTGATGAGACTATAAAAATGTTCCATTCGAGCCCCCCACGTACACACAACACCTTGCGCGTATGTTAAAACTTCTTCACCTTTCAGAAGAGTAGCGATTGTGTACCAGTAGGAATATATTATGACAAAATTTGCAAAAAATGCGTGCACACAGTAACGGGATGTAAAAGAGCCACATTTGTGCTTGTTCAAAATTGTCCACGACCATAAAGAAAAATATAGGTGATGTGATGTGTCAGTCTCTATCTTGCTCTTATGCAATGTCTGGCTCTATATAGACTGTCTATTCCTCTGTAAAACACTCACGACACACACACACACACACAACACACACACACACACACACACACACAAACACACACACACACACACACACACACACACACCCATTTTGAAAAACAGAACAACAACACACACACAACACTTATAAACACAGACAACAACACACAAAACACACAACACAACAGACACACACACACACACAAACACACACCCACACACACAGATCACACACACACACACAACACGCAAGCACGCACGTCAGCACACACATACGACTAACACCAACGGATTTGAATCCCGTTCATGGGGATATTTCCCTGGAGTTTAACATCAGGCCAAATCCACGCAGACATCTTGCGCACACGTTAAATACTGCTCCCATTTCGTAAGAAGTATGCCATTAGTGTGCAGGT
>CM054150.1:45907659-45912659 GCA_028751875.1 Rapana venosa | reverse complement strand
AAAAGTAATATACTAAATATCATAAAAATAAAAGTATTAATAATAATAAATATATAAATATAAAGTAATATTACTTAAATATAATAAATTTTATATAAAAAAATTATTTAATAATAATTAATATAATAAAAATAAAATATAAAATAATATATAATTTATATTAATATATATTAGATATATATAGTAAAAATATAAAATATATATAAAAAAAAAAAATATATATAATAATAATATATTAAAAATAATAATATATAATTATATTACTATAATAAAGATTAAATAATAAAATTATTATCTAATTCACGTTACTTAACCCCTAAACACCTGGGGCAACAACACACCCCACCACAACCAACAACCACACC
The DNA here is from genome assembly GCA_028751875.1 of Rapana venosa. NCBI lineage: Eukaryota > Metazoa > Mollusca > Gastropoda > Neogastropoda > Muricidae > Rapana > Rapana venosa. Next base: position 45,912,294 of record CM054150.1, on the reverse strand, counting down.
TCAACCAACACACCACCACAACACAACCACACCAAACAAACCCACGACAACCACACAACACTACAAACCACCCCCACAACACTACGATACACACAACCACGACGATCTCCACACCCACCAACCACACACACACCACCCACCACACACTCAGACCACCACCAACAACCACACCCACTACACACCCAGAACACACACCACACCCAAAACATCACACAAACCAACAAACCACACCTTAACACACCACAATCACACCACGACACCCCCACCTACCTCCAACACCAAACACAAAACACACCACCCACCCAACACCCAACACACCAACACACTACCATAACTCGAACACACAAACCCCACCACTCACACACACTCGACAAAAGCCGCACCCAACACTAACACACAACACCACTAACTAGCACCAAACAACCAAAACAACCTACCACCACACGCCCCACCCCCCCCACCCACAAAACACCAACACCATCACCCAAACCCAACCACCACAACCACCCACCCACACGACAACACACACACACAACAACCCCCAGACCCCCACCACAAATTCCCACACCCAAACCAACGACCCACCACGACAATACCACCGAACACACACCACCCACAACACAACACAAACAACACACCCTCACACACACCCGCCACACAACACACACACCAACACCAACACACACCACACGACACACACACTACACACACACCCAACACATATATATATATAAATCCTATAAACATATATATAACCAAATCCTATATAAACATAGATATACCAAATCCTACCCATATATATATATATATATATATTATAACTCAACAAAACTTACACCACCCCATATTAGCACAACTCCTTCTCCTCTATATATATTATTTCTTTCATTCTTTTATACCTAGTAAAAATTTTATTCTTCCCCCGTACAAAATCCACCATTACCTTTCTACCATCCCCATCCCATCCATCCCACACACCCACCCCCCCCCCCCCCCCCCCCACCCCCACCACCCCACATCTCCCCAATCCTACATCCAACCTACGCCCCTTCACCCCCCCCCACCCACCCCCCCCACAACCCCCAATAGACCCCAGCTCACACCTCCGACCCGAACCCCAACGAACTTACACAAAAAACCCCATCACTTCCCCCACTACCACACACTCGCCAGTTCTAGAAAAGACGTCCTAATTCTAAAACGACCGAACAAGATCACGCAAAGAGCGATTAAGACCCCGTAAAACCAACCAGATGACTCCCATCAGATACCCGTCGGTAAGATAAATGTGTTAAAGGATAGGTTATGTAGTCATTCACAGCGTTCTTCACCGCCCAAGACACTACATTGGAGTAATATGAGAGAGAGTTATTGTATAACTTAACGTTCATCAATGAAATTTAATGATTTGGAATCGAACAGCAGTCTTCAAATTAGTATGCAACAGATCCTACTCATAACATTCAAGTGCACAAGAAGGCTTTACAATGTTTATGCATTTTTGAGATCTATATTAAAAAACCGACCCCGTATTGAAAGCGCGCAGACATCTTGCAACTCGGTCAAAACCCGTTTCTGCTTTCGGAATAGTAAGCCATTCGTGCCGCTAAGAGTTGATGACAAGAAATATATAATTTTCATTTAAAACACAAAACAAAACACATGCATACTGGTGTTGTGTTTAGAAATCATTCTCGAATTCGGAATGTAGCTACATTAATGGTGGGCAAAAAACCCAGTCGCATACACAAAAATACTACCATTGGCGAGCTTCAGAGCTCTAGCTGAAAAAAGAAAAAAGAAAAAAGAAAAGGCTAAGGAAAAAAAAGAAAAGAACAGGAAAATTATATCAAACTCAGTCTCAATGGCAAACAAATATACTCACACAAAAAAGAAAAAAAGGCTGAAAAAAGGGTGGGGTGGGGGAGGACACTCAATGTGGCGCTGTACTATCAGAGTGTACTGTACTCGGGGGAAAAAGCAGCCAGAATATTAATTATGCAGAAAGCTGTCGTGACGTTAAACCGAGGTCCAGCATGCAACACGTACTTTGCGCATGTAAGAGAACCAACGGCAAAAAGATAGCGTGTTCCTAGTAAAATGCTGTACAAGAAGGAGAAAAGGAAGATTAAAAAGAAGTGGAATGCGAAGAATCCAAAGAATCTAAGAGTCCACAGACGAACAAGCAGAAGAAACGAAGAAGAGGAAGAAGAAGAAGAACACGAAGAATGAGCAGAAGGAGGAGGAGGAAAAGAAGAAGAAGATGATGAAGAATAAGGAGGAGGAGGAGGAGGACAGAAGAAGAAGACGAAGAGAGGAGAAGAATGAGGAGGTGAAGGAGGAGAAGAAGAATATGGAATGAAATAAAAGAAGAAGTGGAAGAAGAAGAAAAGAAAAAGAGGGGGAAGAAAGTTAAAAAAAGAAGAGGGGGAAAGAGGAAGAAGAGGGAGTCGATTTATTTTTAAAATTATTTATCTATTCTTTTATTTGGAGGATAATGAAATAAGCACTCATGCGCTTTTTTCATACAGTCCCCGTGTGTATGCAGTTTTGTCAATTTTTTCATCTGTTCCCGACAAAGAAGAAGGAGGGAGGAAAGCAAAGAAGAAGAAGAAGGAAAAAAAGCATAAAACAACAACAATAATAACAACAACCACAATCTATAATAAAAAAACTCCCAAGTTTCATATCTTTACCATCACAGCAGCAGAGCCATTGAGGCCGGCCAGTTACAGATTACCTTCAGCCATGAACAAGCTCTTAACATAACAACCTGCACTCTCCTTTTACAGGAGAAAAAAAAATCCTCTGAAGTCGAAGTATGGATGCCTGCATGGCGAGGTACTTAAAATCAATCACACACGCGCGCAAAGTTCTCATTTCAGTGTGCAATCATTTCAATCTCAGTGATTCCCAGCCAGGTGGGATGAGTGAGTCAGAGTGCACCATTCTGGGTGACAACCACCCCCCCTCCCTCCCCCCTAGAGTGTTAAGCTGTGGAGGAACACACAACAATATCAACAACCTGACGTAACTATATTCTTGCACTTTGTGTGTGTGTGTGTAGTTTTTGCAGAAGAACCCACAAATGAGGCTAGGCGCTGGGGACGACGCAGAGACGCTGATTCGCAATCACCCTTTCTTTGAGAGCATGAAGTGGGAGCATCTGCAGGCTCGCAAACTGAAGGCCCCTTCTGTTCAGAAACGATGTGAGTTCAGTATTAAGCTTTCACAGTCGGCTTGTAATTGTATAGTTGTTGTTCTTTGTCGATGGGAACACCGCCATCAATCGGCCCGACGATGTTTATGTGTTTCTGTGTCTTGTTCTGGTGTGTGTGTGTGTGTGTGTGTGTGTGTGTGTGTGTGTGTGTGTGTGTGGTTTTCTTTTTGGTTAATTTTGTTTTTTGGAGGACATTTTTTGTTTTTTTTTAAATCATTATTACTTTGAAGTGTTTATCTTTTTTGCGCTTATTTGTAACCCAATGGTAAGTCAAGCGAAATGGCTGGCGCCATCAGTACAGCCTGCTTTTAACGGCCTTTGGAAATGAAACAGTCAGGGTGCTTTCTCATTTAATCAGTGTGATTTTTTTTCTCATATTAAAAGTGTTGGGGATTTGAAGGAAATGGTATGTGTTGGGTATGAACTTGAAGTGAATGTTATTAGAGTTAAGGGTAAAAAGGTAAAGGTGTCCCATAACCTACAAGGTCGTAGGGGAGCGAGGCGTCAGAGACCTCACTTCTCTAGGGGCTAGCATATTGAGGGTGGCGCCCATCTCCTCTCCCTCACTGCTTTACCTTCCTTGACCCTAAAGAGGCAGGTACCCATTTACAGCTGGGTGAACTGGGGGACTGTTTTCAAGCCAAGGCGCACAAACGATCACCCAACTGGAAACCACGCTCGATGCTGCTTAACCTTTGCTGGGAGAAAGCGAGTGCTCCCATCCCCAGTACTAGAGTTACTGAAACTAAATATCCGGGGTCGCGGGGAGCGCCTGCACAACTATGTTGCAGACACATGTGTGGGAATATGTCAGATATGTGTTGTTAGCACAGAGAGCATAATGTGTTGATGTTGTACGGTGCTGTAAGCTGTAAGCTCCCTGATGACAAATACGCGATTCATTCTTTTATCCTTTTGTAGTGTAACCAGTTGCTCGTAGCCTAACTGAATTTCTTTGTTTTGAGATAATAAAGTATTTGGAATTGGAATTGGAAATAAAGGTGACAGCTCTGGTATAGTCTTCGTAGTCGGTCGGGCTATAAACAACATGGAATAATTTTTTTCTTAAATCAAGCATAGTAGTGTATATGTTGATACATAATCTCACCCCAGCAATAAACAAATCGAGATGACTTTAACCCCCCCAAAAATCCTCAACTTGGTGGTGTGTGCTGCTGTGCTTGTCTTCAGTTATGCGTCGAGGCAGCATTATACGGATGCTGGCATTCGGGGCGGTCGACCCCACCTCTTCCAGAACCAGGCAGATTCTGAGCCGCATCTTCCAGATCCTGTTTCTACGTGTCTTCACCATCTGCGCCACTGTCGGCCTGGTCTTCACCCTCAGTAGCCCGGAGCGGCGAAGCCTCGTCAAAGCACACTTGACTCAGATGTATCTGGTCGGCACTGGCACAAAG
>CM054150.1:45860894-45902159 GCA_028751875.1 Rapana venosa | reverse complement strand
GTGAAACTCATCTTGCATTGTAGCTGTGTCTTTCCACTCAGTGTGTCCTTCTGTCTGTCTGTCTCTCTGTTTGTCTGTCTCTGTACGTCTGCCTGTTTCTGTATCTCTCTTTGTCGTTACACTGTGTATATTAGTCTGTCTCTGTATCTCTCTTTGTAATTACATTGTGTATATATCGGTGTGTCTCTGTATCTCTCTTTGTCATTACACTGTGTATATTGGTCTGTCTCTGTATCTCTCTTTGTCATTACACTGTGTATATTGGTTTGTCTCTGTATCTCTCTTTGTCATTACACTGTTGATATTGTTTTGTCTCTGTATCTCTCTTTGTCATTACACTGTGTATATCAGTCTGTCTCTGTATCTCTCTTTGTCATTACACTGTGTATATTGGTCTGTCTCTGTATCTCTCTTTGTCATTACACTGTGTATATCAGTCCTTCTCTGTATCTCTCTTTGTCATTACACTGTGTATATCAGTCTGTCTCTGTATCTCTCTTTGTCATTACCTGGTGGTAAAATCTGTGAGCACGTATGGCAAGGTGGCATGTAAAGCTGCACGTGCTAGTATTCAAGTTTCACGTGCTAGTGTTTGCGAATCTAATGACAGTGGCAGTGACAGCCCTGCCGGTGCAAGTGTGCCGAATGTGTGTAATGACCCATGTGATGACAGCATTCTCGAACACATCCTTTCCCTTCCCTTCCCTCTGTAAAAAAGTCGTTCCAAATTTTGCAATGGAATATCAATGGTTTATACGTTAAGTTACTTAATAAAGATTTCCTTTCTTACGTTCGTTCTTTTGACTTCATTTGTTTTGTTGAAACTTTTTTTGGAAACATTTCATTCCGACTTATTCAATGATTATGCAAGTTACTATAAATCTGCTGTTAGGTTTACTAAACATGGTCGTCCCTCAGGTGGTATTGTGTGTCTCATAAAGAAAGTGTCTGCTTCATATGTTCAGTGCATTGATGTTGACTACTCCAACATTTTGGTGTTCCTAATAGATAAGGACATGTTGAACACTGAGAAAGATATTTTGTATATTTGTGTATATGTGCCACCAGAGGGATCTCCTTTTAATTCCTATTTTGATGTTGATTGTGGTATTAGTATACTGGAAGAATGTTTGACTGACTGTTTGCTGAAATATGATGATGTATTCATTGTTTTGTCAGGTGACTTCAATAGTAGAACAGCTGATGTTAACCCAACAAATGTGTCAAATGAAAATATTATTGATTTAATACATACAAGCCAACCAGTAAATATGAACAGAAAGTCTCATGATAAAGTAACAAATGCTTATGGAAAACGCCTGTTGAATTTATGTGTAACTTTCGATTTATGTATTCTTAATGGTGTATGTGAGGGCGACCCTTTAGGTTGCTATACATACATCTCAGATTCCGGCAGTAGTGTTAATGATTATTTCATAATGTCAAGTGATGTATTTGTTGTTTTTCACTCTCTATGCCAGCTTACAGTTAAAGACAGATTTGACTCAGATCATATGCCTGTGGAACTTTGTTTAAGCCTTTGTGACAGAACTGATGGGAGACCGAATATCTGTAATGAAAACCTAACGATAAATAAGCTTGTGTGGGATGAAAATAAAAAGGAAACCTTTATTTCGTTAATGCAAAGTGAGGAAACTCAGAAAATGTTAGAACTAGCTGTAAGCCTTATTGACCATAATATTGACGAAGCATTAACCGTTTTCAACCATTGTCTGATACAAAATGCTGCCTGTATGACAAAACAATTTAGAGACAAGACAGACCGACAGATGGATGACTGGTATGATAGTGAATGCAGAATGGCCAGGAAAAACTTACGTAAACTCTTTAAAGTAGCTGGACAGTCAAGTGATGCTAGTAGCCGACATGATTTTTGCGTTGCAAGAAGAGAGTATAAACACATGTTAAAGCTCAACGAAAAACAACATAATAATGCATTGTTAGATAAGCTCTTGTCATCAGTTCGAGATCAAAAGCAGTTCTGGACAAATGTGCGCAAATGTTCATTTAGGAGAAAATTTGTTAGTAATAATATTACAGTTGAGGAATGGTATCATCATTTCAAAAATCTACTTGAAAAAGAAACACATGAAGAAGATCATGTACAGTTTGATGACTCTGATACCTATTTTAACCGATCTCTTTCAAAAGAAGAGGTCATGTTAGCATTTAGAAAACTAAAGAACAGAAAAGCAGCTGGTCCAGATGGGATTATTGGAGAATTGTTTAAAAATGCAGGTGACAATGTTATTAAATTCTTTGTATTGTTTTTCAATGCTTTATTTCAAAAAGGTGTTTTTCCACAAAAATGGACAGAAGGCATTGTTCTTCCTTTGTACAAAAAAGGTGATAATAATAATCCTAATAATTATAGAGGCATTACTTTAAGTGACATTAGTAGTAAGATTTATAGTACAATCATAAACCATCGTTTACAAGAATGGGTTGAGGAAAACAATATCACTGGAGAACATCAAGCTGGTTTTAAAGGGAATTATTCAACTACTGATCACATGTTCACTTTGTTGTCTTTTGTTCAAAAACAGTTCTCTTGTAACAGGAAATTATATGTAGCCTTCATAGATTTTGAGAAGGCTTTTGATTCTTTAAATAGGGGTATTCTTTGGCAGATTCTCATAAAAAATGGAATAACTGGTAAAATGTTTAACTGTATCAAAAGTATGTACAATAGTGTTAAAGTTAAAGTTAGATGTGGTTCAAAACTGACAGATTTAATTAGTTGTACTTATGGTGTAAAACAAGGTGACATTTGTAGTCCAATTCTATTTTCCTTATTCATCAATGAGATTGCTACTGAGGTTATTAAAAATGGAAGACATGGGGCTTTATTTAATAACGATTATCTTGAACTCTTCATTTTGCTTTTAGCAGATGATATAGTTTTATTAGCTGAAACAGTTATTGGTTTACAAACGCAACTAAATAGTTTACAAAAAGCAGCACATTCTATGGATTTGATGGTAAACTTAGATAAAAGTAAAATAATTGTATTTAGAAAAGGTGGCCATCTCTCAGCAAGGGAAACATGGAAATACAATGGTGTTGAAATGCCTGTGGTAAATGCATACAAATATTTAGGTATATTATTTTCTACAAGACTTAGTTTCACATTAGCATGTAACGACCTTAGTAGTAAAGCCAAGGATGCTGTCATATGCATCATGAGAAAACTTCGATCCCTGAATAATAGCAGCTTATAATTGTTTTTAAAACTGTTTGATTCACAGGTTGCACCTATTGCTTTGTATGGGGCAGAACTTTGGGGCCTGGATAATGCAGCTCGTCAGTGTGAACAAGTACATTTGTTTGCATTGAAAAAGTTTCTGGAGGTTGAAAGGAGAACCCCAAATGACTTCGTTTATGGTGAAACGAACAGATATCCTATTTATATCAACTCTGTTATACGCTGTATTCGTTATTGGTTAAAATTAGTAGTGATGGAAGATGTTAGATTACCAAAGAAAGCTTAAAAAATGCTATATGAGTTGGATGTAAGAGGCTAAAGAAACTGGGTATCAAATATTCGTTGTAGATTATATGAAAATGGTTTTGGGTATGTATGGGAAAATGGAGGTGTTCAAAATGTTAAAGAGTTTTTATACCAGTTTACAGAAAGATTGATCTTAAGCAGATGGCAAGAATGGGACTTCCACGTTAACAACAGTGAGAGGTTTAGCATCTATAGAACTTTTTGCGGTATTCATGACAGGAAAACATATCTGAAAATGGATCTAGACAAACATTTGAAATTTATTATGACCAGGTTTAGATTTGGCATTTCAGAAATTAGTACACACCAAAATCGCTACAAAACATATTCTGAATTGGATTTGACTTGTCCATTGTGTAAAACTGGAAATGAGGATGAAATACATTTCATGTTGTGTTGCCGATTCTCAGTAAGCTAAGAGCACGGTATATACCATTGAAATTTTACAAAAACCCTTGCCAGTTTCGTCTGTATTTACTTTTGTCATCTATGAACGAAAATATTGTCCGAAATGTATCGATCTACTTATATAAGGCATTCAAATTACGATCAGTGCTGCCTTAGTTAAGTTTGTTAATGTGTGTGTATGTTGAGTGATTTCATTAATATTACCTGTGTACTCTACCCCTTCATTAGGGGCAATGGACTTTACATGAATAAACATTCCGAATCGGAATCCGAATCTTTGTCATTACACTGTTGATATTGTTTTGTCTCTGTATCTCTCTTTGTCATTACACTGTGTATATCAGTCCGTCTCTGTATCTCTCTTTGTCATTGCACTGTGTATATCAGTCTGTCTCTGTATCTGTCTTTGTCATTACACTGTGTATATCAGTCCGTCTCTGTATCTCTCTTTGTCATTGCACTGTGTATATCAGTCTGTCTCTGTATCTCTCTTTGACATTACACTGTGTATATCAGTCTGTCTCTGTATCTCTCTTTGACATTACACTGTGTATATCAGTCTGTCTCTGTATCTCTCTTTGACATTACACTGTGTATATCAGTCTGTCTCTGTATCTCTCTTTGTCATTACACTGTGTGTACTGGTCTGTCTCTGTAATTCTCTTTGTCATTTCATTGTGTATATTGTTCTTTGTATGTATCTCTCTTTGTCATTACACTGTGTATATTGGTCTGTCTCTGTATCTCTCTTTGTCATTACACTGTGTATATCGGTCTGTCTCTGTATCTCTCTTTGTCATTACACTGTGTATATTGGTATGTCTCTGTATCTCTCTTTGTCATTACATTGTGTATATTAGTCTGTCTCTGTATCTGTCTTTGTCATTACACTGTGTATATCGGTCTGTCTTGTATCTCTCTTTGTCATTACATTGTGCATATCAGTCTGTCTCTGTATCTCTCTTTGACTTTACACTATGTATATTAGTCTGTTTCTGTATCTGTCTTTGTCCTCTCTTTGTCATTACATTGTGTATATCGGTCTGTCTCTGTATCTCTCTCTGTCATTATACTATGCATATCAGTCTGTCTCTGTATCTCTCTCTGTTCTTGCTCTCGTATGTCTGCCTGTCTGTCTGTCTCTGTCTCTGTTATTACACTCTGTACGTCTGCTTGTCTGTCTGTCCGTGTCTGTATTTCTCTCTGTCACTCCACTCTTTTCGCCTGCCTCTCTCCATCTCAGTCTCTCCGTCTGTCTGTCTGTCTGTCTCTCTCTCATTTCACTCTATTCGTCTGTTTGTCACCTTATACCTCTCTGCCATTCCCCTCTGTACATCTGTCTGCCTGTCTGTCTCTTTCTCTGTCATTCCACTCTACATATCTGTCTGACTCTATGTCATCCCATTCTGTGCATCTATCTGTCTGTATGTCTCTGTACCTCTCTCTGTCGTTCTACTCAGTGCTTCTGTCTGTCTGTCTCTGTATCTCTCTCTGTCCGTCCACTCTATACTTCTATCTGCCTGTCTCTGTATATCTCTCTGTCATTTCACTTTGTACATCTGTCTTGTCTTCGTAATTTTATCTGTCACTCCACTCTGTACGTCTGTCTCTAGAAAGACGGCTTGATAAAAAAAAAAAAGAAACAAATCATTGCTTATTCAATGTACCAACTGGAAATAAAAATTTGACTTGACTTGACTGGACTTGTCTCTCTCTGTATGTTTCTTTCAATTTCTCCTTCACTTGTGTGTGTGTGTGTGTGTGTGTGTGTGTGTGTGTGTGTTCATGCGCGCGCGCGCGCGCGTGCGTATGGAAGTATGTGTGTACGTGGGCGTGTGTGTCTATGTATGTTTCTATGCGCGTGCCCACGGCACTGAAGCCCCTATGTATGCTGCAGCAAACGTCAACGTGCGTGTCAGGGCAGGCGTAATTGTCAATGGTTTGTTGATATCCCCTATGCATGCGCGCATGCTTGCTGCCTTAAGCCACCGGCTGTGTGCGCGCCACGTGTCTGGACGTCCGTCCGTCCTACCTGTGTGCACGTCTATGCATGCATACGTGCGCTCATGTGTGATCAAATAAATTATGAGCCAGAACACGGCGACCTTGCCAAATCGCCGTCAGGGCAACAGACGAACTGTGGAGAAGGAAGAAAGGAAGGAAGGAGTGTGTGTGTGTGTGGGGGGGGGAGGGGGGGGGGGGAGGTACTGCTGCTAGTGCTATCGATTTGCACCTGGCATCGCCACTAGCATTGGCCCGGGTCGCCGTGACTAGAGTGATAAAACTTAGATGCAGAAACTGTCCAATAATGGGTGGCGCTGCTCTTATGGCGACGCGCTCTCCCCGAGGAGAGCAGCCCGAATTTCACGCAGAGAAAATCTGCCGTGACTTAAAAAAGTGGTATGAAAATGGGAAGAAAAGAAAGAGAGAAAAGTTGAGTCAAATCTTTTTTTTTCTTTCCTAAAGGGTTAATTGAATAACACATTTTACTTATATATTTTTTTTCCACATCAAACCATCCTACTTTCACCCCCACCCCTCCTAAGAACCCCCACCGCCCAACCCAATAGATCAATAACAACAAAGAAAAATCTAATGTAGTAGAAAGAGTCACAAGTATGTCGCTTTAAAATACCACCCCCCCCCCCCCCCACACACACACACGCCACCACCTCAACACCCCCTTTCTACTTTCAATTAAAAGCTAGACATCACTTCCATTAAACAATCATTGAAAACACACACACACACACACACTGGGCAAACAACCACACACCAACACACGCTCCGGGGCGTGTGTGTGTGTGTGTGTGTGTGTGTGATCAGAGTATTATTATATCAGTATGCATCAAGGACGGGTCCTGCTTATCTGCAGAGAGAGCAGAGCTTCCTTTACACCATCGATTTGATTGATTGATTGATTGGAGTAAGACGATAAACCGAGATACCATGTGCAAACGCATGCTGTAACCCCATCCACCCTTCATTGAAGAGTAGGCCAGCTAAGCCAAAGGGGGTGAGTGACACGAACATAGCCCAGCGTGCATCCTACGACCTTGCGGAGCATGAACTCCGCCAGGCCCCTGACGACCCTCAAAGAGTTAAGGGAGAAGAAATAAATCAGTTGGTGGAAACCGGTACGTTACTCATAATGTAAAACAGTAAGTATTGCCATCTACATAGGGGAAATCCTCTCCATAGCCGACACCTATTGCAACCCAGTCAGTATTAAAACTAAAAATTATTTGTGTCTTAAAGATCTAGCGTTTGTTCTGAATGTTTGTTTGTCTTATCTCCAGAAGTCCTGCACCTGCTAGAATTAAAACAAACAAAGTTGTATTGAATTGAATTGAGAGTAGAAAAAAAGTGGACCCCCACATAAGGAAAAAAGTCTAGGTATGAAATTGTCATCATCTGGTTGACAGGCTTATGCACCGGAGAACACAACCTGTAGCTGTAGGCCTAATCTGTACAGAGACGATCGCGGAGAAGCTAGAAACGTTGTGCTGTTGCCAAAACATTGAACCCAAGCATGGCTGGTTGTACCTTTGAACCCAAGCATGGTTGGTTGTTGAACCCAGATACCTAACAAGGCTGTGTCATTCCCTACTCCCCTCAGAGGGAACTGTGTAGTTTACTGTAGTGTCGAGGTCACTTGTGAGGAACAGAAACACACACACACACACACACACTCGCGCGTGTGGCCTTATGCATGTGCATGTAAAGCCTATAGTCATGTAGAGCGCGCGCGCGCGCACACACACACACACACAAACGTTAGGGTGTGGCATCAAAAGATGACAGAAAGGGATTTGAGGATGGTTAACTCATTTTCAACAATTTCCTGTCATTTCCGGGATTATAACATAAACAGACAGTGTAATGATGATATAGACTAGGTCTATCAATAACAATTAAAGTGTTTATGACTAGACTCCTGCACAACTGGCTTAGGCCAGGTTTTTCTAGTTCTTGTAAGATCTCTACGTTACTCTGCTGTGACGAATGACAAACGAATCTAACACGCAAATGCCTCAACAACCAAGAGCTAAGTCACAAGAGTAAAAAACAAATACAATAATTATTATTTCATCTCTCTCTTACATAAGCCTGCCATGCTTGCCCCAGTAGGCTAGGCTATGCAGGAATAGGCCTAAAGGTTAAGGTCATTCATGCTGGTTAGTTCAGCATTTCGTCATCCACTCTAGTCTAGTCAATCTTTGCAAAAAAAGTGCCGAGAAAGGAACTAATTGCAATAGTAATGATTTTATGATATTTGGATAGGAAAGTACCTAACTTTTAACATATCCAAAAAGTAGGACGATCTAAGTGTCGGAAGACCATTTTTTTTTAAAGATATGACGTCATCAAATTTCGATTTTATAAATTTTTTTAAACAGAATGTAATATGGTCTTGTGACATATCATTTGAAAGCTTTCAACGTACTGATTACGAATTTAATAATAGAATCACCATTAGACGTAATAGAAAGCAAAAATTAATGAAAATATGCCGCATATGTTCCATATTTAGAGTTCGAAGCCCATTAGCAATGCTAAATCAAGTATATCCAGGCATTTTACCTCCAACGTGGAGATGCCAGGGCCTATCATATAAATACATCCCACATTCTGGAAATTCTGTGAAAGAAATTTCTCTTTTTTATCTCTCGCTTTGTTTCTGCCTTGTTCCTTTACTGCTTGTCACCTCCTTGTATATTTTCTGCCTTCTTGGTCCATTCGCTGCCCTTTATTCCCAAAAGACTTATAAAAGATAACAGTTTTCTTTTGCCGCAGTAGAGGCCGGGCCCTGACTTTTTAAGGGTTGCTTAAGAGTAGCGGGACGCATTTTTACTCATATCACAGACACAATGGTTGCTCCCCTGAGCGTTGGAAGAAAAAGAAGAATGCATTTACCGGGATTAACCAAAGTTTTCGACCACTGTACAATTCCCAGGGCAGAGCAAAGTGGTAGTCTCTCCTTGAAGGTAAGAACTTCACAAGAGTATAAGATAAAACATGCAGGTAGAGGAAAAAACAGCATCAGAGTTAGTTCAAATCACTGTGGCAAGTCACTTCAGGTCCAGCATAATCAGAAACATGGAAAAGCTCAGTTCATCCAGCGCACTCTTGCTGGAATGAAGTAAACAGCAGAATCGATCAAGATCAGGTACACCCTATTTCCCTCATCCATTTCCCTGAAGAGTGGGGCATTGAGACAGCTCAATCTTTGCATTGTCCTAATGCCATTTGAAATTGGAGCCCATTTTCTTTTCTGCAGCCCCGTAGTAATGATAAGAAAAGAAGAAGAAGAAGAAGAAGAAGAAGAAGAAGAAGAAGAACAAGAACAAGAACAAGAACAAGAAGAAGAAGATATGGAATTTATGAGCACTGAATCTTGTAAAACAAACAAATCAAAGCGCATCGCGGGAACCGTTATATTCTCTGGAGCAGGAGGGAGATCAGTCTTCCCTGAGACAAAGTGCAGTGTGGAGAATAGCCAGCTCCTATAAGTGCAGTGTGGAAAAATACCAGCTTCCTATAATGCAGTGTGGAGAATACCCAGCTCCTATTAGTGCAGTGTGGAGAAAAAGCCAGTCCTATAAGTGCAGTGTGGAGAATAGCCAGCCCCTATAAGTGCAGTGTGGAGAATAGCCAGCCCATAAGTGCAGTGTGGAGAATAACCAGCTCCTATAAGTGCAGTGTGGAGAATAACCACTCCTTAAAGTGCAGTGTGGAGAAAAAACCTCTTCTATTAGTGCAGTGGGGGAGAATAACCAGCTCCTATTAGTGCAGTGTGGAGAATAACCAGCTCCTATTAGTGCAGTGTGGAGAATAACCTGCTCCTATAAGTGCAGTGTGGAGAATAACCAGCTCCTATAAGTGCAGTGTGAAGAATAACCTGCTCCTATTAGTGCAGTGTGAAGAATAACCAGCTCCAAATAGTGCAGTGTGAAGAATAAACCTGCTCCTATTAGTGCAGTGTGAAGAATAACCAGCTCCTACAAGTGCAGTGTGAAGAATAACCAGCTCCTATAAGTGCAGTGTGGAGAATAACCAGCTCCTATTAGTCCCATTTGTGAAGAATAACCAGCTCCTATTAGTGCAGTGTGAAGAAAAAACCTGCTCCTATAAGTGCAGTGTGGAGAATAGGCAGCCCCTATTAGTGCAGTGTGGAGAATTCACAGCTCATTTTCTGCAGTGTGGAAATAAGCACTCCTATTAGTGCAGTGTGAAAATAGGCGGGCTCCTATTAGTGCAGTGTGAAGAATAGGAAAGCTCCTATTAGTGCAGTGTAAGGAATAGGCAGCTCCTATTAGTGCAGTGTGAAGAAAACCAGCCCCTATTAGTGCAGTGTGGAGAATAGGCAGCTCATATTTGTGGGGTCCATGTCTATAATGTAGAGAAATGTAAAGTTGCTGTACCTGAATAAGTTTCCATTGCACACAGCTTCCCTCATCCTGACTATCCTGAAGGTGGGGCACAGAGGCCAGGACATTTTCCCTTTCCTCAAAAGATCCAGTTCAGGCTTTGTCAGCTTACCAAAACATGTAATATTTTGGTATGCTAAAGACAAATTTAGCTGCAGAATTTTCAAAATAGCCAACGGGAACATTGTCCCTGGTGATAATAGATTATGATGTACACCTTACAGTGTTTGGAGCCAGGGGTCCTGCTCCAATAATGCCCATAACCATGGAAGGTACCAGTTTCTATCCAGTGTCCTGATCTGATGATCTACATTGTCAGCAACAAACTGGATCCAGCTGTTGGGGTTCATGCCTACCAGGTCTTTTTTCCTATCATAGCAGCACCACTTTTTCAAACAACTGACCTCCTTGTATGAAGAACAAAACCCAAGCTTGTGGAAAACGTTCAACAAGGTTTTTTAGAGCCAGTCTGCTAGGGTATGGAAAACCCCCAAAGGGGCAATCTAAAAGAGGGGGATGAGTACTGGTTGGTCGTGCTGCCAGCTATAGTGCCTGCCAGAAAGCAATTGTCAAGTCAGATCTGTTTTCCTTCCCAGCCAAGTTCTGAGAAACAGATCCAAAGAAGATGGTAAAATTAATAATCCCAACTGTTTTAGGGAGGAAATCTCAATTGTTTGATTTTTACTTGCTTCTGCAGAAAGATACTCTGTTGTTGATGTGTTGACGTTTCTGATATTTTGATAGGACAGTTTTTTAAAGTGTCTGAATCATTCTGATTTTTTTCTTTCTCTGCATCTTTCTCTCTGTTGGATTTTGCAAATTTCTCCAGGATCTTCTCTGCATTTGACCTTTTTGTAATGACATTCTTTTTCCCCTCTGATGCAGGTAAAAAAATTGGGCTAAATCACCAAAGTGACTTCTAGTTTCTGCCAAAATGTATTTCTCTGTGTATGGAGTGTCACTATGGAGATACTATTTCATCTTTTGCACAAGTCCATGATTGTGATTTTTTTTCATCATCATTCTCTTTGAAATAAGTCATGACATGTCTAAAAAGCTTCATCATGAGCTGTGTCTACTGGCCCTGCCTGCAGTTGCTGTGGTTTGTTCCCCCTGAAGAACGGCGAATGCTAGAGGGTTAGATTTCATAGTTGTGAAATGGACCACTGCACTGCTTGTGATACACAAATCTGCAGCATGAAGGTCACTGACAGCTGGATTCTTTTGCACACTTTTTTCTGCCCATTTGTTCTCTGGTCCATCCCTTTAAACCACTTTCTTGAATCTGCTGCTGGCAATTGCATGTCCGAATTTGATACACAGCTGTGTTTCGTTTTCTTCCCGAAACCCATTAAGGGACTGACCACAAAGAGAAAAAAAGGGGAAATTATTTAAACCTAGCTTGCTTGGATCAAAGAGCTGTGTTGTTTTACACATTGAATATCTTGCTCCTTCCCCCTATCTCTACATTGTCATCCTTCAAACAGCATGCTTTTTGGAGACCTGCTATACCCTTTTTTCCCGTCTGCCTTACTTCATCTTGGCTATCAGTCAGCAGTCTTTCTCCACATAATAACATACAGACATACCCAAAATTTAGTCCTTTCAAAGTGGACAAGGGAAAAAATGTGATCAGTTATTGGGAAAATTTTGCAAAATGGCAACTAAAATATTTAATCAGCAATTTTGTAGAGCAAGGGGAAAAAAAACCCACAAAAAAAACAACACACCCAACCCTTAGCTTCAAGTTAAACTGAAAACAGTTGCAAGCCTTTTATTCAGAATTTTAAATACACCAGTAGGGTAAATAGGACTGGGCAGACATTGGATCCAATGAATTCAGATCATCTGTACACAAACAGTCAAAGACAGGAAACCTACAGAGAATGAAACAGAATGAAAATACCTATATTTATTTATTTATTCACACACACACACACACACACACACACACATTTGCAGGGAGCACACAGATTTACTTTTTCCCAAAAGCAGAGAGCACACAGATCTACTTCCAGCTTTACTGGATCAAAGATATTCAACAGAAAGGGATAACCCCAGTGTGAATACACTCCCTTCCTAATTTCTATGGGCAGATTTCTCCAGTGCCTGTTCCTATCCAGTTTTCTGTGGACAGATAAACCTCTGGCTATGTTTATGAAAGTTAAAAACACTTTGAAGTAAAACAAAAACAAGGCAACCCCGAGAGCTGATTTTGGGAAAAGTGGTTTTCCATACAAGAATCACTACCTTAAATGGATTGTGTAGGAACTGGGGCATGATGTGGACAGTTATTTTGATGTGTCTGGTTTAAATACGTAAATCAGTGATGTAACGATCACATACTCGTAAAAACAAGCAAGCAGGTACTTTTAGTGTGTGTTAAATTTCAAAAGATAAGTCATTTATGCTCACTAAACCAGAATCAGTAGGTCAAGAGCAATTTGCCGCCATGGCCCTTTCTGGGTCAAAAATGGGTGAGCCTTACCAAATAAGGAGGATGCCGCAGTGTGTGAGGCAGGCCAGATATAGCAAACGATCAGTCTCAAAGTGCCAAATATTGTTTTTGAGCTTGTTTGTTTATTGATTTTCGGCAACTTCCGACACCTACTTTTTCCTACTTTTTTGATATGTTGTTAGTGATATTTTTATCTACCTGTTGCACCAAGTTTGAAAACTATTGCAATTAGTTCCTTGGGAAATGCAAGGATTGACTAGCCTACTCGCCCGAAAAGAGGCTAGGCCGCGCGCGGTAGGGTCATCTCTCTCTCTCTCTCTCTCTCTCTCCTCTCTCTCTCTCTCTCTCCCCACCCCCCTCATCCTTCGCCCTATACGCGCTGAATGAATAAGTGCAATGTCACTGCTAGCTCGGACTGGAAATATTGGATCGGAGAGAAAACTCGCAGTCCGGCTGACGCGATGGTCGTTTGTGAAATATCGAATCTTTGACATTAACTTGGAAACGCTATCGCTAGCACCTGCCCTACACATTACGCGTGCGTGTTTACACACATCATTTTTGAATGTCTGTAAGCCTCGCAAAACTGTTCTTTAAAAAAAAAATTACTTATTTTCATCAAGCTTTCTTGTTATACATGCCTTGCTTTAAAAACACTTTTTTGGCCAATTTCAAACCCTTGCTTGGACATTACAAAAACTGCTGGGGCCCTTACAAACACGCTTGGACATTACAAAATCATAAAGCCTACAAAAACCAACGTACCAGCTGAAGTAACCCAAACCCGTGGAACAGCAACGCCCACACTACAATATTATATCAACTTAAACTCCTATTAATAACCCACTACGTACGGGGAAAAGGTCAAGGTACATTCAAGCTGGCTTAAGACCAAAAGGTTTTATTCTCTCAAAAAAAACATGCACCAAAAGCCCCAATCACTAATCACCAAATGCCATTTAATACACAACCACAAACTCTGCAAGAACTAGGCTAAAAGGGAGTGCCCTGAGAATGGGGGCCCAAAAGAAAAAGTGATGCAGTCCTGCCCACAACACAAGGTAGAACTTTTTGGGAAAAATTTTAGAACACCTTAAGTTTTAATAAAGCAAGTGATTGACATATTAACAGTAACACAGATTTTTTTTTAAAATGAAAACCCAAAACAATAAGAAAGTGAAAGAAAAAGGAGTAGGCCCATTTTATGTGTTATGGCCCCTTTGGGGAAAGCCCCAACGTTTAAATATATAATCGTGAGGGAAAAAGATAAAGGACTAAGTACTTTACTTTCAATTTTAATGAGAGTTTAATTTCAACACTTTGGAATTTTTTTCCCGTAAATTGGGAGTAATTTTTCCCCCCTTTTGCTGGACATTTAAAAATAAAGAAATTTCACCCCGCAACTATTTTTTTCTTTGCAGAGCTGTGCCATTGACGAACCCAAAAAGAAAAAAACTCAGTCAAAACGAAGCATTTTAATTTTTCCCCTTTGAAGTTGTTTTTAGTGTGTAAAGAAGGTGAAAATACACGGTTTGGTCACGTCCTACGTCCACAGCCCCTTCTGTTAAAGAACCGTCCCCCCGTGTCCCCCGCCCACCATTTAGGTCATTGGACTGATAGTTTTAAAACAAAATTAAGACTATCATAAAAAAAAAATTTCAATCAGGGTTTTTAAATAAAAGGAAATTTCTTATTCGTTGATGCTTTACAGTACATCTTGGGGGGGATTTAAAACGGGGTTTGGGTTTTCAAGGGAAACGCTTCTGAATCAGGAATCATTCCAATCCCAAATTTTTTTGATACCCAAATCATAGCGGGAAATAAGGGTGAGGGGCGGAAAAAGGTAGCCCACAAGGCTAGTTTGGGCCACATCATCATATTTAAAGTTAGCCGAAAGCATCGTGTTGAGGATCATAGCCGAAAAAACTTTTAAGCAGGTGTCGTTTTTGGGCCCCCTAATCAAAATGGTTGTCAAGGTTGTAAATTCCCCAAGGGGGGTATAAAATTTTTGGGGGGATAAAAATTTGTTTTCGAAAAAATACGCTGCAGAAAAAAAAAAAAAGGGTGAAAGGTGGGGCAGCGCTAAGTGGGGACGCGTTTCCCCCCTCTCCCGGGGAGAGCACCCGAAATTTTTTCGGGAGAATCTGCCATGATTAAGGCCCGTGCGGCAGTAATTTGCTAAAATTGGGTTTTTGGCTATTTTTTTTATTTTTTTCCAAATTTAACTCTAAAAACATCTATATATTCAATTCCATACTTTTAAAATTTTTTTAAAACAGTGTCTTTTGCTATTAAAAAAGGTTTTAATGACCCAACCCAACCGTGTTTTGTTCATTTGTTTTCCAAAATGCGTGAAATGCCGATTTTTACACCCCAGCAACATGCATTTCTGGTTCACAAACTGTAACACATCGCATACCAAACGAAACTAGATTATCTCCCCTACACTTTTCCGACGAGCTTCTACTATGAAAACTCATTCACAACGAACTACACGTCACTTTCGTTGATTAGCATATCCACGGCAACTTCCATATATAGAGAGCGATTCAAAAACAAGCTAGCCGGTTAGCTGTATCGGGTCACGTGACGCTTATGTCATTGCAAATGGCCGTTGTTTACATCGTGTTTCTACCTCCGCTTCAAGCAGAAAAATGACTCGTTTATGGAAACAAAAGCCTCAGTTGGTTCCTAAATGCAAGCCGAAGCTAAAAAAACACCTTGCATTTGTTCGACAGTGCAAAGCATTGAAGGAAACGGACGAATTGCTGAGAATCGGTGCCGAATCTGACCGAGGCAAACACAGTGTTCAAAAACTGAAATCGGTTCGTCTGCTTCGCTGTCAACATCAACGCGTATTGAGGGCATTTTTCTGAACGAGAAAGCTCGTATTTGGCGCAAACATGAACCATATCAGGCATTTGTGTGAAAAAAAGGTTGGAAAAGGCCAGTGCAGAGCCATCTGGTAACTGTCCGAGTTAGAAGTTGCTCCCAGTGTAAACACTCGTTCAGCATCAAGCAGACAAAAAGAAACCACGTGAACTAGCTGTTTTTGTGTGTGTTTCATGTGTGTAGTGTTTCACCTGTAAGCAAGCTGTCGAGGGGGTAGAAGTTTCCTAACTTAGAGAGAGGGGTGGAGAATACAAGCTCAAAATTTTATTGGTGGATATTTTATTTCTGTAGCATCTAAAATATAAATCTAATGTGTGTGTGCATGTGCATGCATGAGTGAGTATATGTGTGTGTGTGTTGGTGTGTGTTTTTGTGTGTGTGTGTTTTCATTCATTTCTACCTGTAATTATTTTAATGAGACAAGAAGATACTTTTGTGATTATGGACAGAAGTATTGGGTAAAACTGTATGACTGATTGAACAGTTTTCAGAAAAGTATTCAGGCTGAAATGAATAGGTTCAAATGGAGTGGAAATCAGCTTTCAAGTGTGTTGTGTGAACAAATTCATTATATTAGATTATAGCATACTTTCCATGCAAGTATACACAAACACTCACATATTATATATGTATGTATGTATGTATGTATGTATGTATGTATGTATGTGTGTATGTGTGTGTAATATGTATGTATGTATGTATGTATGTATGTATGTGTATGTGTGTGTAATTTGTGTAATGTATGTATGTATGCATGTATGTTTATGTGCACTTGAATACACACACACAGACACACAAACCTCCTAAAGTAAACTATAACTAGTATAAGCAGATCTTTATCTTGATCCACTTTATGAGCACACATGAGTTTGAGGCAGTCCTGTAAGTGTGTGCTCAGTGGAACGCGACAAGCTGCAATACTTCAGTGAGCTGTCAACACCCCTGAACTGTGAGAAGCATATCTACTACTCTGCCTGTGTATGAGAGACTGACAAATATGCAGCTGCTTCAAAGATGTGTGCTGGCTAAGACTCAGAGTGCCTGAACAGTCTCATGGAATTTGTCATTCCAAAGACAAGTTTACATCATCATGCCAGTGAGTTTCTCTTCGCAGTCTTGACAATCATCCATGAGTTCAATTTTGGTCCTGATTTCTACCCAAGACACTGCCATTGCTTTGGATTTGATAAAAGTGTGAAAACCTGAAAGGGGCTGGGGACAGACGCAAAGGGGGAGAAGAACAGCCTAAATTTACCAGACAGACGGGTTGATCCAGGGGCGCGACACTCTTGATCTGCAAAACTAAAGAGGTAGGGGGAGCTAGGACGGGAAAATGGCCCTGCCTTTCTACAGGGTTTCGACTGGGGATTCTGTTGCTAAAAGGGTTTTGCTGTTGTATTGAACCTTCCACAAGGCTGTAGTAAAAATTTTGGGGTCTAACAGTTTGTGTTCTTTTTCCTCTGTTTTCCAGTTTTGTTTTTTTGCATGGCTTGCATTTTTGGGGATCAAAAAATTCTCAGAAACTGTCAAACAATGTTTAATAAACTTGGCCACTTGACATTTATTGTTTTTCTTGACAACTAAAAAAAGGTTTTTTTAAAAATGTAGATAAACTTCGTTTTTGGGAAAATTGCATAAAACTAAAATTGCCATTTTTTAAAAAAAAAAAAAAAAATTAAAATCAAAGTTTGAAAAAAACCCTTTAAAATTTAAAAACATTTTAAAAATTAAATTTTTAAAAAAGAATTTCATTATTTTTAAATTTTAAAAAAAATTCCCAAAAACAAGACAGACTTGGTTTTTGCCCAGCTACTAAAAAACTACATTTTTTTTTAAGCACAACCCAAATTTTAATTCAAAACTAATTTTTTTTCCTTGAAAAAAAATTTTTCCCCCCAACCCTTAAGGGGGGAAAAAAACGAAACCTTTTTTTATTTAAAAAAATTAGGCTAATTTAAACCTACTTTTTTTTTATTTTACAAAACAGATTTCCCACCATTATTTTTAGGGGTTTTGGGTGGGAAATTGGGGGGGGGGGGGGGGTTTCCATGTTTTATTCCCTTTTTCCAAAACCCATCTTTGGACACAACCACCCAACTTTTCCCAACCCTTTTGGCTCACCCATTCCGAGAACCCCAAGACTTCCTTTTCACTTCCCAAAAGGGGGTTTGGGGGCCCCTTTACAAATCAAACCCCCATTTCCAAAAACATGCCTCCTTCTTTTCATTAAACACAAAAACATACACATTATCCCAAAAAAGGTTGAACAATTGAGATTGTTATGCTAAATTTGTTTTTATTTTTTCCATTTTTGGGTATTTTTACACTCCCAAAACATCAAAGAGAAATTTTAAAAAAAAAAAAAAACCCAAACCCCCAGTCGAAAATTTGCGGAAAAAAAATGACAAAAAATTGCCATAAAAAAGGCTGTTTTCGATTTTTTTTTAAAAAAAAAAAACACATAGAAAAAAAGCCTTTTCGGAAATTTTTCCATTTTCAAAAGGGGGGGAAAAGCATAAGGGGAAAAAGGGGGGGTTGGGAGCAACAACCAGGATGAAGCTAGCCTCTTTCCCCAAATTTACACTTTTTTAAATAAAGGAAAACAGCCACAACAGTTTCCCTCTGCCAAAAATTTTAAAAGTCTTTTAAAGGTTTTTGGGGCCCCTACATCAGTAAAATTATTTTTCCAAAAAAAAAAAAAAAAAAAGACATTTTTACCACAAAAGTATTCATGACTCTTCTTTTTTTTCCCTTTTTTTAATAAAACCATCATTTTAGTCAAAAGTCAAGAAAAAAATTTACTTTAAAATAAACCAATGAAGGGAAATTTACAACTCGACAGGAACAAAAATTTAGAATTTAGAAAATTGTTTGTAATAAATATCCGCAGATTTTTTTTTTTCAGATAGAAGCTTTGTTCCAAAGAAAGATCTGTACAAGAATTTTTGGGAAGTGGAAAAAGGTAAGGACAGATTTAAAAAGGACCATATCTTTAAATGTATCAAAATTTTTGGATGGTTTTGGGTGAACACCCAATGGCACAGCTACAAACTTGAAGCAGAGGATACCCTCCCAGCCACCGAATTTAAAAAAAAAAAAAAAAAAGCTTTGACAAAACCTGCTCGAAAGGAATTTAAAAAATTTTAGTTTTGAAGGCTCTTCTTCATTAGTAAATACTTTGTAGACATTTCTCAACAGAATTCCGGGATTGACATGTATGAAATTTTTTTTCTGGGTGCCCTTTTTTTTGGGACTACACAGTATACACTTTTAAAAGTTTCAAAACTTGTTTTATCTAAATATAAAAGGGGCCCGCATTTTCCCCCATTTTTCCCTTGGTCCCTGCCACCGACTTCCCCCCAAAATTTATTTCATGTCCCCCCTTTTCACCTCCTTTTGGGATACCATCCGTAATCCACCTACGTTGGATTTTCCAACCTCATCATTGGGGGTATTATTTTGGGTTTAGTTTTCCCATATGTATTTCCCTTTTTTTATTACCTGACCAGCACCCAAAAAACAAGTAAAAGGTATGTCCTTTGGCATTTGATTTGTATTTTTGTTAAAATTAAAATATGGGGGGTTTTTCTCAGAAACTTTGTGAGGTTTTTTTTTTGACTAGACCTTGAAAAAAAAAAGCTTTGGAATTTTATGGCTTTTTTTTTATTTTTTAGAGTATTTCGGTCATAATCTGCTTTTCTTTTGAAAAAATTATAAAAATTTTAAATTTGGGTTTTTCCTAGTATTTGATGTTTTAAATTTTCTATTTTTACCGTGTTGGGGTTTTCCCCATGGAAACCAAAATTTAAGCATAAAAAAAATCTTTTGAAACCGGGAAATATCAAAAAAAAAACCCACTCCAAAATGCTGTTTTTTTTTCCTTTTAAATAAAAAAAACAAAACATTTTGGAAGTATGAAAATTCACGACAAAGCATTTTTTTTGGCCATTTTTCTAATGACACTCAAAAACAGTTTTGTACCCCCAATTTTAAAAATTTTTTTTTTTTTTTGGGCTAGTGCCCAAACAGGAAGAAATCACAAATTACCTAAACTTTAACCACAGAATCATTTAAAAAAACAAAAAATTTTTTCTTTTACACAAGAAGGGAACTTTTTCCCAAAATTAATACCCTTATAAAAGAAATTTTTTTTGGGGTTTGTGACAGGGAAACCTTTTGGTTGTGACAGGGAAAAACCACAAAAACCCCCTTCAAAATAACAAATCAGGGGAAGTGAACCCTTTTTAAAACATAAAATTTAAACAAAAAAAAACCAACCAATTTAAAAATTGGGAAAAAAATGAAATTCTTTAAAAATTATTCATACGTTTTAACCATTTTATTTTAATATTAGGGTTTTTTGGACATGGAGACCGTTTGGTTGGACGGGGAAACCACCCCCTCAAAAGCACAAATCATGAAATTTTACAAATTTTAAAATCAAAATTTAAAAAACACATCATCCCAAAAGAGAAACAATGCATTTTTTGTAACTTTATTTACATTGATTTATTAGTTTAAGACTTTAAATGACATTTATTTTTAAAATCAAAAAACAATTTTCTAAATCTACAAATTTATTATCAAGCGGAGTGATTTTAAAAATCAATCAACCCCACTAAGTCCGTTTCTCTCAACTGACCTACCCCATCCTTCATAATTAAAAGATAAAATGACTCATGAGTGCATAGTGCTTTTTTTTATCAAGGGCAAAATGCATTTTTTAAAAAAAAGACAAAAAAACCCCAAAAAAAATCATAATTTATTTTTTTGGGTTTTTTTTTAAATTTAAAAACCAAAACTTTTAAATTTTCATCAAACCCCTTTTTTAGGATTGTCAATTATTACAAATCATCACCCTTTTCTGTGTTTTTTTTGGGGGTTTTTTCCTTTAATAAAAAACAACACTTTTTTAATAACAAATAATCAAGGGTTTTTTCTTTTTTCATTTCCTTTTTTAAAAGGGAAATTAAAATTTTTTTTTTTTATGGGCAAATAGAATCCTTTAAGCACTCTCCAGCATTTTTTCCGGGGCTTTATTTTTCCACACATCAGCTGCTTTTTTGTCCCCAAAATCTAACATGATCCCAACATAAATTTTAAACGATTTTGGGGCTGTTAAAATTCTCTCTCTCTCTCTCTCTCCCCTCTCTCTCTCTCTCTCTCTCCCCCTTTTCTCCCCTCTCTCTCTCTCTCTCCACCAACTCTCTCTCTCCCTCACACACACACAAACAAAAGATTTGGGTTTATATTGTAACAGTTAAAAAAATTGGGTTGGGGCATAATCACATGCATCCATATTAAAGTGGGCAACCCCCGCCCCCCTTTTTTTCTTTTATCCCAAAAACTCCCACCCCGGAAAGAAAACAAATTTTTTTAGACACGCCCCTTCTTTAACCCGAAACCCCCCCCATTGACTTTCCCCCCTTTATTTAAAACCCAAATTGGTATGGTGGTGGGGGTTTTTACACCCCAATTAAAATTTTTTAAAACATGTGAATTGCTTAAACGGCCCCCAATAAATGTTGAAAATTTTTTTTTGTTGGAAAAAAAGGGTTCCCTGTTTTTTTCATAAACCAAATTTCCCAAATGAAATTTTTCTTGCTTTTTTGTCAATGTGAAAGTGGTCCCCCTTTTGGTTTTGTTTTTTTTAATCAACACTTTGCTTGCAAAAATTTTAAAAATGAATTGGTTCCAAATGTTGACCAAAGGGAAAAAAAAACGAATGAAAAACAAAACAAAAAAAACCCTCCCTTTAAAGTGGTTTTCATCAAAAACTGAAACAGGGCCTTTTAAAAATTTCAAAGGGGTTTGAAAAATGTTAAGCTTAGGATTTCCACATTGTATCCTATTTTCCTCAAATGAACATAATTTTTTCGGAAGAACTCTTTGGTTTATTATATTGAAGCCTACAAACAAAGGGGTAGAAAACGAGGGGACGTTTTTGGTCGGCCCCGAACGGCCGACTTTTGTCATCGGCACATTTTTTGTAAAAAAAACAAAAACGTCACTGCATGACTTTTAGCTTTGCTTTTAGGGTTTTGACTCATTAAAAATTAAAAAAACGATTGGTAACCAAACACTTCCCTAAATCAACACTAAAAAATCTGATCCGGGGAATGGGGGAACATTTATTACAGTAACAAGTCGGGACACAAAACCAAAAACCCCTTTTTCCCTGTCACACAAACACGAGCAAAACGTTTTTTACGGCCAAATTTCAACTTTCAGATAACCAAAAAGAAAAAATTTGCGGGCGGGATTTATTTTAAAACAAAATAATCAAAAGCATCCAATAAAGAATAAAATAACTGAATGCCCCAAAACGCGAAATTTAATTTTTTATGTTGCTCTAGGGCCAGACAAAAACCCAAAGCTATCTTGGTTTTCGGGTAAACCCAAACGGGGTTTTAATAAAAGATTTTTAACAAAACAAAAAAATTTTCCCATAAAAAACATTCAAACACTGAAAATAATCACTTCTGTCGCTAATTGTTTTCGAAAAAAAACACAATAAATCTAAAAAAAAAGGGAAAAAAGGTAAAACTTCAACAAAAAATGTTGGGGTTTGACAAAAAAACCCGAAACTTTTTTTCTTTTAAAATGCCCTTTAACCGTAACCCCGCCCCAAAAAAAAAACGGGATCAAATTTAAAAAAATTTTTGTGCAAAATTTTTTTTTTTGAAACAAAACAACCTTTTTCCAAAAAAATTACAGTAATAGTTTTTTTTTCTTTCCGAGTAAAGAAAAAACCCGCATAAAAATGAAACATCGTAAATGTACTCACAGCTAACAAGCCAAAGCGTTGACAAGAAAAGAGAACCGACAAAAAAAAAGCAATTTTGTAATTTAAACACAGTTTACGATTATTTTAAACCCCCGGTTTTGGGAAAAGTAAAATACTTTGGGAAAAAAAAATATTCCCTTTTCCTTCCATAAAATTTTGCATAGAAACCCAGTAAAGGCACTTGACAAATGCCCCGCCCTGCTTTAGCGGTCGGGGTCCCGGGCAAGAAAATTTTGGGAAAAAGAAAAAAGACCGGGACCTAGAAAAAACATCGCGATGTTTTCCTTTTGGGGGGAAAAAGTACGTGCGAGAGATATTTTTGGTCAAGGGGAATGCCAGCGATAAAAATCCCGGTCCTGAAAGAAAATTGGGCCCAGTTTTTTCACCAAATTTAAAGTCGGGTCGGGGGTTTTTTTGACGTTAAAAATGAGAAACGAATTTATAGTCTCCGAGTTTTTTAAAACCAAGGGAAAGAGGGAAAGGGAAAGGGTTGCCCGATCAAAAAAAAAATCCTTTTGTATATCCCGTTTTTTGTTTTTCCCCTTTTCAGTTGGAACCCAAAATGGGGTTTTAATGATATCGTATAGTTCTTTGTGAGTGAATTTTTCAAATTGGGCCTGACTTTGGGAAAACCCAAACGTCACGACCAAAAAACGGTATTTAAACCACCCCCCTATTTTTAAAGTTCATGAAAAAAATGAAAGTTTTTTGCTTTGGAGTTTGAAACAACATCGGGGGCATTTAAATTTTAAAACAAATTGTGTTTTTTTTTAAATTACAGTCCCTTTAATTTAAAAAAACAATCGAATAAGGGAAGCACCATCATTCAAAAAACCCCCATGTTGGAAAAAAAACACATTTTGTAAAAGAAAAATTCCGTAATTTTTTAAAAAAAAGCACAAATCCCATTAAAACTTTTTTAAAAAAATTTTTTCTTTTAAATTAAACCTAACCAGTAACCAGCATTCACTAAAGTTACAAACTAAATTTTAGTCAAAAAGGGAAAATGTGTGAATAGGCACTATCAACCCTAACATTTTTTCCCGAAAGACCTATATTAAAAAATTTATAAATATATATTATGTATATATATATAAACTCCTCAGTCCCCCAGCAGCAAATGGGCTCACTGTCCCCTCACCTCTGCTTCACTGGTGCTGGGTGGATCCCTTTTTTTTCACAGTGTTTTGAATTCTGATTTTTTGGGGGTGGCCCCTTTACACCTTTTACCAATGCAGGTTTTTTCCCGCACCCCCTCCCTACAGAAAGTGGGGAGTGACGCAAAAAACACAACCTAAAAGCAAGTACGCCCATGGGCCCACCCCCCATTCCATTTTTGCCCCTTGCAACCCAAGGGGGTCACTTGTTCTATCTTCTCGAGTTCTGGTAGCTGGATTTGAGCAAAGGGCGTTCAACAAGGGAATCCCAAACTTCCCTTTTCCCAAAGCACTTACTAGGACAACCCCAATTTGGGAAACAAAAAAATTTTTTGGTTTTTACTGAGTGGTGTAAAAAAACTACAAATTTCACATTTTTTTCCAAATGAAAACAGCGGCACATCCACAAAACTCAGTCCGGGCCGGGGCTAAAATCAATGTGCCCCCCTTTTAACCCAAGTCCATGCTTGGTCAGTTCCTGCTATAATTAGTACCAGCTGGACTAGGAATGGGATGGGATGGCGTGGATAGCAGCTGAGAGTAGCTGAAAGTGGGGGAAACTGACAGCTGGGAAGTGTATCATGAGTCGTAAAATTTTATTGTGACTAATTTAAGTTTCAGTGTAAATTACTCAACAATGTATTGTAAATCTGACAACTTTGATTGTTTACAATTTGCAGGCAGAGTTTGACCAGTGCCTGGCATCTGCTGGAAACAAACCAGTGATTGTGGACTTTTATGCTGACTGGTGTGGGCCCTGCAAAATGAGTGGCCCTAAACTAGAGGTGAGTTGTACATTGTTACTAATGTTAGTGTGCATACTGATTCAATGTATGATTTGCTGGATGCTAGAAAATACAGTGTTAATTCTAGAGTGCACCCTTGCGGCACATTTTTTTTCAAAATTGCCACAAAACGATGTGGGCAGTGCGCCCTTATGACGCAAAACAAATCCTGGACAGGCGTTTTTGAACAAACAGTGCGCCAAACTGCTGTTTATATAATCTCTAAAATTAAGCACTAGTCGCCCCCCCCCCCCTCCTGAAGTTCTCCATGGTGCTTCTGGTTAGCTAAGCGACTCACTTTTGACCAACCACAGAACTGTCTTTTCCTCCTTGTCTTTCATCTTTGTCCTTTCAGTTCTGCTTGTTTCCTTACCTTGGGGCTCCCCCCAGACCCACAACAAGCCCTCTTCATAATAAAGCAGGCTCATCTTGCCTTTTGTCCTCTTCAATAGTCATCTTCCAAAAGCCTTTGATCGGGAAAAACAATGATGTTTAGGACAGAGATCGTTGAGAATAGCAACACCATTTGGCCCAGCAGGTTCAGAGCGGAGATCTGAGACTAGCCGGCTTGAACATGCTGTTTCAAACATGAAGAACAAAGGAGATTGCCTATTACGAACAGCACTTAAGCATCACCCAAGAACACTGCTATCACCGAGCTGTACAATTAAAACTTCAGAGACTTCTATCAGTTAGGCAACTCTCTCTCTCCTCCCTCCTCTCTCGTCTCCCCTCTCCTCTCTCTCCCCTCTCCCCTCTCCTCTCCTCTCCTCTCTCTCTCTCTCTTTTCCAGTGTGCCATCTAGCAAGAAAAACCATTGAACCTCTTGTCTCACTACATCTATCTCCCTAACTCTGGAAACAAATTCTTGACCTCCCCCCCCTCTCTCCTTCTCTCCACCCCCCCCCCCCCCCCCCCCCACAACACACACCCCACACACACACACTTCTCTCTCTTTTGTTTTGGTTAGAACACTGCGCTCGCAATCTGACGACCTGGGTTCAATTCCCATTCAAAGGGAAATTTTTCTCTGGAGTTAACACAGTGCAGACTCCACTCTCCCCAAAAGTCCTTTGGAGGAAACTATAAACTGAGGCCCTGTGTGCAAACGCACACAGAACATCTTGTGCACACGTTAAATCCTGTTCCGCTTTTTGTAAGAGTAGGTCATTGTGTGCCGGTGGGAACAGGTGACAGAATTTACAAAAACTGCATACACATGGGGACTGGATGTAAAAAAGCGCATAAGTGCTTATTCCACCATTCTCTATATAAAATCTTGAATAAATAAATAAATAAATCTCTCTCATGTCACAAGTGCTTACTGCAGATTAACTGCAACATTTAAAGGGAATATTTAATCCTTTCTGCCTATGTATCTGCTTGCTTATTTTGTTTCTCTTCCTTGGAAAAATAGCAGAAACTAAGAGTACTGAGGGTATTGTAAGCAAATGCCACTTGTCCCCTTTTTATGAAAGGGGGGGTGGGGTGGGGGGGCGATGGCCCCTTTAAAAAATGTTATTTTAGGGGGCTCCTGGGGCCCCTTATTTTGAAATCCTAAAATCAACGCTGAGAGGAACTCTGATGACACTTAAGTCAGAGATGAGTAATTCATTAGATGCCTTGTAAATTTTGCAATGGACAGATCTGAAAGTGTGCATTTTTTCTTTTTCTTTAAAAAAAAAAAATTACAAAGTACATCTGTGAAAATGGCTAATTCAGTAATAGGAATTGTTCACTGAGAAATGTGCAAAGAGACCAAAACTTCCAACACAGTGTTTGACGGGATAGCCTAGTGCTGTTGTGGTCAGAACATTGTGCTTGCAATCTGACGACCTGGGTTCGATTCCTGTTCAAGGGGATATTTTCCCCTGGAGTCAACAGTGCAGACTCCACTCTCCCCAAAAGTCCTTCAGATGAGACTAAACCGAGGCCCCGTGTGCAAATGCACGCAGAACATCTTGCGTACACGTTAAATCCTGTTCCGCTTTTCATAAGAGTAGGCTATTGTGTGCCGGTGGGAACAGATGACAAAATTTACAAAACCGCATACACACGGGGACTGGATGGAAAAAAGCACATGTGCTTATTCCATTTTCCCCGATATAAAAGAATAAAAGAAAAGAATCTGAGTGTGTAATGTTTGAGGATTGTTACATACATTTACTGGTTTATTTGCTCCTGCAGACATTTGCTGAGTTTGAGCATTGATTTGATTAAACATATTAAGGAGCTGAGCAGTCACCCACCATTAAGTTAAAGGCTCTCGAAGCACTTTTGCCAAGTCACATGAGTATGTGGTCCAACCAGAATGATGTTTTAATAAACTCCTGCTGGTTTTCACTTAAGGACAGCCAGAGAATATCATTTTTACTTTGAATGGATTTTGTTGTTTCAGGTGTATCACAAACCACTTGAAAATAGGAAAAACCCGTTTGATTATTCATTATGACCCTCCGTTGCTATGGAAACTAATTTAAAATGGCTGACAACCTACTTTAAAAGAATAAAACAAAACAAAAATATTGAATGTATTGTAATACTTTTTTCTTAGATACGTTTTTACAGATAATTTCCATATTTCTACAGATCTATTTTCATATTGCACAGTTTTCTGATCTTCTGTGAATTTTTCTTTTTGTGTTCATGGTCTTTTGTTGCAAATCTGGCTGGATACAGAATTTCAAATTCCTATATAACTTAAGCTGTTATTCATATAAACTCAAATGAATCTGTAGAACTTTGGATCAGAACACAAATAACATGCAAAATTTCCAATACTGTATCTCTTGTATATTTTAAAAAGAAATTTCACTATTTGGCAGTAAAAAGTGAGGGGGAGAGAGAGAGAGAGAGAGAGAGAGAGAGAGAGAGAGAAAATAATTCATGTCCATCACAATAGCAGTAGGAAAAAAAATTCCCTATTCAGTATCCCCGAGACTATGCATGTGATTACATCACCTCGTAGTTGCTGACGGGAACAACTGAAATCTGATATGAAAAAAAAACAACCTTGAGAAAACGTGAAAAGTAATTACATTCCAACAGTAATGAGGTTGGGTTGTCATTTTTATCAACTAATTATTATGCTTTTTGCTGCTTTTTTGGGAAGAATAATTATGGGACATGAAAGTAGACGTGTATATATATATATATATGGTTCATTTTCCACACAAAACCCAAATCATGAAAACTCATGATTTTTCGCTAAAATTAGTAAAAATCTGACCCGTATCTAGCCTTAAGTAGGAATTATCAAGCCGCTGATGATTGCTTTCTCGGTGCTCTGGTATGTCTTCTTAACTAACTGCATTCTGAGGTCCACATCTTTGAGCCAGCGTTGATAACTTGATGTTCCTGAATGATGTGTTCTGAAGTTGTGTGAGTGACAGTGCCGTGTGGAGAGACATGCTTAATTTAATGCATAGCCTACCTCATAATGTAACTAGGTTGCTTCTCTACTGATAAAATATATTTCAGCTGCAAACACTGCGTTTGAGTGATGCTCTTAATACAATTTTTTTTTTAACAGGTGTTTTAGAAAATAAATTTGCTTATCATGTAGAAAAATAACATATCATTGCTAATTTTGTGCAACTGTATTTTTCAGGCAATGTCAGAGGAGGAAGAGTTCAAGGACAAGATTGTATTTCTTAAAGTGAATGTTGATGATTTAGAGGTGAGTGCATTTCATTCAAGTTTAGTGACTATTGCTAGTATTGGCCATAGTTATGATAGTATCAGTACCAGTACTGGAGAGAGGTTTATTTGGACATTTCCCACTATTTTCAACCAAAGTACATCCATATGGTAAAATAAATTACAGATCAAATATTAAAAACAGCTATAAAAAAGATTTGTATCCATAAAGTCCCCCCTTCTTCCTTAGCTCAAAGACAGAAAGAATATACCCAATATGACCACGAGTTGTGTTTTGCATGTAGCTACAAGCTATTAAAAAAAAAATCCATTTCTGAAGCTGTTTCTATGCTGCAGATTGTGCAGCACTGAGAGTAGAGTTGCCTTTTTCTGATTTAAAGTTACTAGAAATCGGTTTTTAACCATTTCCATACGGGTAACCCACTATAGGGTAACCAATCATCTACTAACCCTTTCCTCCATATCACCCACTACTGGGGGTTTTTCCGCTCCATTTGTTGTTGTTTAACCCTCTTGTCCCCGATCCGGCTGCAGCTGACAGTAACAGAGGCTGCTGCTAGATTCCAAACCGACCGCAGCCGACATCTTGGTGCTGCCCACGTTGGGCAGTACTTTCCATCACACCACAGATCTCGTGGTTTTCCACACTACAATGTGTCTGAAAATCGGTGGGGGCGAATGGCAGTGGAGGGTGTCAGAGGTGCCAGTGATAAATTTAGACCACTAACATGCGTGTAGAGGGGAGGGAAGGAAGAAATAACTGCCAGCGACCGGAACGCTTTTCATGGTGCAGCTGCGTAAAAAAATGTGCGTTTTCTTTAGAGCAAGACGATTCATCTGAATTAGTGAGACGCTTAAATTGAATGTTATTATCTTGGAATAGAAACATTTGAACGAGAATTGTTAATGTGAGTCCGCTATTAAACGATTACGAGGAAGAGAAGGAAGGAAATGCTGCAGATATGATGGAGAAGAGTAAGCTCAGAAAATTAACATCAACAAAACTACACGGCAATACCGACCCGTGCTACAACACACCGACTGTGGATAAATTTGACCTCCCGGCCGGTCCGCGCATAGACTCCTGAAAGCGTGATGCCTTTTTTGACCGTTTTCTCATTATTGACTCACTCTTTAGCTTTAAACTGCAATGGCAGAAACGAACAGGATATGCTGATAATGAAAATAGCAAGAAGGAAAATAACATAGGGTCTCTCCGTTCCCTGCCAAGGTTCCACAGGTGAAGCAATGGTACAACCCCCCCCCCCCACCCCCTCCCCCCCCACACACACACACACACCACACACACATCCATAATTTGTGCTTTTTGTGATGTGATGGCCCCTGAGCCACCACTACGACTACTTTAGAGACTACCAACATTAAAATTTTGTAGGGTACAGAAGTTACTGTGTTTGTTTTCGAATTTGACACACCTGTGCTGTGACCCAATGGTGACAGTCAGTACAATAATACACTTCTTTACACTTAACAAACATGTGGTAGCACACGCAGATATGAACTGCAGTAGCAAGTTCACATGTTGAGTAATTGACTTGTTTCAAAAGAAAAAATAATTAAACACAACTTCCTGTCTCCTCGAGACATACCATAAAACAACAGGTGCTATGGGGACATTGTGTGACACATCCTTGAAGTACTATTTCACATAACTATTGATAAACACATCAGCTGGATGAACTATTGTCAAATCCATGCAGGATTTGCTGTTTTATCATATATACCATACTTTTACCTGTGATTGGTGACAAATAAGGTGACAATGACCTGACATCTCTGGTGACCAGACACATAAACTTGCGCCAAAATGCAAGTACAAAGACATACCTAGCTTATGACAAAATTTCAGCTTGATAACTTGTCATGCACACACACAATTGTCTTAGGAGTAAAGTAAGTCAGATGGAGGTAGAAAACCTGCAAAGAATGCAAAATCTACAGGCAGTTTAGCTCTGTAGAATCCAACAACAAGAGGGTTAAATGGAGGGGGGAAACCCACTAAATATTGTTTCTTGTTTGGAAGAGATAAAACTATTCCTTACCCATAGCTGCCAACCGTTCCTATTTTTTCCCCCCCAATATTTTTTCCGGTTTCAAGCCGCACTTGTGTTTTTCTGGTTTTTCAGAAATTGTCCTGGTTTTTGATTTAAAAAAAACCCAACAACCCAACAGCCACCAAAAAAAAAAAGTCAAAGAAAAATAGAAAATCTAATGGCTGTGCCTATCAGAAGTTTGTTCTCATATCATACAACAAGATTTTCCCCACATTGTTCAGCCTGGACAAGGCAAAAGATATGCCTTCTGTTGCACTCTGTGCTAGTTCGATTAAAAAAAATTTGCAGGGTGGACAAAATGACATTGCGGAACATGAGAAGACCAGAGTTGTTTACCTTTATGGTTTTTAGCATAGCATTCTCTCTATTTTCAGCTGTCTTGCTGTGTTACTATGCCAACTTTAGGCTTCAGTTGCTATATAACAAAAAAGTAAAAAAAAATGTATGCAACCAGTGCACAATGCTCTTCTCTTAATGACTTTATCAAGGGATTTTTTGGTTTCCTTTAATGAAAAGCAGAATGTTATAAAGTGATCATTGTCTTTTGGTTTTTCTGCCTTTGGCCATTTATGTTTTTCAAAGCATTGAGCTATAGTTTTTCTGACTACATTGTCTTATCAGGATAAAAAATATTGCTCCATTATAAGGGGTCTGTGCTTTCACAGACCCCCACAATTATCAGGCCGGGGGGGGGGGGGGGGGGGGGGGGGGGGTGGGGGGGGGGGGGGGGGGGGGGGGGGGGGGGGGGGGGGGGGGGGGGGGGGGGGGTGGGGGGGGGGGGTGGGGGGGGGGGGGCAAGCCACCCCCTCCCCCCCCACAAACTTCATTTTTGTGTGTTCTCAAGGGTGTTGACAGCTATGAAGTTTGTGCTTGTGAGTGACTCTGTAATTAGTAAAAATAATTTCTGCTATGTTTGCAGGATGTTGCAGCCGATTATGATGTCACTGCTATGCCCACATATGCGGTGATCAAAGGGAATGAAAAGGTAGGTCTATTATATCTTTTATATTGGAAGTATGTACCCATTCTGATGTGAAGGCAATACTTGGCTCTAAATTCTGTTTCTGAGAACAGAAGAAATTAAAAAAATTTTAATGTAAACTTATATGAGGTAGGACCACTAGCTGGTAAAGCATAGCTGAAAGTGGCAAATTTGACAACTTCACACCCCAATTTCTTCATATAAATTTAAAAGTAAAAAATATACCATGAAAAAGTATGGTACATTAGCTCAGCGTTTGTGATATCATTTTGCAAGAATGATGACGGGATAAGTGTGAAATTATCGGTAATAAAATGAAGAATGCGCTGCTACAGAAGCCTCACTAGCTGAAAGTGTGACTCGATGAATTTTCATGCTTAATCATCTTCCATCACGTTTGGGGACCTATCAACAACGCAAACTTGTCTATAGCACATTCCACTGAAAAGTAGAAACTTCCCTCTAGGCGATGATATGATGAGAATTTTTGTGAAGTTTCTAAAAGATACAGGAAGATATGTTTTAAGAATTGCCTGCATTCAATGGAAGTTGTACAAATTTGAGTATTAATAGTAGAAAAATTAAAAAGAACAGCAACAGAAATCCTCCCCCCCCCCTTTTTTTTTTTTTTTGGAAGAACAAACCTCTCCTTTCAGTTTATCGCTTAGTTCTGTTGATGATGACCCATTCTCATTTGCTTACTTCATCCCCCTCCTCTCACTGACCAAAATGGCAACATTTAAATTTGAAAAATTTTATATATATATATATATCGAGGATAATGGAATAAGCACTTGTGCGCTTTTTTACATCCAGTCCCTGTGTGTATGCGGTTTTGTAAATTCTGTCATCTGTTCCCACTGGCACACAATGGCCTACTCATACGAAAAGCAGAACAGGATTTAATATGTGCG
Organism: Rapana venosa; assembly: GCA_028751875.1. NCBI lineage: Eukaryota > Metazoa > Mollusca > Gastropoda > Neogastropoda > Muricidae > Rapana > Rapana venosa. The sequence goes on along the minus strand of CM054150.1, from coordinate 45,870,078 downwards.
CAGGATGTTCTGCATGCATTTGCATACGGGGCCTCGGTTTATAGTCTCATCTGAAGGACTTTTGGGGAGAATGAAGTTTGCACTGATGTTAACTCCAGGAGAAAATATCCCCCTTGAATGGGAATCGAGCCTGGGTTGTCAGATTGTGAGCGCAATGTTCTAACCACTAGGCTATCCTGTCCCCCAGCGAGGCAGCCAGCTGATGCTTTGGACTTGCGATTGTTGGCAGAGATTTTTTTATGTGTACAGCACATTTTCTATAATGTGCCTGGAATATGAACATGATCAGTAATTCCTTTGACTTATTGTCCTAAAAATTGTTTTATTTGTTTCTTGAAAGCAACCTCGTTTGAACAATGTCAGATTCATAATGAGCATGAATGGTGTGTCCAAATACTGTTTTATATAATGAAATGACATTTTCATCCTGTTGTAAATGTTAAAAGTGATAAATGTCTTAAAAAACACCCAACCCACTACAGATAATGATTTGAAATTTTGCATGCTGCTTGATCTTGTTTCTTACCTATTTTAAAATTTAAAAGAAACAATCAAATTCAATGAAGTTTGAAAAAATGAGGGGTCCTACCTACTTGTATTGATTGCTATGACTTCTAACCGCAAAAATGCAGGTAATTTTAGGTTTGTGTGACATGTTACCATGGAAACAACATAAACATCTGCAATATTAAATTTTTTAGGTAATAATTTTTCAGCTGTGAACTGAATGGTAGATTTATGATTTTTTTGCACAAAGGTACACTATGGGTGTATTGATGTTTTTATAGGAAAACTTTGGAGTGTATGTATTGTTGAGTGTATGTATTGTTGATTTTGAGTATAGGTATTGTTGATTAAAATTTTTTTTTTCTCCAATAATTTACTATAGATAGTAATTGGTATTATGTAGTGTGATCTCATAACAGAAAGTGTACTCATAATATTAAAAAAACCCCAAAACTTTCTATTAAAATGTCAAGACAGTGTCAAGTGTCTCTATATCATATTTCAGCAACCCTTTAACTGCTTTGCAATATACCTAATTTTTAAGTTCCTGTTTGCCAGGGTAAAAAAGATTTATTCAGTAGGTTCACTGAACTGTTAAGTGCTCCATATATTAATTGAGATTTTAGCTTTTGGGCATGTTTTCCTAATGTTTGTAGCTTCAGTGTGCATTTAACTTCGGCAAGGGAGAGAATTGTCTGCTAATTGATTGGAAGAAAGGCAGGTGAATGGACCAAGAAGGCAGAAAATAGAGAAGAAAGAAGAAACAAGAGAGGGATAGAAAAGAGGGAATTCCTAGCACAAAATTTCCAGAAAGTAGGTATGCTATTTATACTGACAGACCCCCAGCATTCCCACGGGGGAGCTCTCTTCACCTAAATCACTGTCCTCTTAGACTAATCAGTCATCCTCACCGCTGTCGTCATTGCTCATAATCTCATCTGCCACTTACAGAGCAGTGTAAACCTTGAAAGAGGATACCTTGAAAGAGGATTGTTCTTTCAAACTTCTTGTTTGTTCAGTCATCTTGAAAACTTTTTCAGTTCATAAGACTTGTCAGAAGTAACATGACTAAAGAGATTACCCGAAGAACTTGCTCTCAAATACAAGGCAGATGTTCCATACATTGGTCAATCTCGACAAGGCACAATTATGCCTTTTGCTGCACCCTGTGCCATTGCGTTTGAAAATTTTTTGCATGGCAGACAAAAAGAACACTACAGAGTTGTTTATCTCTAGTATGCTGTTGTTGCAGTTCCAATTTCAGCTATCTTACTACATTACAATGCCAGTTGCTAAAAATCTTGATTGTTTGCGAGTTTATTACACTGGCTCAAATGCATGTGAATGCGTGGACAAATCGAAGGAAGAGTAATAATAATAATAATAATAATGTATGGAATTTATATAGCGCTGAATCTTGTAAAGTAAACAAATCAAAGCGCTAGCATTCAAATCATTCATACGCATGCAGCCATCCATAAATATCAAGATAAACAAATATCAAATTTATATACACAACACACTTAGGTGGGGGTGGTGGAGGTGAAGGCAGCTATTGACAGGTAGGAACAGACAACAGGGGAAGATCTCAAGTAGAGTATAAGTGCGTTTTGAGGCTAGATTTGAAAGAATCAAAAGAAGGCTTTTGGCGAAGTGAAGAGGAGGTCGTTCCATGTGGGGGGACCGGAAACAGAGAAAGAGCGACGGCCAACAGTGGTTTGTTTAAATCTGGGTGTTCGAAAGCACAACGTATCTATAGCTGAACGAAGGGAACGGGACGGAGTGTACAGGTGAAGACAGTTACAGAGATAAGAGGGTGCAGATTTGTGGAGACATTTGAAACAAAGGGTATTAATCTTATACTTTATTCTTTGTGAGACAGGCAGCCAGTGAAGAGATCGCAAAAGAGGAGTGATGTGTTCAGAGGAGTAGCAGATAAGAGTGTCCAAGGGAGGCAATGACTGACAATGAGCATGCACTTTGGTCTGAGCTAAGCAAGTCATGTATCCATTGTGTCATCTAGATGGATATTTGTCCGTAGAAGTTTACAACAATAAAGCAAGGCAGAAACTGTGCATTAAATGCTGTACAACTGATGAAAGTGGTTTTGTAATCTTTTAAAGGTTTTTGTTTTTTTTTGTATTTTTTAAAGGTAAAGGGATTTTTTTAACTGAAGTAGTCTGGCATAAAAGATTTTTTTGACTAGTATTTTTATTATAATTGTGTTTGGGCCTTTTAAGTTACCAAATTTGGGTATGAAACAAAATTATCGTCAATGGTGCTTAAATCTATGATTTTACTATATTTGATTTATGGCAGCGTGATGATATTTCAGTCTCTAAAAATGCCACTTTTTTTTAAAATTTATTTTTCTTCTGACTCTTCTGTCAATAAAGTTTTTTTCTATTAACTAAAATGTTTCCTTTAGTCATCTCCTTTGCCCCATTAAATTCTTCTTTTTTTTTTGGGCTTCTTTTTTTAGTTTTTTTAATTTTTAATTTTTAAATTTTTTTCCCCTTCACTAAGAAGTTTGTTTTGCTTGGCTATTTTTTTCAAAAAAAATTTATATGGTTTTTTATTTTAACGTTTTTTTGTTTTTTTTTTAAAAAATTTTTTTTTTGTTTATATAATTTGGGGTTTTTTTTTAAAAACTGTTTCGGATTCTTGTGACAATGAGTAATGTTTTTTTTTCTTTCCTGTTTTATTTTACTGTTTATTTTTTTTCTTTCTGATTAAAATACTTGTTTTTCGATTTGTAATACCCATCCAAAGTTTTAAAAAAAAACATTGTTTATTGGAAACCCTTTTTTGGGGGGTTTGTTTAAAAAAACATGAAAAATTTTGAAAAAACAAAACCCAAAAAAAATTAAAGAAAAGGGAAAAAAAGTTAAAGGTTGGGGAAAATTTTGGGGGTTTTTTAACAAGTTCGAAAAAGGTTCCCTTCATACACGCTTTAAAGAAGCAAACAAAACAAAAAGAAAAACGAAATTTACAAGACAAAGGGAAAGGTTTGTTTTCCACAAACCAAAATAAGAACCGAACAAAGAAACAAACAAAAAAACCACATCAAAAAATTGGAAACACAAACAAAGAACAACAAAGGAAAACCTAATTTATAGAACACCAAAAAGGAAAAAATTTTAAAACCCAAAAAAAAAGTGAAAAAATTTTTAAATAAATCATGAACGTATATTTTAGTTGAAGGGAAAGGAATTAACTTGTGCAGAAACTTGGAAAACATTTGTATTGAGGGAAAATTTTATCAACTTCATTTTTTGTGTTTATTTTAATATTTCATATAAAGGGTAAATGTTTTCCACTTTTAAGTACAAAGCTTAGCAAGCAGCAGTATCAAGTCAAAGGTTTTGTCAAGACTTAAAATTCTTACTACATCCATAAAGAACGAAGCTATAGTTGAGCAGCAGACACAGTTGTAGTTTTCATTAATCGCAGTGCCCCTACCCGGGAGGGGGTTAGGGGAGCAGATGATGATTCATTCCCAAGAGGGCAGTACCAAAACATATGGTGAATATTTTCTTCTTCAACATGACAACAGGAACAATTACTTATACTTTGTAAAGTAACATTTGTGGCTAGTCTAATGTAGATGTAGAATTCTGATCTTAAGCCACATGAGCTTTGTGTCTTTAGCTACACTTTATGCAGCAAGCTGTATCAGTTATATGCTCAGTCAGCAAGTTGATGTAGAGCATGGCTCCTTTTGGTACAGAGCAGATAACTGTTGTTATTTCGTTCTTTCCATTACATAGGAATACTTGAACTTTTAGTCTATTATTTCAGGAATTTTTTGTCACTGCACAAACATATCCATTTTATGTTCTAAGTCTGATGTAAATTTTATACGAACATTACAACAAAATGTTGAAAACTGATAAAATAACCACTTTTTCTGCAGGGATGTTATTGTTGCCTTTTTTTTTTTTATAGTTGAAAAGAGCTGTTATTTATTGGACATACAGTGCAGAAGTATTGTTGAGTTAAATGCAACCCAGCAGTTAGATTTCCTTGCTATTCGATGGCTCATATGGACAATTGAAAGTGTGAACATGTGTTGCGTCTTTGTCTCCATTCTATGTTGATATTCGTTAATAAATCATTGTTTCTAGCTGACTTGGTGGCACTCATTTTCATGGTAGATTAGCAGAATATTCTCTGCTTGATGCATGAATCCATGATGCGTATGTGGTAATATTCATCGATTTGTTATCTGGATTCCTGAATGAAGTGTGTCTTAATGAAGAGAATTAGTATTTGAATGACAGCTGATCCAGATGTTTACATTTGTGGTCTTCTGTCCAGTTCTTTCCAGTTTTGTAGAGAAGGTGGCAGTATCCAACAGTGCCAAGGGGAAAAAATGCACACTGCTGTATGCTAATATATATATATATATATATATATATATGTATATATATATATATATATATATATATATATTTTTTTTTTAGTGAAAAAGTTATACTACTTTTCAGGAAAAATTGAAATGATACCAGTAAAATGTTGCTTGTCTGCAGTTTTGGTTTTCCATAGTCCCGGAGTGAAAACAGCATAGTTGTAAAAGTATCAAGTACAAAAACTGAATATTTTTTTTTATTTCTCTGTTAGCATCATGCATCTTTTGGGTCTGGGTTTTGGGAAAGACTACAGGTTCTTTTACCATTTTATTTTTTTGGGAGTATCTGCTCTTGTTAAGCTCAATTAAATGGCGATTTCTTTTAAAATCGACTCTTTGTTTTTTTTATGTTGGCACGTGTTCTGCTGCATTTTCCAGTAATCAAAAGGTACATGAGAGCGTTGGTAATATAGAAACTTGATTGAACTGAATGTATTTCTGCTGCTTATTGTTCAACACTTTTTATAACATCAAAGAAGTGTGCATTCCAATCAGGATGATGCTGCTGACTGAGAACTCAAATGTCATATCACACACACACCACACACACACACACACACACACACACACACACACACACAACAGAGTGCCACCCCATTTCCCCCATCTTTCTCTCTTCATGTGTATTTGTTTTCTTGTTGTTTTATGGGAATAGGTTTTCTACAGAATTTTGCTAGAAGAAAACTCGTGTTGCTATGGTTTCTTTGAAGTGTTGCACAGGAGGCCTCAATTTATCAACACGTACAACCCCCCCCCCCCCCCCCCCCCCCCCCCCCCCCCCCCCCCCAAAATTGGTAGATTGCATTTATGATCAAGTTAAAAAAGTTAAAATGAGATTCAAACCCCAGATCTCTTGCTTTCATTATTCAAGAGAGATGCTTTATATCTAGACCACCAAGCCTCCATGTATAACATTTTATGTTTAATTTTTAAGGAAAAAAAAAAGATTTGACCAAAGTTTAGTGCTTCCATCACCCATGAAAGTTAGTGGTGACTCTCTCTGTTATACACACAATTTACATTTGACAAAATTTTTCAGCGATATCATTGAATATATATATCTCCGGAGTGGGTATGCCTACTACCTAAATGGTGAGTGGAAAAATGGTGGTATATGCATAGACCTCACCATTGATGAACCTTGGAGCTCTAGCCGAGGAACGAAAAATAATTGTATATTTACCTAAGTATTATGACAAGATGTCTCACAGCAAATACCAGATCAACATTGACAAAATAGATACATGCAAAAATACAGTAATACGCAAGGTGTGTTTCTGTTTCTATTACCTGCCTCCTCCTCCATCAAATGCTCCTGAAGACAGCAACTCCTGAGGCCTTCGCAAACGCTGCCGTGCATTGAAGGCCCCCCAGGGGTCTGAAGAGTTTGTCATCATCGGCAGGATAGTACAACCTGTCAAAAGTGAAGGGATTTTTGACATGATGTATTTTTGATTTGCATATTTAAAAGTATAAACAGAAGTGAGGGTTAGGCTATGGGGGGATGCTTCCCCCCTCCCTACACACACGTAAATCATCATCATCAGACCCGTGACCTTGGCGGTCGTAGGGGAGACATGAAAGACGATGCCGTGGTAAGCCTCCTCCATCCATCTCGGTCCTCGGCTCTGCGCAGTAGTGCCGAGTCATTCATCCTGGTCCATTCTCTGATGTTGTCCATCCATGACTTGTTCTGTCTTCCCCTCCTTCTGCCACCTTCGAGTGTTCCCTGCAGTACTGTTTTGGGCAGAGTGTTGTGGCGGGTGACGTGGCCGAACCATGTCAGCTTTTTCTTCTTGACGATGGTGAGAAGGGGTTCCTGTGGACCTGCCAGCCGTGTTATTTGACTCTTGACAAATCGTTGGTCTTTCGTTCTCTCCAGGATATGCCCAGTAGTTTTCTATGGCATTTTGTTTCGAATGACTGGATTTGCTTTGCTGTTTCAGCAGTCCCATGTCCAGGATTCACTTCCGTACAGCAAAGGATCGACTGAATTAGGGCTTTGTAGAGCTTTAGTTTGATTGGGAAACTGATCTCTTTACTTTTCCATATGGTGGTGAGTTTTGTCATGGAAGATGTTGCCATGGCTATTCTGACTTTGATTTCTGTCGTCGATCGCCCGTCCTTTGTGAGTGTAGCGCCGAGGTATTTAAAAGCGTCTACCTCCTCCAGTTGTTGGCCGTTCATGTAAATTTTAGCGGTGGCATTGCTCGTGCTGTTCACAACCTTAAAACAAAGGGAAACCAACAAAAACAACCAGCAAGGGAAAAAAAATCCCTATTGACAACCCTGCACAATGTTGAAATTAAAAGACTCAAATGGATTGTGATCTTCACAAGCCTAAATATATCCTAGCACTTTCCTTCTCTTGTCTTTTGGTTTTTGTTATTTTTGTTTTGTTTATTTACACACACTTTTGTTTTCCTTTTTAATTTTTCTTGGAAAGAGTTCATATAGGTAAACAAAAGAATACGAATAGATACATGCGTTTTTGAGTTCATAAATAAAAATTATCCTTGTGTAAAGGTGTGTTTACAGCATTGGGAAAGAAGATTAAATAGGGAAGGGGCAGTAGAATGGGGAGAAAGTTGACAGTAATCACACACACACACACACACACTCCCTCACAAACAAAGTGAGTGAGCCATATATAACAAGGACTGATCCTCATTGCTAGCAGGAACTTTTCAGTGATTTCTGTAATGTAAGTGGCATATGTCACCGAGTATACATGGGGAACTTGTGTCTCATTGCAACCTTACGAAGTGCCTTCCTTGTAACAGTAGTAATATAACAAAATCATGCCAGCTGATAGTGTCATGTAGTGTTTTTTATTCATCGGGCCAGCAGTCTTCTTGGCTGAACAGTGAGGAGAGATGAATGGCGATTTGACTTGAAGTCTTAAGATATGCTGGGAGATATTGTTAGCTTTGTTAAAAATCTAGCAACGTTATCTTGTGTCTGTTACACATTGGCATGCCAGAAGCCTATGTTAAGTTGCTCCAGAGCAGGAGCTATGTGATCGATCTTGCATTTATGAATCTGATCACAGCAGTGACTGTTCAGTTCCTCAGTGCATGAAATACTTAACGCCTGATGTAAGCTAGATAGGAGACACTTGCAATCAATAATCTTTGACAATACAAAGGAAATTGGTATTGAGGGGGGATTAACTTGTGGTCAAATTTTATTGAGCTTTTACATTTGGAAAGACGGCATACCTAAATATCTCCAAATGAGAAATGTCAAAGCACTTATCTGGCCTGTATTGCTGTATGGGTCCGAAGCCTAGACTCTACAAAAGTTGGAGAGATAAAATAGATGCAGCCAAAATGTGGTTCAACAGGCAACATTTGAGAGTCAAATGGTCTGATAAAATAAATGATGGCATTCTTGATGTGCAAAGACAAAATGTTGGCTGAAAGAGATGGGTGTAAACTGAAATATGTTGGTTATGTAAACAGGAACATATGCGCAGACTGAGATATGTTGATCATGCAAACAGAAACACTGACAAATCCGATGATGACAGTTCTCCAAGGTAAGGTTGTAAGGGCAGAAGGAGAAGGGGCAGACCACCAACATCCTACATTGCCACCATCACTATGATCAGTGGTCTGGGAGGGCTACAGGAGATCGTAGGACTCTGCAGAGACAGAGAAATGGGGAACTGGTGGCATTGCCTGGAGCTCCTACCGTCAACAACAGCAGCTATGGATACAGTTCAGTTAAGGTCACATTACTAGCAGGCTTTGCAACATCAAAGATCTGTTGAATAAAAGTGTAATCTTTCACAAGTGTAGCCAAGAGATTTTACAACTGTAGAAAGCTGAATCTGGACTTCTGCAATCGACAGATGGAAGGAGCAATAATCTTGTCAGTGGCAGCCTGCAAAATATGGCCTAAGTTATTTGTTCATTCTATTTGATTTTGTAGCAATTCATCCATGACTTAGCCAAGTGGTTAAGACTGACTTCAATCCCATGGGTCCATGAAGTATGGGTTCGAATCTCTGCAGCATCAGGTGAGTTAAGGGTGTGTATTTTTACCATCGACCTCCCAATTCAACTTCAAGTGCAAACCTGTAAGTGCCTTAATTCCCTTTGAATACACACCATTTTCATGGCAAAATACAGAATGTAATTGAAGAAATTGAATACACATCATCATCACCTCATCAAGGGAAAATACAAAATTTATTAGAAATAATAGAAAACACACCATCATCTTGGTCTTACAGAATTTAACCAAAGCAATTGAAAATGC
>CM054150.1:45845894-45855894 GCA_028751875.1 Rapana venosa | reverse complement strand
GTAGATGTGAGGGAAAAGAGAGATTTCATAGATGTGGCATCAAGAACTTGAGAAGAGTAATACTTTGTTTTTTCTGAAAGAATTAAAGATTTGACTTCGTTTACTTGTTTTCGAAAGAGCTGCTTATTAATTTCCGCTTTCTGCTTATGAATTTCCGTTTTTGATTTTCGCCACTGCCGCTCTAGTTGCCTGCGTTTGCGCTTTGCGACAAGGATGTCATGGGTGTACCACGGCGCACATGGCCTATCAGGCAGGAGACGGTCAGTGGGAGGTGCATGCTCATCTAGCAGTTGGCTGAGAACGTCATTGTAGTGTTTAGAGGGGTTATTGTTGTCAGAGGTTTGTGATAGGCGTTCAGCAGCTTGTGAAGAGAAAGTTTGAATATCTATGGCCTTAAGGTTGCGACGGGTGACATACTTTTTCTTTCTGATAGGCTTTGCAATATTTAGAGAGAAAAGAACAGCGGAATGATCAGAAAGTAGTTCATCAGTGATAGATACAGATGTGATCAGATCTTGGGAAACATCAGTAATTAGCCAGTCTAAAATATGTCCAGATCTGTGTGTTGCTTCGTTTACCAGCTGAGAAAGAGAGTGGTTTGACAAAGAAAGAGACAGACGTTTGACATCAGAAGAAGACTGGTTATCAAAATGGAAGTTAAAGTCACCGAGAATGATGAGCTTTCTGGGAGAGAGGCTGTAGTGATCCAGGAGTGACTGAAACTCTTGATGGAAAATGGAAGATGTCAGATTATTCTTACGGCTTGGAGGTGGACGGTAAAGACAGCAGAAAGTAATAGAGTGGCCAGGTGTGTTGAAGTTGATTTCACAGACTTCGAAAGATTCAGGTGAGAAAGGAAGGGAGTGACAGAAAGAAAGAGCAGGTTCGAGTGTATCTTTATAAACGATGGCAATGCCACCTCCACGGGAAGGTCGGGGAAGAGAAAGAGTTTTATAACCAGGTGGTGTCGAGAAGAAGTGGAAACAGCAGTCAGATCGCTGAAAAAGGGGAAGTCAGCAGGGGCTGACAACATTCCAGCTGAGTTGGTCCAAGCTGGAGGGGAAGCCATGATCAGCGCCCTACTAAGAATCTGCAACAAGATCTGGCAGACAGGAAAATGGCCAACACCATGGACGCAGTCACTCATCATCACCCTCCCCAAGAAAGGAAATCTACAACAATGCCATAATTACCGCACAATCAGCCTCATATGTCACCCAAGCAAGGTCATGCTGCAGATAATATTGAATAGACTGAAGCCACAAGCAGAGACCATCATTGCTGAGGAACAGCAGGTTTCAGAGCAGGGCGCAGCACAACAGAACAGATATTCAACCTCAGAATACTATGTGAGCGGTACCTTCAACATCAACAAGACCTTTACCACGTATTATATCGATTTTAAGAAGGCATTTGACAGGGTGTGGCATGCAGCTTTGTGGCAACCATGAATTTGTACAGCATCAATGCAAACCTGATCAGAGTCATCAAACAGCTGTACAGCGAGGCCACCAGTGCAGTGTACTACAACAACAACATTGGAGAATGGTTTCGAACAACAGTTGGAGTAAGGCAGGGCTGTCTACTCTCACCCATCCTTTCAACATTTTCCTTGAGAGAATCATGGCTGATGCACTGGAACATCATGAAGGATCAGTCAGCATTGGTGGCAGAACGATCACAAACCTCCGCTTCGCAGATGACATTGATGGAAATAGCAGGATCAGAAAAAGAGCTTGCCAGCCTAACAGAACACTTGGATAAGGCCTCCAAAACATACGCATGGAAATCAGTGCAGAGAAGACCAAACTGATGACTAATAACACCAACGGCATTAGCACTGATATCAGGGTTAATGACCAGAAGCTGGAAACAGTTCAAAGCTTCAAGTACCTGGGAGCCATTGTATCCGACAGGGATCCAAGCCAGAAGTAGTATGCAGGACTGCACAGACAATAACAGCTTTGTCAAAACTAAACACCATCTGGAGAGACAAGAATATCTCACTTATCTCCAAGATCAGACTAATGCGCTCCCTTGTCATATCCATATTTCTGTATGCCGTGAATCATGGACCCTGACTGCAGATTTGGAGAGAAGAGTACAGGCAGTGGAGATGAGATGCTTTCGGAGACTCCTTGGCATCTCCTACAAAGACCACATAAGCAACGAAAGCGTGCATAACAGAATCCAGCAAACCATTGGACCCTATGAGAACCTTCTAACGATCGTGAAAAAGCGTAAACTTAAGTGGTATGGGCATGTCACAAGATCCCAAGGAATTACAAAGACAGTTTTGCAAGGCACTGTCCAAGGAGGAAGAAGAAGAGGCAGACCAAGGAAGAGCTGGGAGGATAACATCAGTGAATGGACAGGCCTAGAACTCAACAAAACCCTGAGAAAGGCAGAACAGAGAGAGGAATGGAGGGAACTGGTTGCTGAGTCTTTGAGGGTGCCCCCACGGTCGTCAGACTACGGGACAGATAGATAGAGATAGAGGTGTCAGTTGTTTTTTTTTCGGTTCATGACCGTGTGGTTTTAACCAGGTTTCTGTAAGAAATGTTAGATCATATCAAGTTAAGTTACAAAATGCCAAAGAACCTGATATAAAGCAGTATTAACAGCCCCGCCAACAACAGTATCAATACAAGAGAGAGAGAGAGAGAGAGAGAGAGAGAGAGAGAGAGAGAGAGAGAGAGAGAGAGAGACAGAGACAGAGACAGAGAGGAATAAACAAAGATCAGAAAGAAAACTAATCACACAGTGAAACAAAAATGATGATATAATAACCAGTCAAAAGAAAAGTTGGAGAAAGACAGAGAGAGAGAGAGAGAGATGAGAGAGAGAGAGAGACAGAGAGAGAGAGAGTGGAATAAACAAAGATCAGAAAGAAAAATAATCACACAGTGAAGCAAATAATGATGATATAATAACCAGTCCAAAGAAAAGTTGGAGAAAGACAGAGAGAGAGAGAGAAAGACAAGAGAGAGAGAGAGAGAGAGAGAGAGAGAGAGAGAGAGAGAGAGAGAAGAGAGAGAGAGAGAGAGAGAGAGAGAGAGAGAGAGAGAGAGATCTTTAATACGCAAGAATGAAGAACTTATGCCAAGTCTTGTCTGGCAAACTGTCTTGTGAACACCCACAGATCTATACATCAAATCAGCAGAACGTGGAAATCAACGAAACATAAAAAAACCCCACACTTAATGCTAAATAACAAAGTTCCCCCCCCCCCCCCCCCGCCCCCCCCCCCCCAAAAAAAAAAGGCATACCGCACATTAACATCAAATATTTAAACTGATCCACAACAAACATCAACAATCATCATCATCATCATCATCATCATCGTCACCACCACCATCATACACAAACGCACACACACACACACACACACACACACACACACACACACACACACACACACACACACACACACACACACACACACACACACACACACACACACGGGCGTGCGCGCGCATTTAATTCACATGTATAGTGGAAATAAAAACAAAATATCTTACACTCATTTTTTCAGAGAGAGAGAGAGAGAGAGAGAGAGAGAGAGAGAGAGAGAGAGAGAGAGAGAGAGAGAGAGAGAGAGGAGAGAGAGAGACAGACAGACAGACAGACAGACAGACAGACAGACAGACAGACAGACAGAGGTCATTGACACATTCTTGGCCATGTAAGAACTAATACTTTCTGGCAGTCAGAGTAAATATAGTCATTCACACCAGTGATATTAGATACACCACAAAGTCTTGAAAACCACTCAGAGTAAAACCACGTTTATGACTGAATGGAAGTTTGGCGACTGGGTAGAGAAGGGAAGGGAAGGGAAGGGGAGGGAAGGTGAACAACTTGGAAGAGAAGGGGAGGGAAGATGGACGACTTGGAAGGGAAGGGGAGGGAAGGCGGAAGACTTGGAAGGGAAGGGGAGGGAAGGTGGACGACTTGAAAAGGGAAGGGGAGGGAAGGTGGACAACTTGGGAAGGGGAGGGAAGGTGGACAACTTGGAAAGGAAGGGAGGGAAGGTGAACAACTTGGAAAGGGAAGGGGAGGGAAGGTGGACAACTTGGAAAGGGAAGGGAGGAAGGTGGAGAACTTGGAAAGGAAGGGGGGAAGGTGAACAACTTGAAAAGGAAGGGAGGGAAGGTGGACAACTTGGAAAGGGAAGGGGAGGGAAGGTGGAGAACTTGGAAGGGAAGGGGAGGGAAGGTGAACAACTTGAGAAGGAAGGGGGGAAGGTGAACAACTTGGAGGGAAGGGAGGAAGGTGGAGAACTGGAAGGAAGGTAGGGAGGGAAGGTGGACAACTTGGAAAGGAAGGGGGAAGGTGAACAACTTGAAAGGAAAGGGGAGGGAAGGTGAACAACTTGGAAAGGGAAGGGGAAGGAAGGTGGAAAACTTGAAAAGGAAGGGGGGAAGGTGGTCAACTTGGAAAGGGAAGGGGAGGGAAGGTGAACAACTTGGAAAGGAAGGGGAGGGAAGGTGGACAACTTGGAAAGGGAAGGGGAGGGAAGGTGGAGAACTTGGAAAGGGAAGGGGAGGGAAGGTGAACAACCGGGAAGGGGAAGGAAGGTGGACGACTTGGAAGGGAATGGAAGGGAAGGGAAGGGAAGGGAAGGGAAGGGAAGGGAAGGGAATGGGAGGAAGGTGGACGACTTGGAAGGGAATGGAAGGGAAGGGAAGGGAAGGGAAGGGAAGGGGAAGGAAGGTGGACGACTTGGAAGGGAATGGAAGGGAAGTGAAGGGAAGGGAAGGGAAGGAAGGTGGACGACTTGGAAGGGAATGGAAGGGAAGGAAGGGAAGGGGAAGGAAGGTGGACGACTTGGAAGGGAAGGAAGGGAAGGGAAGGGAAGGGAAGGAGGTGGACGACTTGGAAGGGAATGGAAGTGAAGGGAAGGGGAAGGAATGTGGACGACTTGGAAGGGAATGGAAGGGAAGGGAAGGAAGGGGAATGGAAGGGAAGGGAAAGGGAAGGGAAGGGAAGGGAAGGGAAGGGGAAGGAAGTGGTCAACTGGAAAGGAAATTGAAGGGGGGGGGGGGGGGGTGGGGGGGGGGAGGGGGGGGGGGGGAATGGAGGGAAGGGAAGGGGGGCGAAAAAGTTTGGTGAAGGGAAATAAGAAGGGAGGGAAGATGGTAACTGGATCATCTACAGTAACAGGGGCACATTGTAAGGCTGGCCGGAAATTACACACACATAACACACAAGCACACTACACACATCACCACAACAGAGAGTAAAAAAGCCAACCAAAAAAACCCACCCCCCAAAAAAAAAAACCAACAAAAAAACCAAAACACCCCCCCTCCCCCAAAAAAAACCCACACCAACACCAACCCTCCCCCACACAAGCAAACACAGCCCCCCCCAAAAAAAAAAAAAAAAAAAAAAAAAGAAAAAAAAAAAGAAAAAAAAAAGAAAAAAGAAAGGCAAAACCCCAGACTCAAAAAAAAAAATCCAACAATTGATAGGCCTAATTTAGGTCAATTCAAGTTGGAAAATGAAAAAACCACACCTGTAACTTTGCCTTTATGGTGGGTCAAGTGTATAAGTGTATGCATGTATGTATGTGTGTATGTATGTCAGGAATGTTGCTAATTAGGAACAATCCCTCGAAGTGTCTGGGCTCGACAGTTTGACTAAGATCACACCCACCCAAGCTTGCTCCCATCAAAGCGGCCTTGTCGGTTTCACAGTATGTATCTTTCCCCTACTTATTAATCCGCTTAGAACAGCGGTTTTCACAGTGTGTACACTGTTCACTAAAGCAAACTGTTCGGTGTGATCTGTGTAATGATCTAATGTTCTTAGATATAATATATGATATTTTTGGTTAAGCTCTACCGGGGTTTTTTTTTGGGGGTGGGGGTGGGGATGGGGGCTTAGGGGTGGGGTGGGAGGGGGGGGGGGGGGCTAGATTGATGGATTTGTTTGATTGATAAACTTGATGTCCAAGGGTTACACAAAAGTGTTGGCATAACTTTGTCCCCATCTGGCACTTGTTCTGAGTAGGGACTATCATTGATAATTAAAACTAATAACTGCCAGTGAACTTAATTAAGAGACACTTCAGACTATTACTATGCACTGGCCGCAGGTCGCAATACAAAGGGCATACAGAGTGGGCATATGACTTAAGCGTCATAAACATATTACTCGATCTAGCAACGTGTTATATGGAATAATGCGTCAGCAACATGAAACAACAGAATTACATGAGCCATATCTTTAATATTCAGGGTGAAACAGAGAGAGAGGAGAGAGAGAGCAGAGAGAGAGGAGAGGAGAGCCAGAGAGAGAGAGAGGAGAGAGACAGAGAGAGAGCCAGCCAGAGGAGAGAGAAGAGAGAGAGAGAAGAAGAGAGCAAAGGGAAAGGCAAGGTGAGAGGACCCGGAAAAAAAAAACCCTCTGCAACTAAAGAACGGGTACCTAGGCACCATCAACTAATTGCGTAAAGATGTGAAACCATCGTCACACAACTGTTCAGCAGATTCACAAAGTGTTGGTCTCATTTCAGCCCTCACATACCATTCCACTGGCAGACACCAACCCTCCTCTTTCCTCCAGTTGAGCTAGATGACTTTGAGACATCCCAAATTCTTAACAGCACAGCTGGCTGGTTTCTCAGAAGGCAAGCAGTTTAGTGAGCCGGACAATCAAAAAAGACAAAACAAACAGAAAAGCTGACAACAGAAGATTAAAAACAAAACAAAAACCACAAACAACAAAAGATAAAACAAACAGAAACACAAACAACAAAAGATAAAACAAACAGAAACACAAACAACAAAAGATAAAACAAACAGAAACACAAACAACAAAAGATAAAACAAACAGAAACACAAACAACAAAAGATAAAACAAACAGAAACACAAACAACAAAAGATAAAACAAACAGAAACACAAACAACAAAAGATAAAACAAACAGAAACACAAAAAACAAAAGATAAAACAAACAGAAACACAACCAAGCAAAAGGAGGCAGCGAGTCAACGGAAGCAGCTTCATCAAAAAACCCCTCCAATCCAACTTGAATCAGGGACTAAAACTCCCCCTTCCCCCCAAAAAAAACCACAAACCACTACCCCACGGGCAAACCCCAAAACAACAACAACAACAACAACAAAACTCAACACCAACAAACCCAACTCCTCCACACACACACACACACACACACACACACGAAACACATCTTCCC
Source organism: Rapana venosa (assembly GCA_028751875.1). Taxonomy (NCBI): domain Eukaryota; kingdom Metazoa; phylum Mollusca; class Gastropoda; order Neogastropoda; family Muricidae; genus Rapana; species Rapana venosa. The sequence continues at coordinate 45,848,688 of CM054150.1, read as the reverse complement.
AACCACCAAAAAAACACAACAATGATTCGCAACAACAGCCAACACAGCTTCAAACCCATCCCCGAAGACAAAGTCTGCCAGGGACTTGCCAGGCGCTCCTCCTGCTCCTCGTCCACCAGCCACCTTCCCCCCACCACCAGACCACACCCTGACCCTGACCCCGCTGCCCCCACAGTCACCGTGACCTCCCCAACCCAGGACAGGGATTCCTCCACGCCTGAAGCTCAGATCCAGGAGTTACGCAAACTGCTGACGGACTGGCAGGATGACAGGAGCGAAGGAGGAGGAGGAGGGCGGAAAGGTCCTGGGTCGGGCAGAGAGAGCAGGTCCTCCAGCCGCTGCAGCCTGAGGTCTTCCTCCCGGCATGGGTCCAGGGTCAGCTCCAGGCGAGGCAGCTACGTGCACAGCGAGGACGAGGATGAGGTGAGGGGTGGAGGGGTAAGGGTTGGGAGGTGAGGGATGAGGGTGGAAGAGGGACGAGGGTGGGGTGGGTAGGTGGGTGGGTGGGGTGGGTGGGGTTGGGGTGAGGTGGGATTGGGGTTGGGGTGGTGGTGGTGGGGTTGAGGGTGAGGTGGTGGGGTTGGGTTGGGGGTAGGGTGGTGACGAGGGTGGGAGGGATGAGGTGGGGTGGGTGGGTGGGATTGGGGTTGGTGAGGTGGGTGGTGGGATTGGGGTTGGGGTGGGGTGAGGTGAGAGGTTGGTGTGGGTGGGTGGTGGGGTTAGGTGGATGGTGAGGGTGAGGGTGGGGTGTGGGATGGGTATGAGGTGGTGTGGGTGGAGGGTGAGGTGGGTGGGGGTGAGGTGGGCAGGGGGTGGTATGAGAGTGGTGGGTGTGTGGGATTGGGTTGGGGTGGGTGAGGTGGGTGGTTGGGGTGGGATGAGGTGTGAGAGTGAGAGTGAGGTGGATGGGTGGGTGAGGGTTGGGTGGATGGTGTGAGGGGTGGCGTGGGATGGGTATGAGGTGGGTGGTGTGAGGGTGAGGTGTGTGGATGGGTATGAGGTGGGTGGGTGAGGGTGAGGTGGGTACGGTGAGTGGGCAGGTGGGTGGTATGAGAGTGGGTGGGTGGGTGACGTGGGCAGGTGGGTGGTTTATGAGAGTGGGTGGTGGGGGTGGGGGTGAGGTGGGCGAGGTGGGGTGGGGTATGAGAGAGGTGGGTGGGGTGAGGTGGGCAGGTGGGTGGTATGAGAGTGAGGTGGGTGGGTGAGGTGGGCAGGTGGGTGGTATGAGAGTGAGGTGGGTGGGGTGAGGGTGAGGGGGTGGGGTAAGGGTTAGGTGGATGGGATGAGGATGAGGTGGGTGGGGCGAGGATGAAGTGAGTGGGATGGGGATGAAGTGGGTGGGGTGAGGATGAGGTGGGATGAGAGTGAGGTGGTGGGATGAGATGGGTGGGATGAGAGTGAGGTGGTGGGATGAGAGTGAGGTGGGTGGGATGAGAGTGAGGTGGGTGGGATAAGGATGAGGTGGGTTGGATGAGTTTGTAGTGGATGGGGTAAGAGTGAGGTAGGTGAGATGGGGATGAGGTGGGTGCGGTGAGGCGGGTGAGATAAGGGTGAAGTGGGTGGAATGAGGGTGAGGTAGGTAGGATGAGGGCGTGGTGGGTGGGATGAGGGTAAGGTAGATGGGTTGAGAAGTGGTGGATGAAGAGGGTGGGATGAGGATAAAGCAGGTGGGTGGGATATTGACGAGAAGGGGTGGGGTGAAGGTAAGGAGGGTAGGATAAGGGTAAGGTGGGTGGGAAGAAGATAATGGGGGTGGGATGAGGGTGAGAAGGGTGGAATATAGTGGATGAGATGAGATTGAGGCAGATATGAGTTAGGATAAGACGAGCAGGATGACAATGGGGGAAGACGAAGGTGAAGGGGATAGGATAAGGATGACAGGGAGGAAGGGGGGGAGGAGGGGAGGCATGAGTGTTAGCATCAGGATGTGGTTAATGGGATGAGATGAGGGATGAGAATGAGGTGGGTGACATGAAATGAGATGAAGAATTATTTGAGAGTAGATCTAGAATGCAGTCAGTCTTTTGAAATTGGAAAAAAAGTGGTGTTTGCGTTTTTTTTGTTTTGTAGTTTGTTCATGTCGATACCGATACATTTTTGTGTGAATGGTAGTGTTGCATTCTGTATATACATATATATATATATATATATATATATATATATATATATATATATATATATATATATATATATATATATATATATATATATATATATATATATATATGTGTGTGTGTGTGTGTGTGTGTGTGTGTGTGTGTGTGTGTGTGCGTGTGTGTGTGTTTGCGTGTGCTTTTTGTGTGTGTGTATGTATGTGTGTATGAGTGTATATGTATACGTTGGCATCTGGGTAAGCATATGAGTGCACATGAGCATGTACACATAACACACACACCCACCCACCCACCCACACACACACACACACACACACACACACACCCACCCACACACCCACCCACACACACACACACACACACACACACACACACACACACACACACACACACACACACACACACACACACACACACACACACACACACCACACACACACACACACACAACCTCGCGCCATCCTACACTTACACAAGAAAATGAACGTGTTTTTTTCCCCCCTTTAACAATATCTTTGTTGCTTTACAAGATTCAGCGCTATATAAATTCCATACATTATAATTATTATTTTTATATCACACCCTCCTCTCTTCTCTCTCTCTCTCTCTCTCTCCCTCTCTCTCTCTCTCCTCCCTCCCCCCCCCCCCCTCTCTCTCCCCCTCTCCCTCCCTCTCCCTCC
>CM054150.1:45833394-45840894 GCA_028751875.1 Rapana venosa | reverse complement strand
CTGTGGTCAGCAGGTTTTCGTAGTGCTTTACTTGTTGGGTGATGGTTTGTCGGACTTTGTTGTTGGTAGTGTGGTCCATGTATGAAACGCCAAGGAGTCTTCTGAGGCATCTCATCTCCAAAGCCTGGATCCTCCTTTGTAGATGTGCATTCAATGTCCAGGATTCGCACGCATACAGGTATGTAGAGATGACTAGTGCATGCAGTAGCTTGACCTTGGTCCTGTGAGAGATGTTTCGGTCTTTCCAGATAGTCTTGAGCTTTGCCATTGCTGTTATTGTTTGTGCAGCTCTTGCGAGGATTTCGGTTTTTGAACCTTCTTCACTAATAATAGCTCCAAGGTACTTGAAGTGATCTACAACCTCAAGTTCTTTTCCACTGACTTTGATCTTGGTAGTGATTGGCTGGGCACTGTTTGTCATGAGTTTTGTTTTCTCGGCACTGATCTCCATGCCATATCTGGAGGATGTTTTGTCCAGGTAGTACACTAGGTTGGCTAGTTCCTGTTCATTTCCTGCAAGTCCGTCGATGTCATCAGCAAACCTGAGGTTGGTGATTATCCACCCTCTAATACTGACTGTGCCAGTGTGATCTTCTAAGTGTGATCTTGTATATATATAATTCATTATTTATTGGATTTGTTTGCACTGTCGTGCATTAATTACTCTTTTCTGGAACATTACAGTATGATGTACATCACGACAAATTTGCTTTTCATGACAAGTTTTGCAATCTAACTGATCATGATGCACACCATAAACAAAGTCACTTTTCATGACGAATTTTGCAAGTCATTGATCTCATTTCCAAGCTTTGTCTTGTGGACTTTGTCATCCTGTTTGAATTGGATCTCCTTTTAAAGTCATATTTAATAGACCGTTCAAATGTACATTCAGTCACGAAATGATTTGTCTGTGATGAACATTTTGACGAAAGTTACCATTATATTACACCCCCATTGCAAACCTCCATTCAGAGTAAGCGTTGTATTATCTCTGATAATCCATTCCAAAGATATAATTCCATAGAACATTGCCTTCATAACATTTCCTATTACTAAATTTATTTGATAGAACTTTGCATTAAAGTATATTGCATCTTTCATTTGACAGAACTTTGCAATACGTTACAGTACACTTCAGTGTTATAGAAGCATTCTTCATTCTCCACTCATTGCAAACATTTATTTAATAAAACTTTGCTTACTCATACATCTAAAATGCGAAGCTATGTTTGATTTAGTGTTGCATAACGAGGAACTTCGCTGCGAATCAGTATATGATACAAGTGGGTATCGTAGACATCTCATTTGGAAACTCATTTGACGACGCTTCTGACAAGGATATGTCAGACTACACAGTTGCGTTTGATAAGGCTTTGCATCATAGCATCTCCCTTTACAAGACTTATCGGGACAGTATTTTTCATGAATGACGAACGTTATTATCTATTTGGCAAAAATTTGCTTTATCCATTATTTGATGGATTAACTTTCATCTCATTAACTTTCATTTACTTTCATGTTGTTTATAACCCCAACGACCATGAAGGCTATATCAGGGCTGTCACCTTATATCAGTTACAGCAGCTCCAGTAACATTGACCTCAAGTTCATTATCTAATCCCTTCAAATATCTAACACAGTCAATCTGACCAAGAGGCCCCCAACATTCGATGACAAAGCACCTTAAGTATTTAGTTCCTTAGGGGCCAATAAAACCAGGCCGTACTGAGGATGCCAGTCGTTCCGCGCAATTTGTCCTCCTCCTCGCCTCACCTCACCTCACCTATCCCGTAGTCCCATGGACTGTGAGGGCACCACTGAAGATTTTGCATCCAGCTTCCTCCACTCCCCACGGTCCTCTGCTTTCCGTAGCAAGTCGTTCCACTCAAGGCCAGTCCACTCTCTGATGTTATCTTCCCATCGTTTTCTCTGTCTGCCTCTTCGTCTCCCTCCTGGTACGGTTCCTTGGCCATTCGGGATGTTCGTGTGACGTGCCCGTACCACCTTACCAGGTTACAAAAAGGCATAAAAAAAGATAATAAACACTTCAATGTACTAAAACACACAAGAAAATGCCATGCGGACATCCTGTGCCCATGCCAGTGTTTACAATATCACTACCTGGTCGTCAGAACAACACGATGCAGGGAGAATGTCATATACCGTATGAAAAGAAAATATTTGTACGGGAAGGACGGGATAGCCTAGTGGTTAGAACATTGCGCTCGCTGTCTGACGACCGGGGTTCGATTCCCGTTCAAGGGGATATTTTCCTCTGGAGTTAACATCAGTGCAGACTCCACTCTCCACAAAAGTCCTTCGGATGAGACTATAGACCGAGGCCCCGTGTGCGAACGCACGCAGAACATCTTGCGCACACGTTAAATCCTGTTCCGCTTTTCGTAAGAGTAGGCCATTGTGTGCCGGTGGGAACAGATGACAGAATGTACAAAAACGCATACACACGGGGGCTGGATGTAAAAAAGCACATGAGTGCTTATTCCATTATCCTCGATATAAAAGAATAAAACAAAATATATAAAGTTTGCTCGAAGAAAAAGGCAGGAGAATGGACTGGGAAGGCAGAAAATTAGCAAAAGATATTATTATAGAAAGAAAAGGAAAAAAGACAGAAACAAAGAGAATGAGAGAAAATGGAAGTTTTCCAGCACAGTTATTTGCAGACGGTGGAGATGCTATTTATACTGAAAGAGCCCCGGGCATCTTCATTGGAGGATGAAGTGACTGTTGACTATATGCACAGCATCCTGAAATTAATGTGCACGGTACAGTGTCACTCAATATCATAATTATCTTTATGTGTATACAGACATGCAATTGCAGTGAGGGAATGGCTGATTGATTGATTCGGTTGATTGTGTGAGTGAGAGAGTGAGAGAGTGAGAGAGTGCGAGAGAGAGAGAGAGAGAGAGAGAGAGAGAGAGAGAGAGAGAGAGAGAGAGAGAGAGAGAGAGAGAGAGAGAGAGAGAGAGAGAGAGAGTGTAAGTAAAAGTCAACACGTCTGCTTTTCGATTAAAAAAAAGACAGCCTCTGAATGATAATGGACATGCCAAATAACCCCCAAATATTACAATAAATGTTGAGCATTCTGACAGATATGGAGTGGATGTGTGCATTCATTTTCATCTTGGGATTGAAAGCGTACAGAGAACATACACACATCAGTCTTCCTTTCTCTGTCTCGGTCTGTCCGTCTGTCTGTCTGTCTGTCTGTCTGTCTGAGTGTGTGTGTGTGTGTGTGTGTGTGTGTGTGTGTGTGTGTGTGTGTGTGTGTGTGTGTGTGTGTATGTGTGAGTGTGTGTATGTGCATGTGTAACGTATGCATACGCCGTGTGTGTTATGTGTGTGTGTGCGCGTGCGTGCACACGTGTGTGTGTGTTTGTGTGTATGCGTATGTGCATGTGTGCGTGTGCATACGATGTGAGCATGTGTGCGTGTTTGTGTGTGTGTGCGTATGTGCATGTGTGTGTATGTGTGTGTGCATGCAGTGTGTGTGTATGTGCGTGTGTGTGCGCGCGCGCGCCTATGTGCATGTGTGAGTGCGTGTGTGTGCATGCAATATGTGTGCGTGCGTGTGTGCATGCGTGCGTGCATGTGTGTGCATGCATGTGTGTGTATGTGTGTGCACGCGCGCTCGTGCCTGTATCTGCGCGTGTACCTATACGCTGGGTTGTGTGGGTTCTCATTATCATCTTTTTTTATTTGAAATTTTTTTGGTTAGCATATGTAGTTTGGCTTAAGCAAATGTTTATTCAGAAAAGAAACACATGGTACACACATCCATTTGCATCAACAGCAAGCTGATATCTTACAGTGTGCCTATATACTTAGCTTGCACTTAACAACATTTTAGTGTGATTACGTATTTCGCCTGCACTGTAATTCAACATTTTAGTGTGCTTACGTATTTCGCTTGCACTATACAACATTTTAGTGTGAATATGTATCTCTCTTGCACTGTAATTCAACATTTTCATGTGATTACGTATTTCGCTTGCACTATACAACATTTTTCAAGAGGTCACGAAAAGTGCACATTGAGAGTTATGCCTTCAATGACTTTGTCCTTCAACACACCTACATGCTACCTACTGATTGCACTCTTCCCCCAACACATGCACTTCTTTCAAATATGTAACACCCACGGCTGCAGTAAAAGAGGGAACCTACTAGGCCTACTGCTGGTAACGTTTACATTTAGGGTGATGAATATGATTGCGAGGGGAAAACACACCATTCTGTAATCGATGTTGTAGTACTAACACTGCCCTTTTCCTTGGCGAGACCGTGGCCTTGTTTAGTAAATGGCTTGTTGGTAAATTGATGAAATTACTGTTCTTCGAACTCTGTGTATTGTGTGTGTGTGTGAGAGAGAGAGAGAGAGAGAGGAAGAGGGCGAGGGGGTGCATATGTGTTTGTGCACGTGTGTGAGCTAGCACAAGTGAGCCTGGTCCGTGTTTGCATAAATTTTCATTTGCATGCCCAAGAGAGACAATGACAATGACAATGACAAATTCTTTTATTTCGAGGATAATGAATAAGCACTTATGTGCTTTTTTACATCTAGTCCCCGCTCGTAGGGATACATCTTAATAATAACCCAACACTTATACAGTCTCACAGTAGAGAGAGAGAGAGAGAGAAAAGGAGAGAGAGAGAGAGAGAGAGAGAGAGAGTGTTTTGTGTGTGTGTGTGTGTGTGTGTGCGTGTGCATGCGAGCGTTCGAGCGTGCGTACCTACGTTTGCGCGCGTGTGTGTACCTTCCCCGTGCACAATTAATGCACTTTAGTGATTTCCTGCGCTTACACGCCTCAACGACTAGAGATCTCTGCAGGTTGATAATTAATTCGGTTACTAAAAAGGAAGCAACAACAACACCACCAACAACACCAGCAACAGAAACAGCAGGACCCTATGCCCGCTACTTTGTTGATCCTGCTCTTTCATGATGAACAGAACAAAGGGCCCGGTCCTCATCAGTGAAATTGCCTGAATGAACTGACAGCACGTGGCACTGATTATTTACCAGATCCAGCCACTTCCAACTGTGTCAAAAGCAAGCACGGCTGCAATCCACTGTTAGCATTTTAATCGAGAAATTAGAAAACAAAATCCGTCCACTTCATAACTCAGTAGCTTAATAAAGACATTTTCCGTTTGCTGTAACTCCTTGAAAAAAGCGCCACCCTGAAATTGGAGTTAAGACTGAAACTGTTCTTATAAAACCAAGTCACTGAGCATCAGCTGACCTGGGATATTGTAAAAATCTTGGTCAATAATCTACAGGGAGCTGTCAAGACTGGAACCTACGATCCATGGCTTCAGGACCTCTAAAAGGTCAAGGTAAAGGTGTCCCATAACCTCTGTGGTCGTAGGGGAGCAAGGCATCAGATCAGAGACCTCAGCTTCTCAAGAAGCCAACGTATTGAGGGAAGCGCCCATCTCCTCTCCCTCACTGCTTTACCTTCCCTGACCTTAAAGAGGGAAGGTACCAATTTACAGCTGGGTGAACTGGGAGACTGTACTGAAGCCAAGGCACGCAAACGGTCACCCATCTCATCGGTAACCACGCTCGATGCTGCTTCTTTGGCTGGGGGAAAGCGAGTGCTCGGACCACTGAGCTATCCCACCCCCTTCAGGACCTCTAGGACTGATCAAAACCCACCAACCTAACTACACAGCTCTGCACCTGAGATACATTTATTTATTTATTTATTTATTCATACCACTTTAAGTCACGAGATTTCTCTGCGTGAAATTCGGGCTGCTCTCCCCGGGGAGAGCACGTCGCCACAAGAGCAGCGCCACCCCTTTTTTTTCTTCTTTTTTTTTTTTTTTTTTTTGGTCTGCAACTGTATTTCTTTCCCTATCAGAGTGGCTTTTTTCTAAGAATTTTGCCAGGGACAACTCTCTTGTTGCCGTGGGTTCTTTTTCGTGCGCTGCATAATTTTCTGTAACACACGGGACCTCGGTTTATCGTCTCATCCGAAAGACTAGCGCCCAGACCACCACTCATGGTCTAATGGATGGGGGAAAAGTTTCGGGCCCAGACGGGATACGAACCCGGACTTTTCGCTTTCTAGACAGGCGCGTTACCTCTAGACCACCGATCCACTTTACATCATAGATCAAGTTTCATGAAATTCCATACAGAAAGTTTATTCCAAAGTACATTTCAAGTCCTAGAAACTTCAACTTTTGTTAGGTTTAAGTGTTAAAAAAAAATCAAACTAACAGATTTAGACCAATACAGGATGGTTGTGATGAGGATCTGTGACTTCCTACATTGCTGACCTTCAGTATGCATGTTGTAATTATATGGTATAGCGAAGTGGTCATAGCACTGGATTATTGGCTGGAAGATCACGTGTTTGAATCCCATAAGAATCACAGGGTTTCGTCTGACCCCGGCTGGCTCCTACTAGAAGTGAGTGTGCTGTGGGCTGGATGGGAAGATGGAACAGCACAGTTGAACGTCATCCACTTTACCCATGCGATTTTGAGAGTGTTGCTCAAACTACTTTGACCGGGATATACAATGACAGGAAGTGTAGAGTTTAGCCCTGTCAAGTAGTCTCAAACCACAAGTACTTCCATAGCAGCAGAATTACGTCCTCATCACCACCCACTTGTAAGTGATGATGCAATGAAATAAACTCTCTCTGATTCGATGGTCCTGGTTGCTCTAGTTTCATGGTGACTTCAGCTTCAGTTTCAAATACATTTCTATGCTTGTAGTGAGTAAGTGTCAAAACCTTCAGTGTTGGAGATTCACAGGAGACTGTGCTAAGAGGGATGATGTGGTGGTCAGTACCCTTGATGTTCGTCTCGCGCAGTATGGCTCGGCGATTAATTAAGCCATTATTGTCGGCAGTAGAGGGCTTAGTAGGTGGCGTATGTTAGCTCAGAGCAGGCATCACTCAACACTACCAAAGTGACCCAGTTTCAGTGCAGGGCTGGCAAAGTGGCCTAACGGCGGCCTGACATTGATAGTCTCCCTGTGGACTTCCGACCCTGATCTTGTGACACGACTAACGTTGGCATGGCTGAAGTGTTGATATCGAAATGAGCGGCGTGGGAGCAGCAGGACAAGAGCATCACAGGAGATAAGGCAGCAACAACAAGAAAGTGAGGCAGGGAGATGATAGAACTGTGAAAGTCCACACGTTTCGCCTTTTAGACACACATAACAAAACAAAAACAATATAAAACCACATCAATAAAATAACAGGTCAATAAAACATCACCACCACCACCAGCAACCAAAACTTGCAAACATATTAACCCCCCCCCCTCCCCCCAAAAAAGAAAGAAAAAAGTCCTGAATCAGAAACGTGTGTGTGTGTGTGTGTGTGTGTGTGTTTTAGAAGATCGGTGGTTCAAGCTGCTATTGATGATTTGGTAAATGTCACATTCAGGTTTTGAACAGACTGCAACTGTGGGATTTCTCAGTAACCGTAGAGTGCAGCCAGATTA
>CM054150.1:45823394-45828394 GCA_028751875.1 Rapana venosa | reverse complement strand
GTGTGTGTGTATGTGTCTCTATGTGTGGGTAAGGAGGTGATGTTAAATAAAGGTGTTATCATAGGAAAAGCACTCATGAATTTTGAATTTGTAATTTTCTTCAACAATGTACTTGCTTCCCTCCCCTAAGAATCACTCAAATATACTTATTTCCTATGAAGACCCGAGGCCAGACATGACAGTCAAAATCATGAATTTTTTGGGTGTGATTTGGGTATTTGTACTTCTTTTTTAAGGGACGGGATAGCTCAGTGGTCGGAGCACTCGCTTTCCCCCAGCCAAGTTAAGCAGCGTCGAGCGTGGTTACCAGTTGGATGGGTGACCGTTTGCGCGCCTTGGCTTCAGTACAGTTCCCCCAGTTCACCCAGCTGTAAATGGGTACCTGCCCTCTTTAGGGTCAGGGAAGGTAAAGCAGCGAGGGAGAGGAGATGGGCGCCGCCCTCAATATGCTGGCCCTAGAGAAATGAGGTCTCTGACGCCTCGCTTCCCTACGACCTTATAGGTTATGGGACTCCTTTACCTTTACCTTTTTACTTCTTTTTTTTAGTTTTTTAAGCGCTTGAATGTTAACTTATTCTCTGAAGTCGGAGTATGGCTGCCTATATGGCGAGGTACTTAAAAACAGTCACACACGCAAACTTCTCATTTAGTGTGCAATTTCAATCTCACAGTGATTCCCAGGTGGGAAGAGTGATTCAGAGAGCACATTCTGGGTGATCCCGAGAGTGTTAAGCTAGGGAACGGGCACCACCACCACCACCACCACCACCACCACCACCACCACCACCACCACCACCACCACCACCACCACCACCATCACCACCACCACCACCACCACCACCACTGTTAACTTTATCCAACACAACATTTCTTTGTCAGAAAACAGATTCCTTTTCTTGTAACTAACAACTGAACTTGCAAACAAAAACTGCACTGCTTTGGGTAACTTTTTGTTTCCACGTATACAAATTAGAAACTTCGGAAGCTTTAAAGAAATCTATCTATCTATCTATCTATCTATCTATCTATCTATCTATCTATCTATCTATCTATCTATCTATCTATCTATCTATCTATCTATCTATCTATCTATCTATCTATCTATCTATCTATCTATCTATCTATCTATCTATCTATCTATCTATCTATCTATCTATCTATCTATCTATCTATCTGTCTGTCTGTCTATCTATCTATCTATCTTCTATCTATCCATCCATCCATCCATCCATCCATCCATCCATCCATCCATCCATCCATCCATCCATCCATCCATCCATCCATCCATCCATCCATCCATCCATCCATCTATCTATCTATCTATCTATCTATCTATCTATCTATCTATCTATCTATCTATCTATCTATCTATCTATCTATCTATCTATACATACACACACACACCAAAGAGTTTCTACGTTTAGGCAGTTTTGTCAAAGCAAAAGGTTTTGTATTCTTGCTGTTTATTCGTTGGAAAAAAGGGCTTGGTTCGTACAAAAATGGAAGAATTGCAGCTTTAAGATACAAAGGTGTTCAAGTATAAACAGTAAGTTTGTGTCTTGTAATTCAACTCTCGAAAAAATAAAAACTACCAGAAGACTAAAATGTGATTGCTTAAAAGTTGTAGTGATTTCATTTTTGTTGTTGCTTTTTAGCCATCTTGGAAGGCGTACATGGCAGCTGATGCTTGTGTGTGTGTGTGTGTGTGTGTGTGTGTGAGTGTGTGTGTTTGTGTGTGTGTTTTGTGTGTGTGTGTGAGTGTGTGTGTGTGTGTGTGTGTGTGTGTGTGTGTGTGTGTGTGTGTGCGTACGTACGTACGTACGTGCGTGAGTGCGTTTGTGCGTGCGTGCGTGGGTGCGCGCGTGTGTGTGTGTGTGTGTGTGTGTGCGTGCGATATTTTAACGTCTATTCACATCAAGAATAGGATAAATAGTGTGTATGTGTGTTTGTGTGTGTGTGCGCGTGCGATCGCGCGCATGCGTTCGCGTGCGAATGTGTGTGTGTGTGTGCGTGGATGCATGCGTGCGTGCGTATGTGTGCGTGCGAATGTGTGTGTGTGTGTGTATGTGTGACCTTTGCTATCGATGGTATTGTTTTAGCGCCTAAGGGTCTTGTGGGCAGACGTTCAATAAACACTCATCACCATGATGAATGATGTTGTTGCTGCTGCTGCTGCTCTTTCCGTGTTTTTCTTTCTATTTCTTCATGAGTCTTTGGGGCATCACTCTGCAACTTCCGTGCAATGTATCTTCAGCAGTCGAAACTGGCGGAGCTCATCCATTTTCCAGGTGGTAGATTGCATGCTAGGTATATTCGTGTCCCCTATACTACCTGTGATGGTGCGGTAATTAGATTACCACACACACACACACACACACAAACAAACCAGACCCATAAACAAGAAAACAACATAAACAAACAGAACAGAAAGAAAAGAACAAAAAACCCCAGGCTCGTTGGAGTAAGTATCGAACAGTAGTTGCGGTATTTTTTTGATCGACTATACATCAACTGCAACAGAGGGGGATGAAAAACGAGTTAAGCTGGTTGACTGACTTTTTGACCACACTCGAGCGCGCATGTCCCCCCCCCCCTCCACCACCCCACCCCACACTCACACCCAACCCTGCACTCTCACATTTGTTTCATTTACATATTCATGCTAGGACACACTGGGTCACCACTCTCCATCCTCTCTGTTCTTCCCCCACCCCCACTCATCGCCTGGTCATACGGTTCTTGCCTATGAATACGAGTACTTTATTATCTCATGAATGGAGCTGTTTATGAGACAGTCAAGTATTTGTATTGGTGGTATTCATGCAAAGCAGACACAGACATACACGCACAGACATACACACACACACACCACGCGCGCACGCGCGCACGCACGCACGCACTCACACACACACACACACACACACACACACACACACACACACACACACACACACACACACACACACACACACACACACACACACACACACACGCACATCATTTTTGAGTCAACAGATGATTATAAACGATGTTTGTTTTTGTTGTGTCAAAAAGTCTACATGATTGTATGGCAATTAAATAATCTGAATAACACACACACACACACACACACACACAATATCACACACTCACACACACACACACACACACACACACACACACACACACACACACACACACACACACACACACACACACACACACACACACACACACACACACACACACACACACACACACACGCACACACACACACACACACACACACACACACACACGCACACTTGGGCAGGCTCCATGCATGTGCAATCATGGATGCATGTATGTGAGTGTGCCCTAAGAAGCAAACGACCATTTGAAGAATAAGATACACCATTATTGCTGAGCTATCATGAAAACTCAAGCCCACCCGTTACCACACAGTACCAGCCTGGTGGTTAGAGGGATGCGCACTGCGCTCGTAATCTGCTGACCCGGGTTCAAATCTCGTTCAAGAGGATTTTTCCTCTGGAGTTAACATCAGTGCTGACTCCACTCCTCCCCAAAAGTCCTCCGGACGAGACTATAAACCGAGGTCCCGTGTGCGAACGCACGCACAACATCTTGCACACTCGTTAAAACCCGTTCCCGTTTTCGGAAGGGTAGGCCATTGTGTGCCGGTGGGAACGAACAACAATGACAAAACTGCATACACACGTAGACTAGAAGTAAAAAATAAGCACATGAGTGCTTATTCTATTATCCTTGAAATAAAAGAATAAATAAATAAAAATGAGTAAAATAAATATCCCATTTTTTTATTAGGCAAAAAGTGCGTCAACTCTGTGTGGACTTGCATCAAGTTTCGGACTTTACTTTCTTCAGGGAAATAAGTTTATTTTCTGAATTTTAAAACTTCTCCGGATTTGTTTGCTTCTCTGAATTATTCATGGTCCCAGATTGACACGAATGTGTTCGATTTTTCGTGTGTGTGTGTGTGTGTGTGTGTGTGTGTGTGTGTGTGTTGTGTTGTGATGTGTTTTTGTGATGTGTGCGTATGTGTATGTGTGTGTTTGTGTGTGTTGTGTGTGTGTTCGTGTGTGTGTGTGTGAGTGTGTGTGTGCGCGCGTACATGCATGCGTGCGTACGTGGGTTTTGTGTGTGTTTGTGTTTTGTGTTTTGCGTTCATCGTGTTCGATTTTATTCCGAGCGTCGGTGTAAGAAAACTATCGCCTTTCATGGCCTGTTACAAGATAGCAGAGAAGGGTCAGGCGAGAAGATAGCCACCAGGCTTTTAATTCCAATGGTCCTGAATTTTTAAAAACCATTTTCCAGTTCCAATGATCATGGGGATCTGCCAGTTTCTTCTTTCCCCATCGAGAAAAGTGCTGACATGGATGCTGAAGATCTTGTTACGTGTATGTCTGTTAATTAATGGATCCCCACTGAGGTATGCGGACGGGATAGCTCAGTGGTCGGAGCACTCGCTTTCCCCCAGCCAAGTTAAGCAGCGTCGAGCGTGGTTACCAGTTGGATGGGTGACCGTTTGTCCGCCTTGGCTTCAGTACAGTTCCCCCAGTTCACCCAGCTGTAAATGGGTACCTGCCCTCTTTAAGGTCTGGGAAGGTAAAGCAGCGAGGGAGAGGAGATGGGCGCCGCCCTCAATATGCTGGCCCTAGAGAAGTGAGGTCTCTGACGCCTCGCTCCCCTACGACCTTATCGGTTATGGGACTCCTTTACCTTTTTTTAGTGAGGTATGTCAGCCTTGGTTGGGTTGTAGAACTAGAACACTACAAATATACCCAGGATGTATCCGAGGCTAGAGCTACCAGAGCAATGGGTTATAAAGTTTGGTCATATGTTCTTTTTTAAAGTGGGTCTGAAGAGGTGGGATGTGTGTGTGCTCGATTTCCTTGCCTCTCCTAGTTCAGTTGCCCAGCTTCTCTTCCCTTCCCAGTTGCCCAACTTTTCTTCCCATTTGCCTAACTTCTCTTCTCATTTGCCTAACTTCTCTTCCCATT
>CM054150.1:45815894-45818394 GCA_028751875.1 Rapana venosa | reverse complement strand
GCTACTGCTGCTGTTGTTGTGTTTGTTTGGCTACTGTTGTTGTTGTTGTGTTTGGCTACTGTTGTTGTTGTGATTGTTTGGCTACTGTTGTTGTTGTGATTGTTTGGCTACTGTTGTTGTTGTGATTGTTTGGCTACTGCTGTTGTTGTGTTTGTTTGGCTACTGCTGTTGTGGTGGTGTTTGTTTGGCTACTGTTGTTGTTGTTGTTGTTGTGGTGTTTGTTTGGCTACTGTTGTTGTTGTGTTTGTTTGGCTACTGTTGTTGTTGTGTTTGTTTGGCTACTGTTGTGGTGGTGTTTGTTTGGCTACTGTTGTTGTTGTGTTTGTTTGGCTACTGTTGTGGTGGTGTTTGTTTGGCTACTGTTGTTGTTGTTGTTGTGGTGTTTGTTTGGCTACTGTTGTTGTTGTTGTGTTTGTTTGGCTACTGTTGTTGTTGTTGTGTTTGTTTGGCCACTGTTGTTGTTGTGTTTGTTTGTTTGGCTACTGTTGTTGTTGTGTTTGTTTGGCTACTGCTATTGTTGCTGTTGTTGTGTTTGTTTGGCTACTGTTGTTGTTGCTGTTGTTGTGTTTGTTTGGCTACTACTGCTGTTATTGTTGTTGTGTTTGTTTGGCTACTGTTGTTGTTGTTGTTGTGTTTGTTTCGCTACTACTGCTGCTGTTGTTATTGTAGTGTTTGTTTGGCTACTGTGCTGTTGTTGTTGTGTTTGTTTGGCTACTGTTGTTGTTGTTGTTGTTGTTGTTGCATTTGTTTTGCTACTGTTGTTGTTGTTGTGTTTGTTTGGCTACTTTGCTGTTATTGTTGTGTTTTTTGGACTACTGTGCTGTTGTTGTTGTTGTGTTTTGTTTGACTACTGTGCTGTTGTTGTTGTTGTGTTTGTTTGTTTGGCTATTGCTGTTGTTGTTTTTGTGTTTGTTTAGCTACTGTTGTTGTTGTTGTTGTTGTTGTTGTGTGGGCTGCTGCTGTTGTGTTTGGTGATATCAGTGTTTGATGTTGCCGTTAGAAAAAGGCAGCTTTTCACAGGTGCTTAGCGGATTTTACCGGCCTGTGTATTCCATTTCATTTCACACCATTTCAAGTCACAGCAGATTTCTCTGCATGAAACTTGGGCTGCTCTCTCTTGGGACAGCACGTCGCCACAAGAGCAGCGCTACTCACTACTTTTTTTTCTCCAAAATTTCCTGTCTGCAGATATATTTGTTTCCCTATCAGAGGGCCTATTTTCTAAATAATTTTGCCAGGGGCAACTCTCTTGTTGCCGTGGGTTCCTTTACATGCGCTAAATAATATGTGTAGCACACGGGAGCTCGGTTTATCGTCTCACCCAAAAGACTAGCACCCAGACCATCACTCATGATATAATAGATGGGGGGAAAAGTTTCGGACCCAAACGGTGATCAAACAACCGTACACTTCCGACCCGGACTTTTCGCTTTCTAGGCAGGCGCGTTACCTGTAGACCATGTATGTCATGCCTGCTTTCATTATCAGAACGGTCACTCATCACCCAGTCAAGGTGTCAACCATCAACACAGCATCTTAAAAAACAACAATAACAATAAAAAAAAAACCCGCCCCCATCATAGAAATGTCCCGAGGATATTTCTGCACATAACATCCTAAAAAGTAGCCTTACAATAATACAAAAAAATGTCCTGCTCGACATTTCTACACGTGCTTCATAATGACTCAAACTGGACGGTTCATTTTTCAAAAATGCACTACCATACCCTCCCCCCTCCTTACCCCCCCCCCCCCTCCTTACCCCCACCCCTACTCCCCAGCCGCATTGGTTGGATATGTGTAGTCTTTGGGGGGAAGTCTTGGCGGGATTCTCTTTGATCTAACTGCACGGCAAACTCTGGATCACCTTTTGTCAACAGCTAGTGAAACCCGCCTGCCAAGATCGGGTGCATGCCAGTTCTCGCATCGATTACGTAACAAGTAGTGTCCATTATTTTGTCTCTGCTATCCACAGAGAACGATCTATATCGCTGATGTTGGAAGCGATTATAAATAACACTGTCAACATGAATATGATGAAGAAGACAAAGAGACTCCAAAGAACACAGGACGACAGTGTGCTGCTATCGACATACCGAAAGGACCCTTCTGTTTGTGGATAAGTCCTTCCAACTAAGAGCAGACGGTGATTTGTGCTTTAGTCAGGGGTACTTGAGAAAGAGGTAGAAGTGTCGACCGACATCTTCAATGCAGTCATGATAAAGAGTCCCAGGAAGTTCTTGGAAATTATCGCTGCCAAAATAACCACAAATTACGGTTGAGATTCCTGAAAATGTGTGGCGGTACCAGAAGAGAAGTGAAGAATGCCAGACCCAGATCAGGAACTGCTGAGTACAAGGCGATCAACAGAAAGCGCAGGAAACGTTTGCAACATGCGAAAGAAAAGTGGGTTGAAGACCAAAGTAAAGACTTGAGTCACAGGAAGGTTAGATGAGAAGAAAAGGAGTAGGAAGGCATTCCTGACTGCAAACTCCCCCCT
>CM054150.1:45805894-45810894 GCA_028751875.1 Rapana venosa | reverse complement strand
TAAGAAAGAAAAAATCTGAACACATCACTCCTCTTCTGCGATCTCTTCACTGGTTGCCTGTCTCACAAAGACTGCAGTATAAAATCAATACCCTCTGTTTCAAATGTCTCCACAAATCTGCACCCTCTTATCTCTGTAACTGTCTTCACCTGTACACTCCATCCCGTTCCCTTCGTTCAGCCGCAGATACTTTGTGCTTTCGAACACCCAGATTCAAACAAACCACTGTTGGCCGTCGCTCCTTCTCTGTTTCTGGTCCATCCACCTGGAATGACCTCCCTCTTTCACTTCGTCAAAAGCCTTCACTTGATTCCTTCAAATCCAGCCTCAAAACACACTTATTTCCTACCTGAGACTTTCCCCCCACATATCTGTCCCTAATTTTCAACAGCATCTTTCACCGTCTAAGTGTTGTTCCGTGTGTGTGTGTGTGTGTGTGTGTGTGTGTGTGTGTGTGTGTGTGTGTGTGTGTGTGTGTGTGTGTGTGTGTGTGTGTGTGTGTGTGTGTGTGTGTGTATGTGTGTGCGTGCGTGTGCGTGCGTAGTGCGCGCGCATGGATTTCTCATTATGTTTAAGGAGAGTTGCATGCCTGTAAATGATTGAGTGCAAGCGCTTCGATTTGTTTGTTTTTTACAAGATTCAGCGCTATATAAATTCCATATATTATTATTATTATTATTATATATATATATATATTTTTGTTTTTTTGTTTTTTGTTTTTGTTAACAAAAAGGACCTACTCTCACGACAATAGCTCTAGGGTATTGGCACAGGATATATATCGTTTACTTTTCCTGATCGATTTTTTTCAATTATTACTGTACAAACAACCCCACCCCACCCCACCCCACCCCTCACCTTTTTCTACCTTTCAGTTAGTTGGGAGGAAGATGAACATTTACAGCAGAAAAATCACCTCTACAGACGATGGGGTGAAGAGTTTCTGCAAGCGCGCGTGTGTGTGTGCACACACAGTTCAATGACGACTTGTCTGATGTCACTGCACCCTTGTTCAACCTGCAGAAGCATGCTTGTGCATACAGTCACCTCGACATTCATGCATTAACATGCACATAGTATTATACTCGCAGACAATTGCTTATATACACACACGCGAACGCACGCACGCTTGCACACACACACATATATACACACAAACATACACACACACAAACACACACAAGCATACACACACACACACACAAACATACACACACACACACACACACACACACACACACACACACACACACACACACACACACACACACACACACACACAGGTGGTTTTCACGAATATACATCTCCTGGGTCCATCCTAACCTACTCTGCACACATCCACACCTACGCGCTCGTCCGCCACTCCTTTGAAAAATTGCGAGAACAAATGAAAGGGGAGTAAGTCACTATGAATGAAAGGCATACCAAGCCACCGCCTTTTTCTTTGTGTGATGATAATGATGATGATGACTGAAGACAATCACTTGTAATGATAGTCCTCTGAGACAGCTCTGTCCATCTTAGACAGCGTAAAAAAACACCCCCAAAAACAAAAAAAGGAAGAAAAAAACCAAACCAAAACGCGTAGTGTACTTTCTTTATCAATGACTATTCTCCCAGATCAGTCAGACCTGAGAGATACAGACACCTGCAGTGCATTGGACCGGAAATGTCAAGAGGATTATCGTAACACTTATCTGTTTTTGTTTCTTTTTTTAAATTCCAACTTACAGCTTGATCTCCTAGTGCATTAGGGCTGAGCTGGGCACACACTGATCGAACACCCCACAACTGTATCGATAGTATTCCCCCATCACTGTTTACATGCACCACATGTTGTCATTATTCCTTGTGACGATGAAATCGATGACTTCCTTCCCTTCTCCATGCACGGTTGCTGTAGAGTTGGTTGTTGATGTTGTGCGTTCCCCAGCTTAACACACTGGAGGTCAGTCAGAAATATGAAAGTACACACTAGGTGAGAAGTTAGCATGTGGGACTCTTTTCAAGTACCTCAACACATTTAGGCAGCCATACTTCGAAGTTAGAGAATTTTTTTTGCTGCGTTCAAAGGACAGTGCAGGTTGTTGTGCTAAGAGATTGTTATAGCTGCAGGAAATCTCAACAATCAATGTTACAACACATTGACGACGTCTTATTGTAGGCCGCGGAGCATAGCTTACAAAAATAACTGACAAAACCTTGTGGCTTCGTTCATTAGGGTGTAGAGGACTGTGATAAAATAAAACCCAAACAGGCGACCGGCCAGTCCCGAAGAATATACAGGTACCTGAATGGAAAGTTTGACCACAGAAAATCACATAGTTACAGTCAGAGTTTTGAAACTGCCAATCAAAACAGAATAACGATAAGAAGAGGACACTTATGGTAGAGTAAGAGAAGAAGAGGAAGAAGAATTGCGAAGAAGAAGAGGAAGAATTGCGAGGAAGAGGAAAAAGAATTGCAAAGAAGAAGAACAAGAAGAATTGCAGCAAGAAGAGAAAGAATTGCGAAGAATTGCGAAGAAGAATTATGAAGAAGAAGAATTGCGAAGGAGAAGAATTGTGAAGAAGAAAATTGTGAGGAATTGCAAAGAATTGCAAAGAAGAAGAAGAAGAAGAAGAAGAAGAAGAAGAAGGAGGAGGAGGAACAGAAGGAACAGAAGAAACAGAAGATGTTAAAAATTATGACAGTGACATTTTTATCACTGACTGATGAATTCAAATGTGTTAAAATGATAGACAATAATCATAGTTATGCATGTTAGGTCATAATATATTTTTGTACAAGGTGCATGCATATTACATTATGTTTGTGTTTCCATAACCCACCGAAACCTGAAAACTCCCCAAATGTTATGAAGTTCCATGGGTTGTTTAGTTCCACAAATAAATCCTTGCTTATCAAAGTTATAACATTTCTCAAAGAAATAATGAAAACCTATTGATTTGATGCATCTCTTTAGGTGACACTAGTGCATTTCGTTATATGCTAGGGATAAGTTAATTTCCTTTGTTGGTATAGACTTGAATGGCCATGTCATTGTGTGTGAGCGTACTCCACCCGTACTGGTTGTGGTTTTGTAGCAGGGAGGTCCAACTCACATTGATACAGCTGCCTCGTGAGAACTTTTGTATTTTCATTTGAATGTTGTTTGCCTGGCGTGTTGTTTGAACAGCTTCCTACGTGCGTGGGTGCACGCGTGTGTGTGTGTGGGCGGGGGGGGGGGGGGGGGGGGGGGGGAAGGACGCAGGAACGCACGACCTTCTTCACGTGTGGATGTTCCACAAGCACGCGTGTGTATGTGTGTGTGCTTGTGGATGCCTTTGCCTTGTGGTGATGTGCTGAGAGAGAGAGAGAGAGAGAGAGAGAGAGAGAGAGAGTATGCAGTTGATTGCTGGTAATGCCGGTGGGAACAGATGACATAATTTACAAAACCGCATACACACGGGGACTAGATGTAAAAAGCACATGAGTGCTATTCCATTATCCTCGATATAAAAAAGAAATGTATTCAGGCATCATGTTAATTTGCAGTGCCTTTCCTGTATTGTGAATGGTCTTTTGCTTTTCATGTCCATAGTTTGTGCTGTCCTTTCTGCTTTCCATTTTGGTCTGAGTTCGTGTTGCGAGTGTTTTTTTCGCACGCCCACGTCCGCAAGTTGTGGCTTTGTTGGATTTCATGTGCCCCTTGGGGTTTTCTCGAAGTAAATCTTGAATCTTGACATCAATCATGAGATCTTTTAACGTGCATGTTTGATATTCTACATGTGCACTTTCCCGACGGGAAATAAGGTGCTGGCAGGTCTGCGATTTGAGCTGACCTGGGAGATTGTAAAAAATCCCCACCCTTGATTCACCAGACACTGCCGAGATTGGAACCCACGACTACATGGACCCACAGGATTCAGTCAAATGGTCTTAGCCACTCGGCAATAGCATCTTTCGCAATTTCTTTTCAACTAGAAATAATCAGATTTATCGGAGTACTCAAACTTCAAAACATCTGTGGAACAGTGAAGTGATATTAAAAAAAAAAATCATATTTTTTAACCGTGCAGAGTGGATTGCAAATCCTGTAAAGTCTTACCACTCTCTAAGGTTGGTATGTGTAGGGATCATGTCCTTATGTTAGCTGTCTTTCAAGAACGTGCTCGCACACACGCGCGCGAGCGCACGCACACACACAGAGTGCCGACTCCACTCCCCCCAAAAGTTCTTCAGATGAGACTATATAAACCGAGGGCTCGTGTGCGAACACAGGCAGAACATCTTACGCACACGTTAAAACCTGTTCCGTTTTAGGAAGAGTAGGCCATTGTGTGGAATGGATGACAAGATTTACAATACTGCATACACATGGTGGACTGAATGTTAAAAAAAAACATATGGGTGGTTATTCCATTATCCTCGAAATAAAAGAATAAATAAATAAATAACCTACACACATACACACACAAGAAGAAAAAACAACACAACACACACAGGGGAATAAAAAACAACAACAACAACACACACACACATACACTGACATACACAGCCTGTTTTTGGACAGCATGTATCTTTGATGACTTTTTCCTGTACTAACTTGTTTACTTGATATGTCTTTCAGGCTTCCTTGGCAATGAAGACTTTCTGCTCTCTGCCACACACACACACACACACACACACACACACACACACACACACACACACACACACACACACACACACACACACACACACACACACACACACACACACACACACACACACACACACACTCACACCCCCCCCCCCCCTTCCCCACACACACACACACACACACACACACACACACACACACACACACACACACACACACACACACACACACACACACACACACACACACACACACGAATAAACTAATAAAACAAAATTAAATAACACACACACACACACAAAATAACACTTAAAAATCAAACACATACACAAAACTACTCCTGGGGGCAAACCTTTGAGGGGGAGGCTTACTGCAC
>CM054150.1:45795894-45800894 GCA_028751875.1 Rapana venosa | reverse complement strand
GAGAGAGAGAGAGAGAGAGAGAGAGAGAGAGAGAGTGGAGGGGGGGGGGGGTGAGAGAAAGAGAGAGCGCGTGCTCAAGTAAATCAGGACTTTGATTGTAAGGCCACGGGCTGTATACAAGGGGTATTCTTTTGGACAAAAGAAAATGGAAACAAAACAGTAGAAAAAACATCAATAATGTTGGCATATTATCAAGAGTGATTTCCCAAAGAAGCATGAACTACTTCAACATTTTGTACACCAGTTACAAAATTTCACTCTATGGAATCAGTTCCTTTATTTGCTTGCAAACGCTTCTTAAATGTTTACACACACACACACACACACACACACACACACACACACACACACACAGAGAGAGAGAGAGAGAGAGAGAGAGAGAGAGAGAGAGAGAGAGAGAGAGAGAACATGAACAGAATGATTTTTTTTAACTGCCTCATCTTCTGTGATGCCCCCGTCACTGTTCCCACGTCGGTCATTCCAATCTCCCCGCCACAACCACACCCAGATTTGTTATGTTTCATCCTCAGAGTCGGAGGTCCACAGGGAGCCAATCACTATCAGGCCGCCGTGGGGCCACCATCCAGAGGGGCCCTGCACTGCTGCTGGGTCACTTTGTCGGTGTTTAGTGGTGCCTGTTCTGAGCTAACATACGCAGGACACCACCTACTAAGCCCCCTACTAACGACAGTATTAGCTCAGTCGCGGAGCCAAACTGAGTGAGTTGCCCACCCGAGGTGGCAACCACCACAACGTCCCTCCAACAACCGTCACCCGCGAACCTCCAACCCCAAAGGCTTTGACACAAACTCACCACAGGCACAGAAGTGTATGGTCACACCGAATCTGAGGTCACCATGAGACCAGAGCAACCGGGACCACCGAATCAGAGGCATTTTTTTTTTTATTGAATGAGGATCAATGACAATGAGGATGAGGTAATGCTGCTGCTGTGGAAGTGCATATGCTTGAGACTACTTGACAGGGTTGTACTCTACGCTTACTATCATAATATATCCGGGCGTCAACCGGGCCCGAGAGATACAGACACCTGCAGTGTTGGTCAGGTAATTTGAGCAACACTCTCAAACTCGCATCCGTTAAGTAGATGAAGCTCGACTGTGTGGTCCCAGTCTTCCCACTGAGCCCACAGCACACTCACTCTGGGTAGGAGCTGGCCGGAGTCCGAAAAATCCCTATGACTCTTATGGGAATCGAACCCGTGACATTCCAGTCCGTAACCCAAGGCGCTAACCACTGTGCCATGGCGGCTGGCTAGTACAGAATGAATTAATCTTTGATCTATATAAACGCAATTCCACCCCCAACAACCCCCCCCCCCCCCCTAAAACAAACCAAAAAAAAAAAGAAAACCTTCCTACAAATAGATAAGAATGCAATGCTCGGGGAGACAGAGACAGAGAGGGATAAGAGAGAAAGAAAGAAAGAAAGAAAGAAGACAGACAGACAGACAAACTTCACACACACACACACACACACACACACACACACACACACACACACACACACACACACACACACACACACACACACACACACACACACACACACACCACACACACACACACACACACAAACACACACACACACACTATACTACACACACACACTACACACAAACACTACACACACTACACACACTGCACAAACAAACAAACAAACAAACAAACAAACAAAACCCCATCCAAACTCAAACAGAATTAGAGACTGACTGATTCAGCTGCTATGCTATAGTCATCATTCATGGCTTGTTATACCACGACCCCTAAAATGCCGCATGCATTTTTTTACGTGTGCACTACGGGTCATAGTAGCAAAACAGCGAACAGCAATTTGGGAGGAGGGGGTGGGGGTGGGGGAGGGTAGGGAGGGGGGAGTGCCAGGAAACAGGATTTATAAGGATCTGAACCGAGAGCTTGTTGGTGACCTTGACACACTCCTTGTAGCCATCAGTTCTTAGCGATACTTGAGAAAGCAGAGAGCCCTAGTTCAAGGGGGAGTTTTCTGTGTGCTTTTGTAGTGTGTTGTATTGCCGCTCCCCTGTGAAGATGCCGGGGGTGGCTGTCAATATAAACAGCATCCCCACCTTCTGGAAAGCCCGTGCTAGGAATTCCCTCTTTTCTATCACTCTCTTTGTTTCTTCCATGTTCCTGTTCTTCTTGTCACCTTTTTCACGTCTATTTTCTGCCTTCTTGGTCCATTCTCCTGCCTTTTTTTAAAAAATCCCCAGAAAGACTTAAGAGATAGCAATTCTCTCCCTTGCCGAAGTCGGATGTGCTGGGCCTGACTTTTCAGGCGCTTAACGGCAGCGCAAAGCACTTTCCTATGACAGACAACAATAGACAACAATAGGCAACAATAGACAACAATAGACAACAATAGTTGCTGTCTGAGCCATTCACGGTGACGACGAAGAAGTATTATTGTGATGTGTTGTATTGTGTTGTATTGTATTGTACTGTTCTTCTTCTTCTCTCGTTCACTTTTTACACCATCAGATGTGTTTGGGAGAAATAATGAGCAAGTCCTTTCCAGCTCCTCTCGTGGGCCGTACAGTCTTGGTTTGCAATTGTATTGTATCGTATCGATGTGATGTGTTGTATTGTTTTACACCGAGTGGTATGATCTTGTACTGTTTTGTATTATACTGCATTGTATGTTTTACTGTATTGTACTGTACTGTGTTGTGTTGTATTGTGTACCACTGTCAGTCACAGCAGACTCCCCTGTACTGTACTGTACTGTACTGTGCTGTGTTGTGTTGTGTTGTAATGTACACCACTGTCAATCACAGCAGACTCCCCTGTACTGTACTGTACTGTGTTGTGTTGTGTTGTAATGTACACCACTGTCAATCACAGCAGACTCCCCTGTACTGTACTGTACTGTACTGTGCTGTGTTGTGTTGTATTGTACACCACTGTCAATCACAGCAGACTCCCCTGTACTGTACTGTACTGTACTGTGTTGTGTTGTGTTGTGTACCACTGCCAGTCACAGCAGACTCCCCTGTACTGTACTGTACTGTACTGTACTGTGTTGTGTTGTGTTGTATTGTACACCACTGTCAGTCACAGCAGACTCCCCTGTACTGTATTGTACTGTACTGTGCTGTGTTGTATTGTACACCACTGTCACTCACAGCAGACTCTCCTGTACTGTACTGTACTGTACTGTGCTGTGTTGTGTAGTACACCACTGTCAATCACAGCAGACTCCCCTGTACTGTATTGTACTGTACTGTGCTGTGTTGTATTGTACACCACTGTCACTCACAGCAGACTCTCCTGTCTGAAACTCCAGCTACTCTCCTTGCACAGAGCTGTCGCCGCAGGAGCAGCGCCATTCTTAGTTGTGTCTTTTCCTGTCTGCGTGCGCGTTAGTTTCCCTATCACTGGTGTGGGTTGGTTTTTATCTACAGAACTTTTCCAGAGCCAGCATGTCTTGCTGCCGGGGGTTCTTTTACATGCGTTGAATGCGTGTTCCACTCAGGACTTCGGTTTATTATCTCATCCGAAAGACTGGCACCTAGACCACCATGTACCACAGCTGTCAGTTTCCCCCACTTTCAGCTACTCTCAGCTGCTATCCATTCCACCCCAGCTGGTGCTAGTTATAGCAGAAACTGACCACACTTGGACTTGGTAAAAGGAAGGGACTAATTTTAGCACTGGGCCCTGGACCCTTGACTGAGTTATGCTAGATGTGCTCGCTTTGACCACTCCTGGTC
Source organism: Rapana venosa (assembly GCA_028751875.1). Taxonomy (NCBI): domain Eukaryota; kingdom Metazoa; phylum Mollusca; class Gastropoda; order Neogastropoda; family Muricidae; genus Rapana; species Rapana venosa. Next base: position 45,797,143 of record CM054150.1, on the reverse strand, counting down.
TAGTGATGGGGGAAAAATTTGGGCACAAACGGGGATCAAACCCACACTTCTCGCTTTCTAGACAGGTGCGTTCCCTCTAGACCACCGAGCCACTTTTTTGAAAGTTAAGTCTTGTACCACACAGCATCAGTTTCAGATTGACACCGGTGGGATTGATGTCTGTCTGGCCGGCAATCATTATCTTAGCAAAAACTACAAGAAGACTGTACGATAGGATGACCCTCTTTCCCCTCCAAAAAATATCGGTACAGTTTTTTAAGGAAATGATACTGCAATACTTATTTTGTTAAAAACACCCCGAAACAAACAATTAAAGCAGACTGGCATTATTACAGTGGAATCTTGCTGTCTCTAGTTCCATTATCTTGATATTTGTCAAATGCTGGCAGTTTTTATTTCACTTAGCACAACAATACAGACAGGTATCCTTTGGAGGAATAGCGCTAGACTGGTCAGGCCTTGCTGTGTATTATTGAAATATAGCATGAAGAGAAGGTATGAATAAGTGTTTCCGTGCTGTCTCTGTAACCGCTGCAGACGATTGCATCTGTGAAGCAGGCCCTGCGTTAAATTAAAGGTAAAAGATAAAGGTGTCCCATAACATAGCGGTCGTAGGGGAGCGAGGCGTCAGAGACCTCAGCTTCTCTAGGGGCCAGCATATTGAAGGCGGCGCCCATCTCCTCTCCCTCGCTGCTTTACCTTTCCTGACCCTAAAAAGGGCAGGTACCCATTTACAGCTGGGTGAACTGGGGGAACTGCACTGAAGCCAAAGCGCGCAAACGGTCACCCATCCGCTTGGTAACAACACTCTGTACTGCTTAACCGTACATGAGCTATTATCAAATGCATAAATAAATAAATAGATAAATAAAAACTAGAAAAAAGGTATTATTCACTACCAAGAGGGGGAAAAGTAGCCAAGTGGTAGCTGAAAAAAAATCTGCTCGGATTTTTACATCAGAATCAATTCTGACAAACAACTTAATCAAACCGGAAGCGTTCGTTTCAAAATCCGGGCTTTTAATGTTTGGCTGTGACCGTATCAACAGTTTGATGCAGAGCCATGTACACAACCAAGACAATGACAGATAAAAGCACCAACATTTCAGATTTGGTCAAAACATCTTTCACTTCAGTTTAACAAAAATCATCAGCTAGTGTCTAAAAATATGGCTACAAATAAAGGACAGGATACGCATTACTAAATCAATTAACCAAATGAATAATTATAATGTTCATCTGCAGGCTA
>CM054150.1:45773394-45790894 GCA_028751875.1 Rapana venosa | reverse complement strand
ATAGGGATGTGTACCTTTCCCGCACGCAAACAAAATACTACAATGCCTATAGTTCTGTATTTCCTGACCAAGACAATTAGGAGACAACTTCAAACAAACTGATGATCACACAAGCGTGTCAACTTCATCAGATATTGAAAACATTCTCTCACACATCCTCAAATACACAATGGTAACTTAAACAAAGACTTCACAAATAGAATAAATCCTTTGTGGCCTTTATTTTCCCTCTTTTCTTGTCAGTGTCTAAATTATGTAACAAAATAACGTGGTTATCCTATATATTTTTCCTTTTTCCTATCTGTGTGTGTTGCTGTGTAACAGCATGTATGTATATATGTATGTATGTATGTATGTATGTATGTAGGTTTTTCCTACAGGAGTTTTGCCAGGGACAACTCTTATGCCTAGGCTTCTTATTTGTACTTGCAATCGATGGATGCTGCATGCATTCATGACAATGAGGAACCGTCTCATTTCAAGAGATCAGTGGCCAGATCATCAATCATGGTCTAGAAAATGGAAGAAAAAATCCTGCTTCGTGAGGGATTCGAACCACAGGCATCACGCTTTCTGCACAGGAGAAAGAAAGGAAAAACCCACCCGGTCCTATGCACGTCACAAACTGGCCTGATCTAATATTTCAGAGATGTATTCAAATTTGACATTTTTGCCTTTAGATCTCTAAACTACCTCTTCCTGCCCCCAAATGAGTGCTTCTTCCATTATCCTCGAAACAAAAGAATAAATAAACAAACAAATAAATAAATACCCATTAATAAATATCCTTAAACAACGCTTTTCTTTAAAACAAACAAATAAACAAACAAGTTCATCTCTCTCTCTCTCTCTCTCTCTCTCTCTCTCTCTCTCTCTCTCTCTCTCTCTCCTTCTGTCCCCAGGTCTCTCTCCACGTCTTCAGCGACGCAGCGCCGCCTAGAACTGGCCACGGTCACGGCAGTGAAGCGAGGAGCGCTGTCCCTGGTTATCTTCCTTGTCTGCTACATGCCCCTCATGGTGGCGCTGCTCGTTCTGTCTCTGGACGATCCGGTGTACGAAACTGCGCTGCTGCTGGAAGGACTGACTCTGCCTATTAGTTACGTACATGCCCTGGTGAGTCCACTGCTGGTCATGCGGCTGGACAAGGAATGGCGGGCACAGGCCGCGGCTTTGCTTCGTCGTTGGTGTCAGTGCTGTGGGAAAATCCGTCAGCGATAAAAGCGAAAACAAAACAGAACCACAAAATAGATTTAAAAAGAAACCAATCCCAAGATAACCACCCTCTCCCTCACCTCACCCCACCCTCCACCCCCAAACAAACAAAAAACAAAATGTCTACTTGGTCCTATGCACGTCACCAACTGTCCTGAAATAATTCTCACTATTTCAGAGGTGTAATTCAAACTTGACAGTTTTTACCTCCAAATTGTTGAACATGTGATGCTGGTTTCAAACGTTGTAGTGATTGCTGACGTTGAAGTTGTTGTTTATTTTGTTGTTGTTGTTGTTGGTGGTGGTGGTGTCATTGTTTTTTGTTTTTTTTATAGGATTGTTTCATCGTTTAAGACTTTCCATTTTGATATTTGAATGTACAAGTTGGGTTTCTTTTTTATGGGTCACCCAAAAGGTACATTTTTATAACATCTCCCCCTCCCTCATTTTGACAAATCCTCGCCTCCTTCCATCTTAGTCTTTCTTTTATTCTGCTTACTTATCTGTTACTTATAGTCATTTTCTTCTTGTACCTTTTTTCTCTTCTTCTTCGTGTATGTATGTATGTATGTATGTATGTATGTATGTATGTATGTATGTATGTATGTATGTATGTATGTATGTACGTATGTACGTATGTATGTATGTATGTATGTATGTATGTATGTATGTATGTATGTATGTATGTATGTATGAATGGATGAATATACGTATGTATGTATGTATGTATGTATGTATGTATGTATGTATGTATGTATGTATGTATGTATGTATGTATGTATGTATGTATGTATGTATGTATGTATGTATGTATTTATGCATGTATGTATGTATGTATGTATGTATGTATGTATGTATGTATGTATGTATGTATGTATTTATGCATGTATGTACGTATGTATGTATGTATGTATGAATGTATGAATGTATGTATGTATGTATGTATGTATGTATGTATGTATGTATGTATGTATATATGTATGTATGTATGTATGTATGTATGTATGTATGTATGTATGTATGTATGTATGTACGTACGTACGTATATATGTATGAATGTATGAATGTATGTATGTATGTATGTATGTATGTATGTATGTATGAATGTATGTATGTATGTATGTATGTATGTATGTATGTATGTATGTATATATGTATGTATGTATGTATGTATGTATGTATGTATGTATGTATGTATGTATGTATGTATGTATGTGTGTATGTATGTATGTATGTATGTATGTATGTATGGTAGCAGCATTCCGACTTCGGGGAAAGGTTGTTTAGTTGATTAGGTCTTCAATCAACTTCCCATCCCATACACGTGTAACAAGGAAGAGACTGGATAGATAACAAGGAAGAGACTGGATAGATATAGTCATCGTATATCTTATAAAAAAAATCCTAAGCATCCTTTGTTGTAAAAAAACACAAAACAGAGGAATCGAATACTGTAAAAACATGTGTTACTATATTGACAATCAAATAAATAAACTACCAGGACATGTTCTTCTCTAATGGCTGATCTGTATTTTGAATCTTTTCTTTTCTTTTTTGGTAAAGCATTTTTGTTTCGTTCCTCCGCTAGGGCTTTCAGGTTTGACAATCGTGAGATTTTACGTATGCTACTAGTTGGTTGGGTTATTTTGCCCACCATTAAGGATAACCGTATTACGTCTTCGGGGACATTTCCTAGAAAAAGATTTTCGTTAAAACATCTGTTTGTTGTTGGAGGTGTTGACGCTGTTATACCGAAGTTGTTGTTTGGTGTTGACGCTGATAAACTGCAGTTGCTAATGTTGACACTGATAAACTGCAGTTGTTGGTGTTGGGTGTTGAGGCTGATAAACTGCAGTTGTTGATGGTGTTGACGCTGATAAACTGCAGTTGTTGTCGGTGTTAACGCTGATAAACTGCAGTTGTTGATGGTGTTGACGCTGATAAACTGCAGTTGTTGTTGTTGACGCTGATAAACTGCAGTTGTTGGTGTTGACGCTGACAAACTGCAGTTGTTGTTGACGCTGACAAACTGCAGCTGTTGGGTGTTGACGCTGATAAACTGCAGTTGTTGTTGGTGTTGACGCTGATAAACTGAAGTTGTTGTTGGGTGTTGACGCTAAAAAACTTCAGTTGTTGGTGTTGATGCCGATAAACTGCAGTTGTTGTTGGTGTTGACGCTGAAAAACTCAGTTGGTGGTGGTGTTGACGCTAATAAACTGCAGTTGGTGTTGACGCTGATAAACTGCAGTTGTTGGTGGTGTTGACGCTGATAAACTGCAGTTGTTGTTGTTGACGCTGATAAACTGCAGTTGTTGTTGTTGGTGTTGACGCTGATAAACTGCAGTTGCATTCTTTTTGGAAGGACGTAGATTTTATTCTTGCGTTTTGAAGGTCAAATCAAGTCAAGTCAAATCAAGTCAAAAACTTGAGGAATACTATACTTAATACAGCTACCGCCTAGGAGACTGTCAATGGGTAGGGGGACAAGACTCAGGCGTTATGAAAGGGGCTTCAGCTCCCGAAACAGTCTGTGCTGGTATGTTAAGATAACTGCACAGTGTGTTTGTGTTTGTGTTTGTGCGTGCGTGCGTGCGTGCGTGTGTGTGTGCGTGTGCGTGCGTGCGTGCGTGTGTGTGCGTGCGTGCGTGCGTCCGTGCGTGTGTGTGTGTGTGTGTGAAGAATATATCAACACTAGAACAATGCACAACAGAACAGAACATATAAGTCAACACAACAAAACCCACTACAATGCAATAGAACAAAGTACGAACACAGCACAACTTCGGCATCATAAGACAACACAATGCAATATAACACAACACTACACGGTAAAACACAACAGCAAAACACAGCATACCAACAAAGCAACACAACACAATACCCCTGCAGGCACTCCCTAAAGCATGCACTTAGGACCTCTAGTTACGGAATGACCCCCTCCCAACTCCCCCCCCCCCCCACCCCCCAAAAAAAAACAACAACACAAACAAACCAAAAAAAACCAACCCCAACCAAACACCCCCCACCCCCAAATCCAACCAATCAACCAACAAACAAAAACAAGCAAACAACAGTTAACAAAAGACTTGATGAAGGAAAACCTCACTACAACCATCACTAGCAACAACAAACGAAAACACATTTTCCAGTACAATACAATACATTACATTACAATTATATCACATTGCATTACACCACACCACACTACATTACATTATATTAAATTACATTACACTACACTACATTACATTACAAGACATTAAATCAAATTAGATTACATTGCATCACAATACAGTACATTACAACACATGACATTACAATACATTACATTTCAATACAGTACAATACATTCCATTACATTACAGTGCAATACAATACATCACAATCCATTCCATTACAATACAATACAGTACAATGCACTCCGTTACATCACAGTGCAATACATTACAATACATTACATTACGTCACGTTACGTATCCCGAAGTCTTCTCTACCACAGAGGCACCAAGGATGACTCAACAACCAGCCCCCCCCCCCCCTCTCCATCTTTCTCTGTTTTCCTTCCTTCCTTCCCCCTCTCTCCCTCGCAGTGCTTCCTTCACTCAGCCTCAGGCCTGTCTCTCCAGTCTGAGATGTTCTCCTCCTCCTCCCATCTCCTTCTCTGTCTCTTTTTTCTCATCCTCTCTCCTTGCACAGTCTCTTGCAGGACTGTGTTCCTAAGCTCCTTTGTTCGAGAGACGTGTCGATACCACTTCAGTTTTCATCTGTGGATGGTGGATCGGTGGTCTAGAGGTAACGCACCTGCCTAGAAAGCGAAAAGTTCGGGTTTCAAAATGTGTAGTGGCTCGATCCTCGTTTGTGTCCAAAATTTTGCCCCATCCAGTGGTGGTCTGAGTGCTAGTCTTTTGGATGAGATGATAGACCGAGGTCCCCTGTTTAATACTCATTTAGTACACGTAACAGAACCCACAGCAACAAGAGAAGTTGGCCTTAACAACATTCTGCAGAAAAAAAGCCACTCTGATAGGAAACCAAATACATATGCAGACAAGAAAAGAAAAAAAGGGTGGCGCTGTTCTTGTGGCGCCGCGTTCTCCCTGAGGAGAACTGTTCAAATTTCACGTAGATAAATCTCCCGTGAGTTTAAGTGGAATACAATACAATACAAACCAATACAATACAATACAATACAATCTCTTCACTGTGATCAAGAGGTCTTCATAAGGCCTGATATTCTGCCTGATTCTATTCCTCATTGCGACATTGGCAAAACGTTATGCTCTTTATACTAAAAGCCGAGAATCTTTGCGATAGCATTTCATCTCCATGGCCTGTATGACTATCTTCTCTTTGTCTGTTGTCTAATGACCAATGAGACCAATGATTATCTTACTTAGAACGTAGGTCACAGTCATACAAGATTCAAGGTCCAAGACTCACAGGCATACAGGAATACCGACATGACGAAGAAATAAATTTGTTTTCTTAAAAAGCCAAAAACCTACATGGCAAATGCATTGCAGCACAACACACACTGTTTTTTAATATTATTACAAGAGCAAAGATCTCGCCATTGATCATCGCAACTTGTTTATAGTTAAACAAGGTCAAGATAATGCAGAAGCAGGAAGACTAGAGATGCATGAAGATAATGCCCAAAGACCAGAGATGGATGAAGATAATGTCCAAAAGACCAGAAATGGATAAAGATAATGTCCAAAAGACCAGAGATAATAATAATAATAATAATAATAATAATAATAATGTATGGGATTTATATAGCGCTGAATCTTGTAAAGTAAACAAATCGAAGCACATGGGTGGATGAAGATAATGTCCCAAGACCAGAGATGGATGAAGATAATGTCCCAAGACCAGAGATGGATGAAGATAATGCCCAAAGACCAGAGATGGATGAAGATAATGTCCAAAGACCAGAGATGGATGAAGATAATGTCCAAAGACCAGAGATGGATGAAGATAACGTCCAAAGACCAGAGACAGATGAAGATATTGCCAAAGACCAGAGATGGATGAAGATAATGCCCAAAGACCAGAGATGGATGAAGATAATGCCCAAAGACCAAAAAACAAAAAAAATCGATCTGTTTTGTCAAATGCAGCTGAAAGAAGTGAAAGAAGTGATATTTCATTTCAATCAAGCGAGAGAAGGAGACAGGAAGAAATGAATCAACTCGCAGAAGACTAATAGACTACCCCAGAAAGTCTGATAAATAACTGCTGTCGTTTGAAGGTGTAAAATGAGAGATCGATTTTTCTTGAGTGCGCGACTGGCAAGATAGAGTAGAGGGTTTTCGAAATAACATGTGTAACATACTTGTCATTTTTTTGTTTGTTCATTATTAATCATACTTGCCTTCCACCCAGCCTGCTTGTCTGCCTGCCAGATAAGTGTGCCTGCCTACCTGCCTACCCACCTACCGACCTCCCTACCACCTACATACCTTTACCACTTACCTATCTACCAACCACCCGACCTACCTTCCTATCTACCTGCCTACCTACCACCCTACCTACCTCCTTGCATACCTCCCTCCCTACCCCCTACCTACCTCCCTACCACCTACCTATCTACCTCCCTACCCCCTACCTACCTCCCTACCACCTACCTATCTACCTCCCTACCTTCTTACCACCACCGTACTCCATCACATAAAAGAGAGAGAGAGAGAGAGAGGGGGGGGGGTGAGAGAGATTTTTAAACACTTCATTATCTTTAAAAAAAAGAAGAAGAAAAGAAACGAAGGCTATGAAGGGTGAGAAAAATATCCCCTGGACCAAGTTAGCACCTTAAGCTGTCTGGGTCACTAAGCTTCAATGTCCAGTGACATTTTTAAACGATTAAAGTGTCCGTTCTGTTAGTCTACGAAATGAAGTGGGAGAGAGAGAGAGAGAGAGAGAGAGAGAGAGAGAGAGAGAGAGAGAGAGAGAGAGAGAGAGGAGAGAGAGAGAGAGAGAGAGAGAGAGAGAGACAGAGACAGAGACAGAGACAGAGAGACAGACAGACAGACATACAGATAGACAGAGACAGATAGACAGATAGACAGAGACAGATAGAGAGAGAGAGGCAGAGAGAGAGACAGAGAGAGAGAGAGAGAGAGAGAGAGAGAGAGAGAGAGAGACAGATAGAGATTGAGATAGAGAGAGGCAGAGAGAGGCAGAAAGACAGAGACAGAAAGAGAAAGGGACAGATACAGAGAGACACAGAGAGACAGAAAGACAGAGACAGAAAGAGACAGATACAGAGAGACACAGGGATAGAGAGACAGATAGAGATGCACAGACGCAGACACACACACAAAGACGCAGGGACAGAGAAGAGAGAGAGAGAGAGAGAGAGAGAGAGAGAGAGAGAGAGAGAGAGAGAGACAGAGAGAGAGAGACAGAGAGAGAGACAGAGAGACAGAGAGAGAGAGACAGAGAGAGAGAGAGAGATAGCGGCCTTCGCAAGCAAACACAAGAAGAATAAAAAAAACGGTCAGGAGGGTTGGACTAAGCTTCTTTATTGAAGCCATCATCAGCATCATCAACTTGAGAAGTAATATCACTGACAGCCCATCCTATCCCTGATTACACTGTTATCAGCACTGCTATTATTCCGTTATGTAATACTAATAGTAATATGCGTCGTGGCCAGCGATGCAGCATTTCATCAAGTCAAGTCAAGTCAAATTTTTATTTCCAGATAGTACATTGAATAAGCAATGCCTTTGCTTTTTTTCATCAAGCCATCTATCTAAGAATAAATTTCTTATTGATTATACTGAAATACTACATTATTATATTAATACTACATCATCATAGTGTGTGTGTGTGTGTGTGTGTGTGTGTGTGTGTGTGTGTGTGTGTGTGTGTGTGTGTGAATGTGTGTGTGTGTGTGTGTGTGTGAATGTGTGTGTGTGTGTGTGTGTGTGTGTGTGTGTGTGTGTGCGCGCGTCTGTGTTTACTTAAAGTGTTATTAAGTCAACCTGTGACATTCCTCAGACCCAAAGATGGTTTCGTCGTTACGACATTTCCCTGTAGTGTTGTTGTAAGCGAACAGATCTGCGCAAAAACAGAATGTATGATTGTACAACTTCTTCTTCTTCTTGTAGATCGCTTCCACAGTAACTATTGTTGTCTGTTATATGAGCGAAAATGCGTCACACTGCCGTTAAGCGCCCGACAAGTCATGCCAGGCGCATACAACTTTGGCATGAGAGAGAATTGTTATCTTTTTAAGTCTTTCTGGGAAGAAAAGGTAGGAGAATAGACCAAGAAGGCAGAAAATAGACGAGGAGGATGTGACAGGAAGAAAAGGAACAAGGCAGAAACAAAGAGAGTGATACAAAAGAGGAAATTTCTGGCACAGAATTTCCAGAATGTGGCGATGCTATTTATACTGACAGGTCCCCTGGCATCCCCACGGGGTGGGTGTGGGGGTGGGGGTGGGTGGGAGGTGTAACTTAATGTAGTCACAATTCATATGTCTTTTGATGGAATTCTGGCTGGCAGTAAAGCTAGCTACATTTATTAGCAAAAAACTTGTCCCAGAGAGATATCCATCTCCCAGAAAATGCTTGTTTCATGAGTTGTTTTTTAAAATTTATTTTTACGTTCCTCGGGAGGATCTTCGAGGTAAACTAATGGTGAGATTTTTGCGTATCAGACCTGTTTTTACCCACCTCCATGAAGGTAGCCATTTTCGGAATTGGGGGATGTTTCACGATTTGATTCTGTTTGTTTAATTTAAAGCCTATATGTACTCTTGGTGATATTAGACTAAAAGTAAGATCAAATATAATTTTAAACAAAATCGTTTTTCATGCATGTCTTCTGCGTAGCAGTTGTCTTTTCTTCTAATTCTTGGAAATATTTCTTCACTTTTGTTTTTTTACACCATCATTGCTTATGGTTACACACACACACCTCTACACACACATACACACACACACACACAACTCTACACACAAACACACACACGCACACACACAACTACTCACACACCTACACACACACCTATACACACAAACTACACACACAACTACACACACACACACACACACAACTCTACACGCACACACACACATACTTTTCTTCTCATTCTTGGTGATATTTCTTTTATGTTTGTTTTCTGACACCATCATTGCTTATAGTTTAACACCCACCACCCACCCACCCACCCACACACACACACACACACACACCACACACACACACACACACACACACACACACACACACACACACACACACACACACACACACACACACACACACACCTACACCTACAGAGAGAGAGAGAGGAGAGTAATGTCCTGGTTACAATTCTTGCTTAAAGTACTAGTACCAGCTCTGGCAAACAGTTCTCCATTCTTGCACTTATGAAATGAATGCTAATGCACAGAACGTGAGGACGCATGTAGATCACTGCTTTGTCATCAAGGTGGCGTAGATTGAATGTTTAACGAGGAATCCTGAAAACTCCACTGCTATCTGGAACACAGTGCCACAGATAGAATTCTCTAAACCACACTGATTTCATTGATTTGGGGTGTGGGTGGGGGGGGGGGGGGGAGGGTGGTGGTGGAGATGACGTGCATGGGAGTTAGATTGTGTGGTGTGTGTGTTTGTGTGTGTGTGTGTGTGTGAGAGAGAGAGAGAGAGAGAGAGAGAGAGAGAGAGAGAGAATATGTGTATGTTTGCGTGATGTGTTCTCTCTCTCTCTCTCTCTCTCTCTCTCTCTCTCTCTCTCTCTCTCTCTCTCTCTCTCTCTCTCTCTCTCTGTATGTTCTCTCGTGCAGCCTAACGCATTTTCGCTCATTATGTAACAGACAAACGGTGGTTGTTGCTTGTCTGAGCGGTGGACAAAGAATCCGCCTGTGTACAGTGATTCCCAGGTGTGTGAAATGCGACAGAATGCACGCTCCGAGTGAAACCCCCCCCCCCCCCACCCCCTGCCCCCAACCCCCTTCTCTGTTAAGCTGAGGAAAGCCTAACAACGATGTAGCAGACGCTTGCTTCAGAGTAAACCCACAGTGCTGTTCGAGTCTTGGCGAGACAACAACGCAAAGTGTGGTGACAAGGCTGAATGTTCCCTTCCCCAGTCCTCCTCTTAACTGTATACCCCCTCACCCCAATTAAAGCTTCTGCCCCGCAAACGTTCTTTGTTTTTTTGTTTTTTCTTTTCCTGCAACATCAGATATGGGTGTACAAGAAGGAAGGTGGCAGTATGGTTAAGACGTTCACCTGCACCTAACAAGTAAATCGTGATGGTCTAGGTTCGATTCTCAGCCTTGCCCTTTTTTCCCAGTTTGATTACGAAATTCCAGCTGAATGTCAAAGTCCTTCTGATGAGACTATAAACCAAAGCCTCCATATGTTATGCGCATGCATGCAGAACATCTTGCGCACACGTTATAAAACCCGTACCCCGCCTTTTGGAAGATAGGCCATTGTGTGCTGGTAGGAACGGAAGACAAAACTTCAAAAACGCATACACACACGTGTCATCTCCGAAGTTGGAATGCGGCTACCTAAGTGGTGTGTGTGTGTGTGTGTGTGTGTGTGTGTGTGTGTGCGTGCGCGCGCGCGCGCGCGCGTGCGTGCGTGCGTGCGTGCGTGTGTGTGTGTGTGTTTGTTATTTCATTTATTTTATTTTTGTTTTATTTATTCTTTTATATCGACGATAATGGAATAAGCACTTATGTGCTTTTTTTTTTTTTTAAACATCCAGTCCCCGTCTGTATGCGTGTGTGTGTGTGTGTGTGTGTGTGTGTGTGTGTGTGTGTGTGTGTGTGTGTGTGTGTGTGTGTGTGTGTGTGTGTGAGGGTGGTGGTGGTCACATACGAGAAAAATCTCACTATTGGGGAACTTCGGAGCTCTATCCCAGGAACGAAAAACAACAACAACAAAAATATAGGGCAGAAATAAAAATTCAACTGCCAATGTCAAGGCAAATCAACCGAATTATCTGAGGTAGGTCAATATTAGGGCAATCAGTCAACGGAATCAACTCCAGACAGATGAATCTCAGAGCAATCAACTGCAACAGTTTGAGCATATGATCAGAGTTGAAAAATCTATAGATGTTATTGCAGTTGAGTGGATCACCTCGCCTCGCCTGTATCTATCTGTGTGGGACGGATCAACATCGGGGCAGTTAACTGAGTCAGCTCAGTCAGATCAGTGTGGGTTAGCTCCCTGTAGGGGCAGTGAGCTGGGTCAGTTGGGACAAACAAGATGAACACCACGTAGGATATGGGACACCTTTACCTTTTCCCTTACTGCCAATGCTAAAAAGGTAAAAGGTAAAGGTGTCCCATAACCTATGTGGTCGTAAGGGAGCGAGGCGTCAGAGACCTCAGCTTCTCTAGGGGCCAGCATATTGAGGGCGGCACCAGTCTCCTCTCCTTCGCTGCTTTATCTTCCCTCACCCTAAAGAGGGTAGGTACCCATTTACAGCTGGGTGAACTAGGGGACTATACTGAAGCTAAGGTGCACAAACGGTCGCCCATCCAATATATTGGTAACCACGTTCGATGCTGCTTAAATAACCTTGGCTGGGGGAAAGCGAGTGAGTACTCTGGCCACAGAGCTATCCCGTCCCACACATCACTGCCAATGCTGAGGGAACTAAAATCTACCGAAGTCTTTTCTCTCCTCCAACCTCTTATTTCCCTTCAAGTGGTCAGGTTTTGTTTTTCTTTTTAATTTTTTTAAAAAGCATATTCTTATCTGTATAAATATGTACGTCACATAATGTTGGTGTAGTGGTCTTTCTTTTTTACCGGTAAAAAAAAGTGTGTGTGTTAGTGTGTGCGTGCGTGCGTGCGTGCGTGTGTTTGTCTGCCTGTCCGTCCGTCCATCTGTGTGTGCGCGCGCGCATGAGTGGGCGTGCGCGACCAAGAGGAGGGATGTGCTCCATCAGTCTGTTCGCCCTGTAAGTGAAGCGTCCTGAGATACTAATTTGCTTAAGTGCCAAGCAATGATTCCAAGGCGGCCGAACACACAAACGAAAAAAAAGGAGTTGAATATTAAAATCACTGCATCAGGCTTCCTGAAATCTTTTTACATACATATGGAGACAAATCCGTCACTTTGCCCTGGAGTCTGACACCGGGAAAGAAAGATAATAATATTGATCACAAATGTCATCTTAGTTTGGCATTTTTATATCATTAATTTGTTTGGTTGCTTGCTTGTTTTCTTCAGGCTCTGTGTCTTTTTAGCCTTTTACTGTTGTAAGTTCCCCATCTTAACACTCTGGGGGTCACCCAGAACGTGCGCTCCGACTCACTCACTCATCCCACCTGGAAATCAACTGTGAGATAGGAAGTACACTGGATGAAAAGTTTGCGTGTATGACTTGTTTTCAAGTACCTCGTCACATAGGCAGCCATTTGCATTTGAGGGCCTTTGCACTTGGCTGACATCAATAACTGAAACAGCTTTTGACCTGGGCCATTCAGCCTTTTAAAACTGTAAAAAGGTAAAGTAAAGGTATACCATAACCTACAAGGTCGTAGAGGAGCCAGGCATCAGAGACCTCACTTCTCTAGGAGCCAGCATATTAAGGACGGCGTCCATCTCCTCTACCCCGCTGCTTTACCTTCCTTGACCCTAAAGAGGGCAGGCAGCCATTTACAGCTGGGTGAACTGGAGGACTGTGCTGAAGCAAAGGCGCGCAAACGGTCACCCATCCACGTTGTAACCACGCTCGATGCTGCTTAACCTTGGCTCGGGGTAAGCGAGTGCTCCGACCACTGAGCTATCCCGTACATTTGATCAAAACTTTTTGCGAACTTGCACAAATTCATTTCATTATGGTGTACCTCAGGGCTCTGCTCTTGCTGCCACCCTTTTCTCTATCAAACTAAATCCCATCCAGTAATGCCCAATCAATGTTTTTTTTAAAATATATCTTTTTTGTTTACAAGGTGTTTTGACCTCTACACATGCAATCTATTAAAAGGTGAATCTTCCCCGAGGACACTCCAAAAATGTTGAGTATTAATTATTATGGTTGCCGTAAAGACAAAATTCTTTTCAGAAAAAAGAAAGGGAGGGAAGGAAGAAAGAAAGAAAGTAAGAAGAAATAAAGGATGTAAGGAAGCAAGCAAGGAAAGAAGGGAGGAAGAGAGAAAGTAAGGAAGGAAGGAAAGAAGATAAGAAGAAAGAAAGAGAGAGAGAAAGAAAGAAAGACATACATACATACAGAAAGAAAGACAGACAGAAAGAAAGAAAGGAAGAAAGCAGGCAAGCAAACAAGAAAGAAAGAAGGAAGAAATGGAGAATGAAGAAAGAAAGAAACAAACAAACAAATAAAGAAAAGAAAAGAAAGAAACACAGATAGAAACATACAACATTTCCTCGCAGATTTCCACGACCAGAACCCTTTACATCATAAAATCCATTTTGCACGTACATTAAAAACTATCATCGAACTTTTGATACCAGAATAGTACAGCTATGGCCGGTTGCGTAGATGACACCAACATACCCAGCATGCAACCGACAACCCGGAGAGGAATGGGCTCCGCCAGGTCAGTTGAATGTGCCCATAATACCCACTGCCTATAAAAGATTTACTGCAGTTTCCCAACGAAAGGAGTGAGTTAAGGCGGGAGGAATGAAGGCAAGTTGATTTTTACCACTGTGGATGTAACTTCCATCCCGTTTGTTTCCCTTGAAGAGACTCTATGGGCAATTTCGCTGCTTGTGGACTGTGTGTGTCAATGTCAAGTCAAAGTCAAAGTCAAAGTCAAACTTTTATTTTCAGATGGTACATTGAATAAGCAGTGCATTTGCTTTTTTTCATCAAGCCACCTATCTAAAGAAAAAAAGCGAGAAAAAAGATAACGTATATGCAGACATAGAAATAGACATAGTGTGTTTGTGTGTGTATGTGTGTGTGTGTGTGTGTGTGTGTGTGTGTGTGTGTGTGTGTATACTCTGTGTGTATGTGTGTGTGTATCTGTGTGTATGTGTGTGTTGTTGTTATTGTTGCTGCTGTTGTTGTTGTTTCTGTTTATATTGTTGTTACTGCTGCTGTTGTTGCATTTTGTTATGTTTTATGTGAAGTCCTAAGTCTGTCAAAATTGTTGCCTGGCTTAACGGAGAAGTCGTTCATATTTCAGCCATATGGCTTCGTGTTGTGTAACACAGTCTGACTGGATCAAAAATTCGGACCAGCGTAATTATCTCTTCTCATTCTATCTTCAAACTCAAGATATAATGTTCATGGGCATTAACAAAACAAATCCACCTGTATTGTGCTGTTACGTCCTGTTGTTTATAGCTCCAACGACCTCAAAAGGCTACATCAGGGCTGTCACTTCTTTCAGTTTAAAAAACAACTTGCGTGAAAATTCGATTGACGTTCAACCCCGTCACATAATTATCAACCCCTCATATATCCGACACTATCAAAAAGCAAAAAAAACAACAAACCCCAATAAAAACCAAAAGCAAAACAACAAACAACCTCAAACAATTACATACTAAAGTGTCTTAACTATTCCATTCCTTAAGGTAAATATAGATGAAACCATTTCACTTCATTTCTAATTCCAACAACAAAGTCCTTCGGATGAGGCTATAAACCGAGGCCCCGTGTGCGAACGCATGCAGAACATCTTGCGCACACGTTAAATCCTGTTCCGCTTTTCGGAAGAGTAGGCTATTGTGTGCCGGTAGAAACAGATGACAAAATTTACAAAACCGCATACACACAGGGACTGGATGTAAAAAAGCACATGAGTGCTTATTCCATTATCCTTGATATAAAAGAATAAATAAATAAAATAAAATAAGTAAGTTCCAAAATACAAAAAACGAAACTTAAAAGAATCGTGACAACCTCCCTCCCCAGAGAACAAACACTTCAAAAGTAACAACACAACCAATATCATATGTTCAAATAACACAGCAGAATGGACGCCCTGTACTCAACCCAGTGTTTACAATGTCCCTACCTGGTCTGTCGCCAGCAAAAGGAGAGAAAGAGAAAAGCAAAGCTCAACAACAGTACTACAGGCAAAATGTCGTATAACGTGACATTAAGAGAAGACACTGGTGAGACTTTCTTGAGAAGACAAAGACGGACTGGGAAGGCAGAAAATAAGTGAGATCAAGTGGGAAGCGGGGTGGGGGTGGAGGGGGGGGTTAGAGAAAGAGAGAGGGAGGGAGGGAGAGAAAGAGGGTGGAGGGAGAGTCGGAGGGGGGAGGAAGAAAGAGGAAGAGAGAGGGAGGGGTGGGAGAGAGGGAGGGAGGGAGGGAGAGAAAGAGGATGGAGGGAGAGACAGAGGGGGGAGGAAGAGAGAGGAAGAGAGAGGGAGGGGGGAGGGAGACAATGACAATGACAAATTCTTTTATTTCGAGGATAATGAATAAGCACTCATGTGCTTTTTTACATCCAGTCCCCGCCCGTAGGAGAGAGGGAGGGAGAGAGAGAGAGAGACAGAGAGAGAGACAAAGAGAGAGACAGAGAGAGACAGAGAGATGATAGGGATGACAAGATAGGATGACAGGGATGAGAGAGACAGAGAGACAGAGAGAGAGAGAGAGAGAGAGAGAGAGAGAGAGAGAGAGAAGAGAGGAGAGAGAGAGACAGACAGACAGAGGGAGAGAGACAGACAGAGAGAGAGAGAGAGTGAGAGAGAATGATAGAAAAGGGGAAATTTCTAGCACATTATTTCCAAAAGGTAGGAATGCCATTTGAGCTGAAGCAGCCTCTGGCATCCCCACGAGGAGCAGGGGGAGGGGAGGAGGGAGGGAGAGAGGGGGGGGGGATGCTATCATGTTAGGAAAAAGGAAAACTAATTTACATCATACAACTTATGCCACCCCATCCCATTTACGTCAGCAATTCTCTAAGAAGCTTCCATCATCTCCTCCTTAAAAAACCCCAACCATCAACAACAAAAACTCCCTTACTCTTAACAGCAAAACAACAAAACTCACTTAAACCTCTTAGATGTAGTATAACACCCTTTTTTTTTCTACATCAATTTCTCTTTCACCTCGGATATCTCAAGACAGGGTGGGGGGTAAAAAGAAAGACCATGCAAGACAAAGCAGGACAACAAAAGAGCGCACTTTCAAGCATCCTACTCCGAAACTGGTTAAAAAAACAAACTGAAAAAAGCCTCCCAACAAGAAAATGATGTCTGTCAGAAAGCTAGGAACAATAGTGGATCATCGCAAGCTTTCAGCTCTTCGGTCAGTCAATGGAACTTTTGGATGCTTCTCTTAAGACGAGTAGCGAAGTTTCCCATTTCCTTATTCATGTCTAATGATTGTTTTGCTGAAGTGGGAAAGCGAGAAGGTGCGGGAGGGATGAGAGAGAGAGGGAGGGCGAGAGAAAAGAGAGAGAGAGAGAGAGAGAGAGAGAGAGAGAGAGAGAGAGAGAGAGAGGGAGAGAGGAGAGAGGGAGAGAGAGAAGAACACAGACAGAGGGGGAGAGAGACAGACAGAGAGAGAGAGAGACAGACAGACAGACAGAGAGAGAGAGAGAGAGAGAGAGAGAGAGAGAGAGAGAGAGAGAAGAGACAGACAGACAGGGAGAGATTGAGAAAGAGGTGTGTCTGTGTCTGTGTGTCTGTGTGTGAGCGTGCGCGCGCGGTAGTTTGACTGGGCGTGTGTGTGTGTGTGATTGCCTACGTGCATATGTGCGTGCAGTGGATACTTTTCAGTTTGTGTCATTGCCAGCACACACATTTTCATAGAATGAAAGTATCTGTTCATTTCTTTCTTCCACTGTCTGTGTAACGAGTTGTATTTGTCGTAAAATATTAAACTGACATTTCTAAAAAGAAAACACATAAGATTCATGCTATTATAGATTATATGATATTAATTTCATAAGAAAAAATTCTAAACTTGTGTAAACTTATATATATCACTTAACATTAATATTGAGAAACATATACTACAGCTTAAGCAAAAACGTTTTTCATAAAAAAAAGTATTGCTGTTATGAAATTGATGTTTAATCATAACTTATGTAAATTTATATCTCCTGACATAATATGTTAGCATACTATATAACAGCAATCTGGTATAAAGTTAGCCAATGTAGAACTAGCTAGCAATCTTGTTAAGTTAGCCAAGGTAGAACTAGCTAGCAATCTTGTCAAGTTAGCCAAGGTAGAACTAGCTAGCAATTTTGTCAAGTTAGCTAAAGTAGAACTAGCAATCTTGTCAAGTTAGCCAAGGTAGAACTAGCAATGTTGTCGAGTTAGCCAAGGTAGAACTAGCAATCTTTTCAAGTTAGCCAAGGTAGAAC
>CM054150.1:45710894-45768394 GCA_028751875.1 Rapana venosa | reverse complement strand
AATGACAACTACCACGCTACTACTACCACGACTACTACTACCACGACTGCTACTACCACGACTACTACTACCACGACTACAACTACCACGACTGCTACTACCACGACTACTACTACCACGACAACTACTACCACGATTACTACTACCACGGCTACTACTACCTCGACTGTTACTACCACGACAACTACTACCACGACTACTACTACCACGACTACTGCTACCACGACTACTGCTACCAACACTTCTACTACCACAACTGCTACTACCACGATTACTACTACCACGACTGTTACTACCACGACAACTACTACCACAACTACTACTACCACGACTACTACTACCACGACTGCTACTACCACGACTGCTACTACCACGACTACTACTACCACGACAACTACTACCACGACTACTACTACCACGACTACTACTACCACGACTACTATTACCTCGACTACTACCACCACTACCCAGTACTTCCTCTTCTTCATAATGTTGCTGTCACCTTAGGCCACCAGCAAGGATTTTTTTCGCGGTTACCACCTTCATTAAATTTGCATCACTAGTGTAATCATGAAAGTCTCATGGACAAAAAGAAAAACAAATGCTGAAGTAATGGAAATGGCTGGATACAAGAGATCCCTTCTCAACACCATCAGAGAAAGACAGCTCAAATTTTTCGGCCATATAATCAGGGCTGACAGACTAGAGAAACTGTTATGGAGTGACAAAATATGTGGAAACAAGAGCATAGGAAGACAACGCACAAAATTCACAGACAGCTTAAACAAATTCGCAACGAATAAAGAGGGCACCAACAATGAGCTCATGAGAGGGACCGAGAACAGGGAAGAATGGAGAGCCATGATCGTCGATGTCTGCAGGACCAGACCGGACACTTGAAGAAGAAAAAGAAGTGTAAAAATGCTGTACGTTGCCAAGTCCTCCATCAGCTCGCTCACACAACTCTCTTGCCCAGACTATCCCACGCCGGAGGGAGGAGGCCACAGGGGCAGAGAGATGAAGAGCATGATGCACGCAGATCATCACAGACACGACCGGCTTTGACATAGCAGGCAGGGCAGTGTTGCTGCAGACAGACCGGCCTGCAGAACAGTGTTGACCAGTGCGTCTGACGCGTCCCCCTGACCATCATCTTGGTCAAGGGACTGTTTCTGCTGCTGCTGCTGACACTTCTTCTACTGCTGCTGCTGATACTACTTCTGCTGCTGCTGCTGATACTACTTCTGCTGCTGCTGCTGATACTGACACTACTTCTGCTGCTGTGCTGCTGCTGCTGCTGCTGATACTACTTCTGCTGCTGCTGCTGATACTGACACTACTTCTGCTGCTGCTGCTGACACTACTTCTGCTGCTGCTGCTGACACTACTTCTGCTGCTGCTGCTACTTCTGCTGCTGCTGATACTACTTCTGCTGCTGCTACTACTTCTGCTGCTGCTGCTGATACTACTTCTGCTGCTGCTGCTGCTGCTGCTGCTGACACTACTTCTGCTGCTGCTGCTGACACTACTTCTTCTGCTGCTGCTGCTGATACTACTTCTGCTGCTGCTGCTGACACTACTTCTGCTGCTGCTGCTGATACTACTTCTGCTGCTGCTGCTGACACTACTTCTGCTGCTGCTGCTGACACTACTTCTGCTGCTGCTGCTGACACTACTTCTGCTGCTGCTGCTACTTCTGCTGCTGCTGATACTACTTCTGCTGCTGCTACTACTTCTGCTGCTGCTGCTGCTGATACTACTTCTGCTGCTGCTGCTGCTGCTGCTGACACTACTTCTGCTGCTGCTGCTGACACTACTTCTTCTGCTGCTGCTGCTGATACTACTTCTGCTGCTGCTGCTGACACTACTTCTGCTGCTGCTGCTGATACTACTTCTGCTGCTGCTGCTGACACTACTTCTGCTGCTGCTGCTGACACTACTTCTGCTGCTGCTGCTGACACTACTTCTGCTGCTGCTGCTGACACTACTTCTGCTGCTGCTGCTGATACTACTTCTGCTGCTGCTGCTGACACTACTTCTGCTGCTGCTGCTGACACTACTTCTGCTGCTGCTGCTGACACTACTTCTGCTGCTGCTGCTGACACTGCTTCTGCTGCTGCTGCTGCTGATACTACTTCTGCTGCTGCTGCTGACACTACTTCTGCTGCTGCTGCTGACACTACTTCTACTGCTGCTGCTGACACTACTTCTACTGCTGCTGCTGACACTACTTCTGCTGCTGACACTACTTCTGCTGCTGCTGCTGCTGACACTACTTCTGCTGCTGCTGCTGACACTACTTCTACTGCTGCTGCTGCTGACACTACTTCTGCTGCTGCTGCTGCTGCATCAAACGGTCGCATGCGCGAAAATCTTCACCATTGGTGAACCTCGGAGCTCTAGCCGAGGAACGAAAAACAAAAACAAAAATCACGCCCCCAAAACAAAACAAAAACGAAACAAAACAAAACAAAAACATTACCTAAACCAAACCCAGACAACGATATTTTTTTTAAAACTTGTAACAAGCTGATGCTTAAACTACCATGGATTATATGCAGATTATACACCAGAATACCTTAGAAGCATCGTCCCTGTGTTAATACAATCCTACCTTGATCGAAGAGCAAAACAGTGTAGTAGTAAATCGAGTTGGGTTTTTTTCTTCTTCTTTTTTAAAATTATTTTTTAAAAAGGAAACAGGGTGAAATGAGAAGGTCCAGAACGGAGAAACAAAATGACGACAGAAAGAAAGAAGACACACACAAGACAAAAACAAAGAGAGTTAGAGAACAAGGAGAAAAAAAAAAGAAGTATACCGGACATTCACAATAAGGTATAAACAGAAACAGACTATAAACCCCCCCAGATAAAATCGTTAAAAACAAGGGTTTTTTCCCCGGAATAATACCTCTACAGAGAAACCCGCAGGCGTATCTAGCTATTAAAAAAAGCCCTTGTTATCCCTACCGGTGTTCCCTTTTCAATCTGATCCGCTGGTTATTTATGGATATATGCATTAAGTAATGTCGTTAATGGATAAGGCGTGTTAAAAAACTAAAACAGAGAGATAACTGAGATGCCCTTGTCCTAATGTGCACCCACTCCCCCGGTGACCTATGTTTTCAGGTTACCAGTGTCACGAAGTACTTGTCCATAGTTATTCGGTACTATCCGTTCAGGACATTAATATTGGAGTAAGGCCAAACATGTGTATTGTAGTTTTTATAAAAGTACCCCTTTATCCATCGGGGATTATAACGATGTAAATTTCAAATACGCAGTTTGAATTTATACTTCTGTGCCTACGGAGGACAAGTATGTGTGCGAAAAAACACGCACACACACACTCGCGGGCATGCATGCACATACACATGTACACACGTGCGCTACACACACACATGCATACATACATACACAGTGCACGTACACAGTGCACACACACACACACATACGCTCGAGCGCGCGCACTACGAACATACAGGAGAGAGAGAGAGAGAGAGAGAGAGAGAGAGAGAGAGAGATCCAGATAGACAAAGACACAGAGGAACACAGACAGACAGACAAACAGAAACATAACCTCCACCAAGCTACTGCAACAATGTATCTCCAAAGCAAAGAGGCATTGTGTGGCCGTCCAGCAGCCAAGAGGTATAGTAACTTCAGAACTAAGCTGTCTGCCTGCCTGCCTGTCTGCCTGCCTGTCTGCCTGCCTGCCTGTCTGTCTGTCTGTCTTTTATCACAGCGGGGAGTGGACAATTTATCATATTCCCGTGACCACTTTCATAGAAACGCTCATGCACCGCATAGGGAACGTGAGACTGATACCTTGTATCATGTCCGGGTTCCTGCCTGCTTCGGTGTGTCTTTGTGCGGATACGTGTGTGTGTGTGTGTGTGTGTGTGTGTGTGTCTGTGTGTGTGTATGCGTGCGTGCGCACCAATATATCCAAGCCCCTATAAAAACGTCTTTTCAGCTGTAGGGGCTTTTCAAAACCTAAGAAAACCATATTGCATGGCACCCATAGTCAATGGTAGATATTTGTTTTTGACAAACTACTCAACCTCGCTTTTTAAAAAAAAGAAGGAAAGAAAAGAGCTGTCGCCAAAGTTCTGCGATGCATACATTTCATTTTTCCCCAGTAAGGTCATATAAGAATTTTTGGACACTGAAATTGTTTTTTCTGCTCATTTTTTATTTTATTTTCCAGGAAGAACTCTCTAGTTTCCGGGAGTTCTTTTACGTGTCCTAAAAACTGGATCAAAAACGTCATAGGACCACATGAATAACTCCTGACTTAAGTGAAAAGACGCAAACTAAAGTGGTACGGGCTCGACACACGATTATCTGGACAGGCCAAGACTGTTCTACAGGGAACAGTGCAAGGAGGGAGACGAAGAGACAGACAGAGAAAACGATGGGAAGACAACATCAGAGAGTGGACTGGCCTTGAGTGGAACGAATTGCTACGGAAAGCAGAGGACTGGAGGAAGCTGGTTGCAAAATCTTCATTGGTGCCCTCACGGTCCACGGGACTACGAGATAGGTGAAAGGTGTTATGAATTTTGCGAACAGGAGCTGAGTCTGTCATCTGAAGACTATCGCCGTCAGCGCCTGGGCTTTATCACAGTTCTTGATTAAACCATTGACGCTGGAGGCAACAGCAAGGTGAGAGGCTGTATGACCAGTGGCTTTCCCACTCATGCAATTCCACTTTACAGCTTAGTCTTTAGTGATCGACTATGACTCTCTGACTAGGAGGCTTGACTCGCACAGTCCTTATGTGCTGCAGCCCTGGGGGCTGGTTGGCCTTTGGAAAGCATCTCCAACGCTGACTGTCCTTATGCCCACTTGGCCGAGAGAGTGGGGATGTACTGTGGGAATGCATCTCCACTATAATCAAATTTCTGCCCAGTTTCCAAAACAGCAGCTGCCTCCTCTGCTATTTTGGAGGTTATCGTCGGACACGACGGACAAACATACATCACTCAGACCACTCACCACAACTCTTCGTCCAGTGGATGGAAGAAAAATTCAATGGTCCCAGCTTGTGATAAGATTCCAACAGCCCACATGTCAACTTTGTAAACATATACATTACGTCTTAACCACGCAAAGAAGAATTCAGCAGCAGCAGAAGAAGAATTGAGAAGAAGAATAATTCCGAAGAAGAATTGCAAAGAAGAATTGCGAAGAAGAAGAAGAAGAATTGCGAACAAGAAGAAAAAGAATTGCGAAGATCAAGAAGAAGAAGAATTGAGAAGAACAATTGCGAAAATGAAGAAGAGGACGAAGAACAACAAGAAGGTGAAGAATTGCAAAGAAGAAGAAAAAGAAGAAGAAGAAGAAAACAAAACCAAGAAAAGCACCCCCATTCTCCTCCTCTTCCCCTGATAGGCGATGGTGGTGACTGAAGCCCAAAAGTGTCATAAGCACAGGGGTAGGGAGGAGGGTGGAAGGAGGGCAGTCAGTGTCAATATAACACGTACAGCCCTTCTGTGTACTTTAGAGCCCCGGCTCATTGACAGTGCTTTGAACGAGCAGACAAAAAGTGATTACTCCACCCTGCACATCCCACTCAGTCGACGCCTGAGACCTGCATCGCCGTGCGAGAGAAGCTGGATAGATAGATCTGTCTAAACACTTGATACTGAAGACGAGTGAGTGAGGGTAGTGGAGGATAGATCTTCTCTGTGAAACATGTTGGTGTCTGTAGTTTTGGCTGCTGTGGCTGGTAGGTGGAATGGTATTCTTGTGCGTATAATTATGTAGTGTTATACAGACAGAAAAGACAGATGCAGAGTTGAGAGAGAGAGAGAGAGAGGAGAGAGAGAGAGAGAGGGGGGGGGGAGGAATGATAAGATATAGATTTTAATGACAATTCGATTTTCAAAGACTGCCTGAGGATAACAGTAGACCGAATAGATACTACATTTAAACATAAAGGTCTGGATAAAACAAAATAACGTTCAATGACATGTTCACGAAAATGTCAGAATCAGATGAGAAATGACAGAACAAAGTATGCATAACGTGAGAATGCCCTTTCGTGATAATTATCAGAAAGAAAAGGCTGCAGTATTTCATCAATGGAACATTAAGACAAAAATGTTACACAACTGGTCTGTTGCCAATTAATTCGCAAAGGAATCATTTTCAGCGTGGATGCAAGAAGCTAAGACAAGTTTTGCTTTTTGTGTTTCGTTTATTTTCTGTTGTTGTTGTTCTTTGTTTGCTCCCTTGTTTCAACAGCTTTGGTGGCTATGGCCACTGGGATAGAAGGGAAGACAACCACCACTACAGTTACTCCCCCTGTCGTTTGTCCTTTTCCTTTGGAAGAGAGAAATGGTGCCTGTGTTCATACAAAAGGTGAATTGCTTTGTGTCTGTTTTAGATTGTCTCCCCGTATAATAATTCATATGCACTCACCGTACATTCAGCATTTTGCCGTAACGCGCGAATGGTGTTTATTCAAACAAGAAATTCGTTTAAAGGGTTAGGCCTACTTAATTTGTATTGCAGGGAAGTGTTGTTTAGTTTTTCCAGTTGATGATGTGACGTGACGGTAAATGGCAATAAATGAACATTTTTGTTGTTGTTGTCAGTGGTGTTATAACCTTTAAGTCACAGAACAAGCAGCTAGATAAGTGCATGCTGCATTCCAACTGTTGTTTTTTATATATTTTATTTTATTCTTTTATATCGAGGATAATGGAATAAGCACTTATGTGCTTTTTTACATCAAGTCCCCGTGTGTATGCAGCTTTGTGAATTCTGTCATCTGTTCCCACCGGCACACAATGGCCTACTCTTACGAAAAGCGGAACAGGATTTAACGTGTGCGCAAGATGTTCTGCGTGTGTTCCGAAGGACTTTTGGGGAGAGTGGAGTCTGCACTGATGTTAACTCCAGGGGAAAATATCCCCTTGAACGGAAATCGAACACGTTAGATTCAGGTAGAGTTGTCTGGATTGTTTACACGATTTTCAACAGTTGTAAAGTCGCTTTTCTCCGTTCCTCGGATAGAGCTCCGAGGTTCACCAAATAGTGAGATTTTTGTCTATGCGTTTGGTTCCCCCCCCCCTCCCCCACCGTTAAGGTAGCCGTATTCCGACTTCGAGAATACAGTTGGGAATTGAACCTGCCAATTTTGTCAGGACAGTCAGGAGTAGGCTACCTCCCTGCTCTTTCCGATTTTCAACTGTCGTGGGTTCTTTTGTCGTGCACAAGTCCGCAATCACATGGGTCCGACTGGCGTAAACTAGTCTCTTCCGAATGATTTGACATTCAGTTCAATTTCCCCGTCAAACTGGGTAGAAAGGGCAAGGCTGGGGTTTGAACCCAGAACCTCACTGTTTATTGATTAGGCAGGTGAACGTCTTAACCGTCCTGCCACCTTTCTTCTCTCATGTTGCTTGGTGTCTGTGTCGTGCATGTCGTCAGTTCTTGCCGACACAAATGGCCAACTCTTCCGAAAGGCAAAACGGGTTTTAGTGCATGCGAAAGATGTTCTGCGTGCGTTCGCGCACATGGGCTTGGTTTAGAGTATCATCCGAAAGAATTTCGGGGGGAGTGGTGGCAGTGCTGATGTTAACTCCAGGGGAAAAAAAATCCCCTTGAAAGGGCGTGTCGTTAGTGGCTCGAAGCCGGGCTCGAACCCAAGCCGTCAAATCAGGAGTGGAGCGCTCTAACCACCGGTTCCTAGCTGACAAACACTAAGAGGTCAAACAACGAGTCCCGTCCTGATACCTGAAAATCAGATATCTATTTCTCTTATTCATTTATTTTTTTTAATTTCGAAGATAATGGAACAAGTACTCATGTGCTTTTTAAAATTATTTCATCCAGCCTGTGTGTGCATGCTGTGTATCTATTTATTTATTTATTCTTTTATATCGAGGATAATGGAATAAGCACTCATGTGCTTTTTTTTTTTACATCCAGTCCCCGTGTGAATGCGGTTTTGTAAATTTTGTCATCTGTTTCCACCGGCACACAATGGCCTACTCTTCCGAAAAGCGGAACAGGATTTAACGTGTGCGCAAGATGTTCTGCATGCGTTCGAAAACGGGGCCTCGGTTTATAGTCTCATCCGAAGGACTTTTTGTAAATCTTTGTCATCGGCTTCCACCGTCATAAAACAGGCCTATTTTCCGAAAGGCAGAACAGGTTTTAACGTGTGAGCAAGAAATTTGTGTGTGTTTATACGCGGGACTTGGGTTTATAGTCTCTCATCTGAAGGATACAAATGATATTTTATGAGCCATCTCTCAAACGGTCCTGGTGTTAGGTACAGGAGGAAACAGACCTACACAGCCGGTAACCCCACACTCAACGCCAGCTTGGCCCAGGCCAAAAGCTGTGTCAGTTCTTGTTGTTAGCTAATTGCCAAGGCCTACACTAAAATGTCGTTATGTTGTAGTAAAATGTTGTGTTGAGATTGCCCTTCAGTCATGGCAAGCTCTTAACATAACAACCTGCACTAAATCCTCTGAAGTCGGAGTATGGCTGCCTATATGGCGAGGAGGTACGCAAAAACAGTCTTGCACGCAAACTTCTCTTTCAGTGTGCAATTTCAATCTCACAGTGATTCCTAGGTGGGATGAGTGAGTCAGAGTGTAAATTCTGGGTGACCCCCGGAGTGTTAAACTGGGGAACGCACAACAACAGCAAGCGCCAGCCTTGCTTAAAAATCCGTGACAGGAACTTCAGACTGAATTCGAACAGACCCCCCCCCCCCCCCCCCCATCCTCAAAAACAAACAAACAAACAAAAACCAACAAAACAACAAACACAACAACAACAAACCAAACCAACAAACACAACAACAACAACAACAACAAAACAAACCAACAAAACAAAAACTGCCCAAGAAAACAACAACAAACAAAACAACCGAATACTGATGCACTTCTATCAACATTGCAGTCAAGAAGGCGCCTATATCTTGTCGTTGCTATAAGTGTTGTGCTAGCTATTGCTGAAAGTAATATGTTTCATGATTCATTGCTATTATTATCAATGATCATTTTCACCATTTCAGAAGTAGCCGAGGCCTTGACAGCAACTCGTCATAAGCGTCAGGTTGTGGTGAATACAGGTCAGTAATTGCACAATACAACATAGTATCATTGATGTACACAAGGAGGGAATATTGAGCTTCTCCCTTTCTTTTTAATAAAAAGAATGTTTCAATATGTGTAAAGTAGACAAAGAAGTGTTGTTATTTCAACTCTGATTTTTTAAAATGATGGGTGTTTGTGAGATTGAAATACTGTATATGTCATTGGTTATAACATAAGCACTAAGCATAACCCTGTTTTCTTCCCAGCGTAACAAGCTACAACAACAAATCGGTTAGAAAGTCATCCAACATATTTTTTCTTTTATCCAGAAAGGGTCCAATATTATCATACACGTTAGAAAGTTGAATCATTTTTAAAGCATTTAACTTTTTTGGTAACTGTATTATGTTGATGATACTGGTAAAGTTGAAGATAATGACTGACACGAGGAAATAATTATGTGTGTGTGTGTTGGGTGGGGGGTAGGGGATGGAAGTTGGATGGTATGTGGATGTGGGTGGAAGAATGCGTGTCCGTCATGTGCAGTGCACATATGTTTGTGCATGAACTCTTCCACGGTACATTTATCTACTAATCAGTTTATTCATCCATTTATTCTTTTATTTCGAAGATAACGGAATGAGCACCCATGTGGGTTTTTTCTTCTTCTTTACACCCAGTCCTCATTGATTTGCATGCGTTTTTGTAAATGCTGTCATCAGTACCCACTGGCACACAAATTTCTAATCAATCCAATCCAATCGTCTTGTTTATAGCCCCACCGACCACCAGAGACACAATGGCCTGGCATATGTATGCACAAACACGAACCTTTGACATCATAATTATATCTAAAACCTGCCTCCCACAAGAAATTTCTCTAAAATTTCGAACTGCCCACATGTCTGTGCAGACCTGCCTCCCCCACCATCCCCCCATGCCCCAGCCCACACACATTTCTCTGTCATTTCTACCTGCCCACACACATGTCTCTATCATTTCAACCTGCCCACACCCATGTCTCTGTCATTTCTACCTGCCCACACCCATGTCTCTATCATTTCAACCTGCCCACACACATGCCTCTATCATTTCAACCTGCCCACACACATTTCTCTGTCATTTCAACCTGCCCACACACATTTCTCTGTCATTTCAACCTGCCCACACACATCATTTCTCTATCATTTCAACCTGCCCACACACATGTCTCTATCATTTCTACCTGCCCACACACATGTCTCTATCATTTCAACCTGCCCACACACATGTCTCTATCATTTCAACCTGCCCACACACATGTCTCTGTCATTTCTACCTGCCCACACACATGTCTCTATCACTTCTACCTGCCCACACACATTTCTCTATCATTTCTACCTGCCCACCCCACTTGTCTCTGTGCAGACTGGAACCAGTCAGGGTGTCCCCGGTGTGTGGACGGGGTGAGCGACGTGTTCCCGGTGTGGGAGGACTGCAGCAAGCTGCACTACTGCTTCAACGGGGAGATCGTCCTCCTGGACTGCCGCAACTTCAACGCCACCTACTTCAACCCCGTCAGCAAGGCCTGCGAGCCCGCGGCCCGGCCCGACAACATCTGCCTCTACAGGGACTCCCCGGTTCTTCTGGGATAAGCATGCTCCGTGGAGCGATCGATTGAGTTTGGTTTTTTTGTTTTAATGAGTTGGGGTTTGTTTTGTTTTTTTGTTTGTTTGTTGGGTTCGGGTGTTTTGGTTTTTGTTTTTATTTAGTTGGGGTTTGGTTTGTTTGTTTTTTGTTTGTTGGGTTCGGGTGTTTTGGTTTTGGTTTTATTTAGTTGGGGTTTGGTTTTATTTGTTTGTTTGGGTTCAGTTTTTTGTTGTTAAGTTGTCTTTAAATTATTTTTTTAGATAGCTCATATAAGACTCGAGATTCAAATATTCTTGAAGTATTCTTGAGTCTTGAGTCTTGAATTGATTAACTGCAGGACGCGTCGTTTTCTTGTTGTTTTTTTTTTTGGTATGTTTAATGATAAACAATTAAAAAAGAAATGTGGTAGAAATTGGTAGGTCTGGTTGCTTTTCATGGCACACGCAGTGTGTCTGTACCAATATAATTACGCTGTTCTGCTTAACCCCACAATGAAAACGATAGCTGTGTCTTGTCTTGATCTCCTTCACAGACTGTTGTGATTGCACCATCAGACACAAACTCCATTCTCAGAGGCCACAAAACCCAATTTCATGTCTGATTCCTAGCTGCTGTTAAAAGTGTGAGGATATAAGTTCATTCATTTTAGTCTCCTGCCAGGCCCATTAGCATCATTGATGCAAGGTCTCTCTCTTTTCCCCAAAAAACTATCTTGAATCTCGAGAGTGGATTTCATCGAACATTTCGTATCACTGCCAAAGCGGTTTATCAGTCAGGCAGGTGGAGACATCTGAGAGAAAACTTCTATGTCGTTTTGTTCCTCACAAATCGGTCATCTCTCAGCACTTGTTGATAATCAGCTTTACAAAGAACAGTTATCAAAACACAGACTTCCCAAAGTCCTTGTGCAGATAAAATCATGACAGTTGTTAATTTAAAAAAAAAAAAAAGGACACCCAACCAACCAAAGCAAAAATACTTTTTAAAAAAATCCTCCACCACTACCACCACCCAGAAGAACAAATAGATCTACAACGGCTGTGGAAGCCCTAGGATTAATGCTGGGTGGATTCCCGTGTGGCTTCAGCACTGCATTGATTTTTCATGTGTGTATTCAAAACAGTCTATTCCCTTTTGCCCTTTATCTACTAATGGAGCACTAATTCAGGCTTACCATTACGCCAAAGCAGCCTTTTGTCTTGGGTATTTTTGTAGAGAATGAAATAAAAATGCATCTCTGTTATTCTGGGGCTCTGTGATGGGGCATGAGGTGATTCAGTTATTGATGAGGGTCTCTGGGTGTGGGTTGGCGCGTGCGGGTATGCACACGTTTGTGTGTGTGTGTGTGTGTTTGTGTGTGTGTGCGCGCGCGCGCGCACGCCCGTCCACGAGTGTAAAAGTATGTGTGCGTGCGTGCATGCAAGTGAGCGAGTGACTGTGTTTGTGTGTGTGTGTGTGTGTGTGTATGCGCGCGCGCGCGCGCGTGCTCACAAAAGCATAAGTATGTCTGCGTGCGTGCGTGCAAGTGAGTGACTGTGTGTGTATGTATGTGTGTGTGTGTATGTGTGTGTGTGTGCGGGCGCGCGTGCGCGCATGTTGTAAATAATTCACATATTTACACAAACCACTTTCAGTGCAGGGACAAGTGTTGGCTGAAATTGATAAACGCAGACTGAGATACGTTGGTCATGCAAACAGAAACACACAGACAAATCTGATGACGACAGTTCTCCAAGGTAAGGTTGAGGGCAGAAGGAAAAAGAGGTAGACCACTAACATCCTACATTACCAACATCACTAGGATCAGTGGTCTGGGAGGGCTACAGGAGATCGTAGAACTCGGCAGAGACAGAGAAAGATGGTGAACCCTGGTGGCATTGCGTGGAGCTCCTACCGACGACACAGCGACGTTGGAGGCAGCTGAGTTGAGTTTATAGGCCTACAGACCAAGAATTATTTTATCTCGAGATCGCTGAATGAGTTTTAGGGACAAGACAAGAGCACAAACTTCAGTAGAGTACACAGAGATGTCCGAAGGCAAGTGCTCTGAAAGTGCAGATTCCTTGATGGCAGGACAATAGGCGGCACAGCCCCCACCCCCTTCCTCCTCGGATTTGGATCCATCATGAAAACGCTGGTCTAGGCCAGATAAGACTCACAAGAGTTCTTGGGAAAAGACTTTGTAAACCGTCGAACTGGTGATGCCCTTCTTATTTAGGGGAGGAGGGGGGGGGGGGGAGGGAATCAAACCAAACAACTTGGGTTTCCACCATCCATACAGGCTTGGGAACTTGGGAAATTGGCAGATGACACCCAAATCGATGCCCGCCTCTTGGAGATTAGGACGGATCAAGATCTCAAGAGGAGGGATGGCAGAAGGAGATTCCTTGTACTTGGCCTGAAACGGGGGTTGAGAACACAGTCGTAAGCAGGGCTGCTGTACTCCGAGTATTTCGTGTGGTAGCTCAGAGTCAGTTTTCGATGGCGGTTTTTCAGACACAATGTTCTCCCACTTCCACGTGTAGACTATAAATAGGTATAGTTCGAAACGCTCCCAGACAGATTCTGAGCCCCTGATGGTGAAGTCCAGAGAGATTTCAGGTTCGAAGGCCTTGCCAGTAAATTATGTAACCCTGGCAGCCATAGTCCACCTTGGAGCACATATGACTAAGACCCTAGGAGTATGTACAAAACTATGGAACATCCCAAGTCTAAGTTCCATCACAGCATTTCTAATAAAACTATACATATTATATGAGAAATAAGGCTATACAAGGCAGAAACAAAGAGAGGAATAGAAAAAAAGGAATTTTTAGCTAAGAATTTCCGGACGGTGGAGATAATATTCACATTGACAAGACCCCGGTATCCCCACGGGAAAAAAAAAGAATATGAATCAAGGGTGAACAAACACGAAACATTAACAAAGTTTCCGCCCCCTGTTTCCACTTTACTGCACAGTCAGATGCACACTTCCCTGTGGGGACACTGGGGGCCTGTCAGCATCCCCACCTTCTAAAAACACTGTGCTGGGAATTCCCTCTTTTCTATTCCTCTCCTTCTTCTGCCTTGCTCCCTTTCTTCCTGTCACCTCCTTCTTGTCTATTTCCTGCCTTCTTGGTCCATTCTCCTGCCTCTATTTCCTAGAAAGTCTTTAAAAAAAAGAAGAAGAAATTCTCCCCCATACTGAAGTCGGGTGTGCTGGGCCTGACTTGTCAGGCGCTTAACGGCAGCACAACGCATTTTTGCTCATATGACAGACAACACTAGTTACTTTCTGAGCATTCGAAGAAGAAAAAAAGAAGATGCATGCATATGTGGAAACAATTCCATGAGCGCAAGCTTTTCTAAGTCTAATTATGAACAACACATAATATAACAGGTTGGAAGTTTGTGTAAGTAACGAAAACATAAAAGAAAATTATTATCATTACCATAAAAAATAAATCACCGAAAAAGGCAAACAAGAAGAAAGAAGGAGAAAGCGCAGAGGATGACAATGTAATTAATTTTGTGCATAATTATTATGTTTTCTTTGTCTATGAGATGATGGTAAGACCTCAAACCGGATTTTATGGTGTACATCTCTAGCAAGTTCGGTTGGTTTTTTTTTGTTGCTGTTGGTTTTTGTTGTTAGAATTCTTGAGGGTTTTTTTTTTTTTTAAAGATATGGTGTTTACTTACCACTGCCTCAAAATAAACTTATTTACTTTTAAACAAGTTTGGCAATGTTTTTCTCTGTTTGAAACAGGAAAGATCTCTAATTTTGGGTAAATGACTCAATGCTATTCTTATTTTTAATGCATTTTGGTAGAGTCCCAAAGAGTACCTGCAGAACACACAAGGTTTGTTTTATACAGATCTTGTCTTGGTTTTGGGATCATTATACCATTTGTGTTCCTTAACTGATGGATAGTGGGAATCTCACCTGTCTTACCTGCTGGCATCGCCAAGTTCGGCGTTCGTGGGAATCTAGCGGTCAAGAAAGGTAGAACGAGACTATTGATTTTATTATTCGATACATCGTTACTCCTTTATAATTTTATTTTATTCTTTTATTTCGAGGATAATGGAATAAGCGCTCATGTGCTTTTTTGCATCCAGTCCCCGTGTGTATGCAGTTTCGTAAACTTGTCATCCGTTCCCACCGGCACACAGTGGCCTACTCTTCCGAAAAGAGGAACACGTTTTAACGTGTTCGCAAGATGTTCTGCGTGCGCTTGCACACGGGACCTCGGCTTATAGTCTCATCCGAAGGACTTTTGGGGGAAGTGGAGTCGACACTGATGTTAACTCCAGAGGAAAAATCCTCTTGAACGAGATTCGAACCCGGGCCAGCAGAGCACGAGCGCATCACTCTAACCACCAGGCGATCCCGTTCCCCCTCTCCTCCCCCCCCCCCCCCCCCCCCTCTCTCCAAGCTGAAGGTAATAATACAAGGGAAGAACGTTCAACTTAGTGTAATCATGAGGCAGCGAGGTGGATGTTTATCTTAAAAGTAGATAATGCATGCTCAACTGTGGCCCCAGTCATCCTAATAAGCCCATAGCAAATCACTCTTGGAAAGGAGTTGGTTGGAGTCTGAATAAACCCTGTGACTACTAAAGAATTCAATCCTGTACCTTCCACCACGGAACCCAATGTGATAAGCAATGTGCCATGGGAACTTGCCCCTGAGTACAGTTTGTTTCATATGGAAATGATGGACGCTCTATCCGAGTGGTTAAGGCCACTTGACTTCAATCCCGTGGGTCTATGAGGTCCAGAGTTTGAATCTCGATGTTGACGTCTGGTGAAGTAAGGACGGGGATTTTTACGATCTCCCAGGTCAACTTTATGTGCAGACCTCCCAGTTCCTTGATTCCCTTCGTGTATAACTATATACACATGCAGGAAATCAAGTATACATGTGAAAGATCCCGTAATTGATGTCAGTGTTTGGTGGGTTATAGAAACGCAAACATACCCATTAAAGTATCCTGTACAACAAAATGAGCTGTTCTAAAGTCAGAACGTGTCAGCTGAGGCCAGTGGGCAGACCTGTAAAATCACAAGCACAGGAGAAGACCAGGCACTACGCACCCCACCTGGTAAGGGAACACAGAGAGAGAGAGAGAGAGAGAGAGAGTGGAGGGGGAAGAGAGACAGAGAACAGACAGACAGAGACATACAGAAGACAGAGATGGGAGGGTGGACAAAGAAAGACAGACGAGAGGCAGACAAAACAGACAGACAAGAAGAGTGCAAAAGAAACAGACAGAAGCAGGACATACATACAGCAAGAAAGAGGTGGACAAAAAGAAAGACAGACAGAGAGGCAGGGACATACATACAGACAGACAAGGAAAGAGGTGGACAAAAAGAAACGCAGAGTGAGACAGACACACAGACAGCCAGACAGAGAGAGAAATGTATAACCAAAAAAAATGTGGACATGAGGAAGACAGACAAAGAGATGCAGAAAACCAAACAGAGGAACAGAGACAGGTTGTGACAAGAGACAGCGTAACCCAGACAGGCAGACAAGAGCTTAACTCACACAGTGAGAAAAAGGAAAAATAAAAAACACCACACTGGCAACATCTGCTGTTCTTGGAATGTAAGTCATCTTTATTTTGACCAGCACTCAGTACTTTCAGTGCAGGATTTATTCACGATACTAAAAAAGAAAAACAAAAAGGAAATAACACACACAAAAAGAGTGATCTCTCCAGAATTCTGGGCAGGTGAAAATAAAAACAAAGGAACATAATTTCGACTAATTTACATGGAACTCTTGTGCTGTACTTAGACCCCTCCCTCCACCCCCAAAAGCAACAAACAAACAACACCCCCCCTAACCAAACAACACAACTCAATGATCAAGATCATGCAGAATATCTAACATAGTAAATGCAAAACCAGTGGGTGATATATATGAAACTTCATGAAAAATTCACAAGCAACACACATGCATGCACGCACGCATGTGCACACATATGCACACCCATACAGAGTACACACAAAAACACACACACATGAGGATTTTTCTTCTGGAGCTAACATCAGTGTGGACTCCACTCCCCCAAAAGTCCCTCGGATGAGACAATAAATTGAGGTTCCACGTGCAAACACAGGCAGAACATCTTGCGCATACTTTAAAACCCGTTCTAATGTCCGGAAGAGAAGGCCATTGTGTACTGGTGGGAACAGATGACAAAATTTACAAAACTGCATACACACGGGGACTGGATGTAAAAAAGCACATGAGAGCTTATTCCATTATCCATAAAACAAAAATTTTTTTTGGAAATATAAAAACACACACACACACACAGTCATCAGCATGAAACATTCCCTCAAAAGCCAATATGGTGACATCTCTTTCCCCCAATTACAATCTTCCAACCCCTCCCCCTGCCCCCAACAAGCACACATGTGTCCACAAAGACAAACAACATTAATCAGAAAAATGTTCTGGCTGTGAAAACATTAGTGACTGATATCAAATCAAATAAGCCAAATTTTGATTAAAACAATGACTTGCCCCTTATAACAAAGGCACACAAATTCGTTCTGACTGACTCATCAGTGTGTTTCTATTCATCCTATTTCTGCATAGCTGCCAAACATACCAAAAGCATAACGACAGTAAACATGCATTGAAATATAAAATGAAAAACACAGATCAAGTGAAGAGTTACCTTACTCTGCTTATGAACTTCAATCACAGGTTTTCTTTTTTACACAGATCAAATCAAGGAGAGAAATTAAAGCAAATATACCAGCAGAGATTTTGGTTCATATTTGGAGTTCCTAATGACTGAGGCTTACCTTGTTTGTGGAGTTATAGATACTGACTCTTCTCCCCTAAGTCTTTCAGATGAGACCATAAACCAAGGTCCTGTGTGCAAAAACAGTCAACACCTTGCACATATTACGGTAAAATCCCATCTAAGGGGGACTGATAGCCTGGTGGTTAGGGCTTTTTGCTCGCAGTTTGATGGCCCAGGATCAAGCCCAGGTTCAAACCACCATCAAGACGCCCATTCAAGGGGTTTTTTTCCCCTGGAGTTAACGTCAGCACCGACTCCACTCCCCCAAAAGTCATTCAGATCAGCCTATAAACTGAGGCCTGATGTACACACGAATGCAGAACATCTTGCGCACATGTTAAAATCCGTTTTTTCTTTTGGAAGTGTAGGCCATTGATGGCGGTAAGAATGGATGACATTTCTGTTTTATTTAAAAAGATCATGCACACTAATGTCATGTTCAGACATCATCCCCAAAGTCGGATTGCAGCTACCTTAGTGGAGGGCAAAAACAGTCACCTACCCAAAAATGTCACCACTGGTGAACCTCAGACCTCTAGCCAAGGAACAACAACAAAACCCCCATGATCTTCTTTTCATAGAAGACTAAGCCAGCTATGGCCAGTGGCATGGACAATACAAAATAATACACCCAGAACATGCCCTGATATCTGGAGAGGGATGGGCTCCCCCAGGTTCAATTTGTCCAAAAAAGATTTTGTCAATTTTTGAGGTTTTTTTGTTCGTGATCCGATTGACTGACTCAGCATGTTGTTAAGCCTCTCCAACAGGGATTTTTATGGGGTTTTGTTTTTGGTTCTGTTTTGGGGTTTTGGGGTTTTTTTGCTTGTTAACTGCTGACTCTGAACAACTTGACTCAGTCTGTCACATGTTTTTGGGCTGTCAGTTGATGACAGGTTGTGTTTCATTTTTTAGTTTGAGATTAAACGCTGACTATGGGCTGCAAAGACCAGGCTGGCCTTTGCATGGCGGTGTTGCTGCCAAAGGTTGAAGACAGAGCAGCCTAGAGAAAACTGTTAGCTGACGTTGTCCCTTATGTCTCCCTGGGTACCATCTTGGTCAAAGGACTGATGCGACATGATGTGATATGATGTGATATGATGTGATGTGACGTGATGTGATATGACATGACATGATGTGATATGGCATGACATGATGTGATGCAATGCCATGTGATGAGATGTGAACGCTGTGTTACTCAACTTGGACTCTTCTCACATTTTTCAGTCTGTC
Organism: Rapana venosa; assembly: GCA_028751875.1. Classification (NCBI taxonomy): domain Eukaryota; kingdom Metazoa; phylum Mollusca; class Gastropoda; order Neogastropoda; family Muricidae; genus Rapana; species Rapana venosa. The sequence goes on along the minus strand of CM054150.1, from coordinate 45,749,652 downwards.
AACTGAAGGTTTGGTCTCCTTCCTTTCAAGTCGTTCATTCTCCCACTGATGACTGGAAGCTCCACGAACTCTCTCTATGCTTTGTCTGAAGCTGGTGTTGGGGACGTGGTCTGTTGTATACCGTCTGCCAGATGCCTATGCTGGGCTGCTGGTTGTGGCCATGTTTTTCTCACCCTGGCTTTCTGGCATTTTTTTCTTTGTCCCATTTCTGTGTCTTCTGCAAAGCAGTCAGATGAATCAGGCAACACGTCGTACAGTCATTTCTTACTTGATAATGAGTACTATTGTCATTACTATCATTGTTATCATCATTATTATTTTTATCATTACTCATGCTGCTGCTGCTACTACTGTTACAACTACTACTTCTAGTACTACTATCCTTAATGGTGTTGTATAATATTTTTAAAAAAACCCAAACCAAACACATACACTCTGGTGTCATGTTCAGACATCATCCCCATAGTCGGTATGTGGTTTACCTTGGTGGTGGACAAAAATGGTCACATCACACACATTATCTCGCCACTGGTGAACCTACCTCAGAGCTCTAGCAGAATAAGAAGAACAACAACAAGTCAGAAAAGTCACACATGCAATTAGCCCTGTGAAATAGACACCTTGTACTTATGCCAGTGCCACTATATCAATACTTAGCAGCCAGAATGAAAGTCCTTCGGATGAGACTATAAACCGAGGCCCCGTGTGCGAACGCACGCAGAACATCTTGCGTACACGTTAAATCCTGTTCCGCTTTTTGTAAGAGTAGGCCATTGTGTACCGGTGGGAACGGATGGCAAAATTTACAAAAGTGCATACACACGGGGACTGGATGTAAAAATACACATAAGTGCTTATTCCATTATCCTTGATATAAAAGAATAAATAAAAATAAATAAATAAACAACATCAAAGACGACACATCATGACACGAGTTCTTCCTTCACTTCTTATAAGGAGTCCTTGAGGTCTCCTTTATCCAGACTGTGTGTCATGGGCAAGTTGAACCTGACGAAGCCCATACCTCTTCCAACAGCAGGCCATGCAACTGTTGTCCCTACCATCAGATATAGAGCCAGCTTTCTCTGTTAGGGGATGGGATAGCCTGGTGGTTAGAGTGATGTGATCATGATCTGCTGACCCAGGTTCAAATCTCGTTTAAGAGGATTTTTCCTCTGGAGTTAACATCAGTGCTGACTCTACTTCCCCAAAAGTCCTTCGGATGAGACTATAAACTGAGGTCCTGTGTACAAATGCATGCAGAACATCTTGTGCACACGTTAAACCTCGTTCCACTTTTCAGAAGAATAGGCCATTGTGTGCCAATGGGAACGGATGACAAAATTTACAAAACTGCATACACACAAAAACTGGATGTAAAAAAGGACATTAGTGCTTATTCCATTGTCCTCGAAATAAAAGAATAAAATAAAAATAAAATAAAGAATGATGGATGGGGTTTGAACATGGGTGCCAGATATTGTGCATATGGTTGCACACAGGACTAGTCTCATCCAAAGGACTTTTCAACAGAGTGGACTTGGTTCCCAGGTTAACTGTTACAGGGAAAAACTCCCTTGAACAGATGCTTCTGTGATGACTCAAACTTATGCGACCGTGCCGAGAGGCAAGGATAGAGGCAGGGTAGGGAAAGAGTCGAACACACACAATTCTCAGCAACAGCAATTCATGGCAACATGTGTGTACAGCAACCAGGCAAAAGAAGACTCAGGCAAAGACAGCAGCTTGTGTTGTCACCTCTTTATTCAGCCCTCCAGTACATCCACTGCTGTGTGGGTGGATGGTCTCCCTAGCCACCCTGACCACCCCTCTGTATATACATGCCAAGCGAACTGCAAAGACAGCACCACCTTACTGCGAACGTTTCAGCCGATTTGGCCCAAGATGAAGGAGATTTTGTGTTTTCTCATGCAGCTTCAGTGGTGATTATCTTGCTGTCCGCGTAACGAAACTAGACATATTATATATCAAAATAAAGTGGAAAGTACAAGCATTAAGATGCATTATTGCACTTTGCACAAAAATCATTTGGCTGCAAACTATTGCCGATTAAAGCCTCCGACTAGATACACTTTTTACAGCTGCACACTATAACATTTGGTAATAAAACATTAAAACTTCAACGAAACTAAATACTTTATGACTAGAAAACGAAGGATATGCACCACAGTTTGTATACATATACATATTATTAACCACAGATGTCCATGAGAGGAGATATTCATAATTAACCAGTGGTGCGAAAACACAGTTTCTGGTCTGCTGCACCCAAGCAAGCTTCTTAAAGCTGTTCGTATGATCGAAAATATAACTATCTCTTATACTACAAATTATGTGATCGAAAATATAACTATCTCTAATACTACAAATTATCCATACTAACATCTTCCAATCTTATATTCATTCATAACAAAACCCAAAACATACCATACATTTATATTTTTTATGTCTGCATTTGGTAGAATTTAGTTCGATAATTCAAACTTGTTTACGACAAGGAATAGCAGTTAGCTAACTACTAGGGCTCACACGTCTACACCTTATGCCTTACAATCTACTACTACTTAATAATTATGAACTGTTTTATTGATCTAAATAGAGTTTATTCCACATATCCTTCAATTGCACAATAATTATGATTTATTAAAGATTCGTTAAATAAAAATTAAAACTGCTTCTCTAGCGTTAATATTAGGGTACAGACGTACCTATACCTATATGATGCAATAGACGAAAAATACTGATTTACAACAAAAATAGAGAACTCTCATTGTGGTTGAAATGAATTGAATCAAGATCAGTATTTCAACAACCATATCCATAAATATGAGCAAACAATATGACTTAATAAAATTATTATTATTGATTTTCTTTCCTAGATCAGACCAACGCTCACATTTAAGGGAGATAACTCGGGCCGTACTATTGAATGACTAAAAGTATCGTTAAGTCATTTCATGTAGACAACATTAAAAACAACATAAAGAAGTAGATAAAATAAGACTAATTTAATAATTAGTTACATCAGAATATTGGAAAATAAACATTTAGATAATATACTAAATATAAAAATACAAATATATCGTAAGCATAATAGTGACAGTTTACATAGAGAGTTGAGAAAACTGAATATATTTTGACCACAAAGCTGGTAATGGTTTCACTGTTTCAATCTAAGATAAGTGTAGCCGTGTGTCCATCTGGCTACACTTATTTATTTATTTATTTATACCACTTTAAGTCACGAGATTTCTCTGTGTGAAATTCGGGCTGCTCTCCCCGAGGAGAACGTGTCACCACAAGAGCAGCGCCACCCATTCTTTTCTTTTTTGGGGGGGTCTGCAACTGTATTTCTTTCCCTATCAGAGTGGCTTTTTTCTAAGATTTTGCCAGGGACAACTCTCTTGTTGCCGTGGGTTCTTTTACGTGCGCTGAATAATTTTGTGTAACACACGGGACCTTGGTTTATCATCTCATCTGAAAGACTAGTGCCCAGACCACCACTCATGGTCTAATGGATGGGGAAAACGTTTCAGGCCCAAACGGGATTCGAACCACCGCACACTTCTGACCCGGACTTTTCACTTTCTAGACAGGCGTGTTACCTCTAGACCACCGATCCACTTATGACCTCAGTTATCATAAGATTTCAAATACACTGTTCTAACCACTAGGCTTTCCCAACCAACCAACCACTAACCACCCACCCACCCAAACACTAACCACCCAACCAACCACTAACCAACCAACCAACCACTAACCACCCAACTAACCAAAAATACCAAGGAGGTGAAGCCTGCTTAAAGAAGTCATAAAACAAACAAGACACAACAGAGACAATTCTTTCCCTCCAGTGCCAATATGTCCAATAAGTAAGTTACCTACAGTTGGCAGACTTGTTCACTCCGCTGCTAGATCGTACAATCCTGACCCCCTGCTTGGCAGAAGAGGACCTTGGCCATGAAGCAGTCAGACATGACAACTATGTAAACTATGCTCTCTGAACATTTCAATCTTACATTTCAATCTTAATCTACTCATAATTAGTATAGAAGTCAATCTTCACTCCTCAATTTTCACAAGATTCCTCTGAGTTAAATAGTCTAGTCCATGGAGTAATGTACTTTTCCTCACAGCAGCATTGGGAGGGGAGGGGGGTTAATCCCTTGTGGTCAAAATGTACATCTGACAGCTATTACCTCTAATCACACTGGTCTGAAAGAGAAACTGGCACTGAAATCCTCTTACCCCTGCACGAAACCTTTGACGGGGCAGATTCTGAAGGTGTGGCCATTTTGCTGGCAGGCAGGGCAGTAGTGGCTTTTGGAGTTGGTTTCCCCGTTAGCATGTCAATGTCAAAGAAGTAGTCCTGAAAATGTCAGAGCCTATTTTAGATCACAGATTTTACACCTTGGGCTTTAACTGAAGATAATGATGGTGGTTTATTTTTTCTATAAATGATCTCTAAACATAAAACAAGTTAGATTACAATCTAACACTTAAACACATTTTAATGCTCACTAAGAAGTGATTTGATCACCCAGCAGTAAAAATTCCTAGAAACAAAAAAGTGATTTGGGATTCAATTCCTACCTGCAGACTGACACTTTCCAAATCACTAAACTATGACTGGTGGTATGGATGCTAGTCTTTTTAATGAAGCGATATTGAGGGCCCATGTGTGAAAGAGCCTGTGCAAACATGTGATGTCCATGGCAAAAGTCTAGAAAAAAGAAAAATCCACTCTCAAGATAAAACAAAGACACCCCCAAACAGAACTTTTTTTTTTAAAGGGTAGCACTGTACTAGTGGAGACATGCCTTCCTGGGGAGAGCAGCCTGAATTTCACACACAAAGAAAAATCTGACACAATGGTGATGACATACCATACATAGGCAACATTTGGGGGAAAGGTAACTCTGAAATTCTTTTTAGACCGATTTTCATCTCTCATAGTCTGGCTGCTTTGAGACGTTCTCTTCTTTTTCTTCTTCGGTTGGATTTCTGAGGTTCACTAGATTCAACTTTTTAAAACTTTTTTTTTCTTAAAGCAATGGCTTATACTCTCATCTTTAAGGCAGCCATATTATGCCTTTGTAGAAAATGTCTTCACATGACATCGGTGAGTAAGTGTCTTTGTCATCCATTCCTCCTGGTCTATGATGGTGTACTCTTCTCAAAAAGGCAGCATGGGATTTAACTGAGCATACAAGATTTATTAACGCATTCATGTGTAAAATTCCATATATTATTATTATTATTATTAAGACCCTAGTTTTATCTCATAGCCTGGAAGCAGACTGGTGTTTGCACCAATGCTGACTGCAAAGACAAAAATATTCTTCCAACTGTGCTGCCACCAGTGTGAATCCAACCTGTGACTCATGGATTAACCTCAAGTATTAAGCGCTATAAATCCCATACATAATTATTTTATTTTAAGTATCCTTGCCACTCAACAAACCAGTCCCCTTTGGAATGCTTCAGTTTCAAGCTTAAGTATTAAGTGCTTTAATTTGTTGCTTTACGAGATTAAGTGCTATATACATTTATCATTTTACAATGAAGTATCCTTCCCACTCAGCACACCAACCCCTTCAGAATGCTTCAGTTTCAATAAGTCTGTACACAACCAAAAATGCAAGCACTTTTACCATTAAAAAATATAAAAAATAAAAATTCAAAAGGACTTAAAGCATTGATTTTTTAAAAATAGTTGGAACAGGGAAAACCTTACAAGACACTCTTTTTTTTCTATTTAATTTCTCTCTTTTTTTCTCCTAAAGATTGTAGTGCTAACATGGGTTCCCCATGGGTCAATGAAAGTGCTTAATCCATAGTGCCGCTGGTGTGTTGGTGTGTGTGTGTGTGCATGTGTGAGTGGATGTGTGTGTGTGTGCATGTGCGTGTGAGTGCATGTGTGTGTGAGTGCATTTTAATTTATTTATCTATACCACGTTAAGTCACGAGATTTCTCTACATGAAATTCAGGTTGCTCTCCCTGGGGAGAGCGCGTCGCCACAAGAACAGCACCACCCTTTTTTTGTGTGTCTGCAACTGTATTTGTTTCCCTATCAGAACGGCTTTTTTCTAAGAATTTTGCCAGGGACAACTCTCTTGTTGCCGTGGGTTCTTTTACGTGCGCTGAATAATTTTGTGTAACACACGGGACCACGGTTTATCGTCTCATCCGAAAGACTAGCGCCCAGACCACCACTCATGGTCTAATGGATGAGGGAAAAGTTTCGGGCCCAAAATGGGATTCGAACCACTGCACACTTCCGACCCAGACTTTTCGCTTTCTAGACAGGCGCGTTACTTCTAGACCACCGATCCACCATGCTTGCCTGAGTGCTTGCATGTACATGTGTCATGTGTGTGCATGTGTGTGCGTGAGTGTGCCAGGTATTACAATAAGTCTAAAAGCTTGCAGAGAGCTAGTGACATTTCAAGCTTTTTATTCATTTAATGGCAGTGTTAAAAAAAAATTTCAGTTGTACTTAACAGTGCTACTGTCATGATTCACTCACTCACCGACACATGCAAAAATTTGTCAAACGCTTCTTTCCTGGATTGAACAGGAGTCCAGAAGTGTCGAGCTCCACACTGGAACCTATGCAAAATGCAGTCGCTCACTGAAAGAAATAACAATACACCGTGAACAAAAAGCATTCAATGAATATAATTGTCAAAATATACAGAAAAATCAACCTCTTATTGGCACATGCAGAAATGTGTGGAAAATGCAGAAATGTATGGAAAATACAGAAATGTATGGAAAGTACAGAAAAAATACAGAAATGTATGGAAACAGAAATGTATGTATGGAAAATGCAGAAATGTATGGAAAATGCAGAAATGTATGGAAAATGCAGAAATGTGTGGAAAATGAAAATGCAGAAATGTGTGGAAAATGAAGATGCAGAAATGTATGGAAAATGCAGAAATGTGTGGAAAATGCAGAAATGTGTGGAAAATGCAGAAATGTGTGGAAAATGCAGTAATGTGTGGAAAATACAGTAATGTGTGGAAAATACAGTAATTATAATAATAATAATAATAAATGGAACTTATATAGCACTATATCTTGCAAAGACAAATAAAAGCGCATGCATTCAACCTAATCTTCCACAGTCATACAACCAATGACAAATAATCAATAGTTCACACAGATATTACAAACATGGTACTCTGCAGACCAAATCTATTGAAATAAAATTGCAATAGTCAAATGTTTTTCAAAAGCACGCACACACACACACTCACACAGGTCATATACTTTAGCAGGATGATAGGACATGGGTTAGTGAAGGTGGGATAGTTCTGATATGAAACAGGAGGGGGGAAATCTTAGGTTTGAAATAAATATGTCTTGAGGCTGGATTTAAAAGTGTCATAGCTAGGCTTCTGGCGAAGAGAGAGAGGGCGCTCATTCCAGATCGATGGACCCGAAATAGAGAAAGAGCAACGGCCAACAGTAGATTGCTTGAATCTAGGTATTCGTAGGCTCAAAGTATCTGCAGCAGAGAGGAGGGAACTTGAAGGAGTGTACAGGTTAAGACATTCACAGAGGTAGGAGGGTGCAGTTTTGTGGAGACATTTGTAACAGAGGGTACTGATCTTATAATCTACTCTCTGTGACAAAGGCAACCAGTGGAGAGATCACAAGAGGGGGGTAATGTGCTCCAATTTTTTCTTTCTGAGAACTAGTCGAGCTGCGGAGTTTTGTATACGTATACAGTAACGTGTAGATTTCTATGGAAAATAGATTTATTACTGGAGCATACTGGACCAAAAAGAACAGGCAGTATAATGACAGGGATCCACAGACATGTAAAGCAAAAACAGTCATTCATTAAAACGCTGACAAATATGCAGAAAATGCAGTCAGTTGTAACATAAAACATAAAGATGTGAAGAAAATGCCCTGCATTTTCCCATGGAATGCAGATGAATGTTTAGAAAATACAGTTATTACACAGAACTTCCAGAAATGTACCAAAAAACGCAGTGAAACTTTATCTGCAACACACAGGGATTCACCCAAAAATGTATTCACACAATGAAAGACAATAACAGAAGTAATAATTATAACTTTGAGACCAGCCCACAACTAAGGCTTTACCAGGGTTTTCACCACATCACCAAAAAACAAAAAACAATGATCCTCTCCAAAATGAATCTTTTCATGTTTATCCATTATTTCCAATACTTGAATCTATCAATTTGCAAAAGAATACAATTATGACTTTATGATTATTACTTTAAAAATTTAATTCTTCAGCCTCTTCAGAGACAATCATTGCAGTCATGCTTCTGTGTGCCTAGAAGTACCCCATGCCAGAAAAGCCATCGTGACCATGACATACAATATATCTTCCTTACTCTCTCTTTACATCAGAATGCTCAATACAAGACAGTAACACATCTGCCTAGAATAATGAAGAGCTGCAGGATTCAAACGCATTCTAAATGTCGGAGTTTTGTTTTTGTCAACTATTACCCCATCCTGAACTAAGATTCTCCTCTGTGTATGCCCGTATGCATGTGCGTACATTATACCTGCACCCTACAAAGATTTCCTGAGATACAATTGCCCCTGTATAATGTCGATGCTTACGTCTTCATTGCTGTAAGGACACCATTTTTAACTTCCTGACAGAATCGGGCTTTTTTGTCTGATATGAGTGAAAGTGTCACAGTTGTTCACTAAGAGCAAGGGTGTTTTAAGGAATCTGGTTTTGGTTTTATCTCATTTTATGTGTGGTTGATGGGGTTTCTCCCACAACATGGTGATTGTCCTGGGTTGACCCTTATGGTTGGCCAGGGCGTTGATACAAGGAACGACAGTAGAGGAGATTTTATACCCTGTTCTAATCTGTATATAGTTGCACAGTTCTATTCTGAGATTTTTAAATGTTTACAAGGTGACAGCCCTTATCTGGCCTCTGTGGACGGTGGGGCTATAAACAACAGGATTAGATTGGATAGATTGTATGGATGCAGTTGTATATCATACTGCAAATGGAAATAACACAAAGAAATAAAGAATGTTTCAGAGATAAGGATATAAGGAAAGAGATAAGGACATAAGGGAAGAGGTAAGGAAAGCTATAAAGATATAAGAAAAGATAAGGAAAGCTATAAAGATATAAGAAAAGATATAAGGAAAAATATGAGGACATAAGGAAAGAGATGAGGAAAGACATAAGGATATAAAGAAAGAGATAACGATATAAAGAAAGAGATAAGGGTATAAGGAAAAAGATAAGGAATGTCTAAGAGGTAAGGCACACTGACTTCCACATAAAAGGCACGCGAAAAAAACAACATACAAACTTACCCCAACCTGTCAGGTTTTTGCCAAGATTCCGCTCAACATCAAAAGGATCTGCAGTGGAAAGAAACAACACAAAATAATAATATCATGGGCAAAACAAGTGACCATGACATAAAATACGCACACATGCACACACACACACACAGAGTTCGATTCCCGTTCAAGGGGATATATTCCCCTGGAGTTAACATCAGTGCAGACTCCACTCTCCCCAAAAGTCCTTCGGATGAGACTATAAACCGAGGCCCCATGTGCGAACTCACGCAGAACATCTCACGCACAAGTTAAATCCTGTTCCGCTTTTCATAAGAGTAGGCCACTGTGTGCCGGCGGGAACAGATGACAGAATTTACAAAACCGCATACACACGGAGACTGGATTAAAAAAGCACATAAGTGCTTATTCCGTTATCCTCGATACAAAAGAATAAAATAAATAAATAAATAAAATAAAGAGTCACACGAGCAAACACATACGCAGACACACATGCGCGCACACACACACACACACATACCACCATCCCCCTCCACCAGCCAAAGCCGCCGCTGCACACAACGCCCTTCACAAAAGCCGCTGCCGCTGCACACAGCGCCCTTCACAAAAGCCGCTGCACACAGCGCCCTTCACAAAAGCCGCTGCACACAGCGCCCTTCACAAAAGCCGCTGCCGCTGCACACAGCGCCCTTCACAAAAGCCGCTGCACACAGCGCCCTTCACAAAAGCCGCTGCCGCTGCACACAGCGCCCTTCACAAAAGCCGCCGCCACTGCACACAGCGCCCTTCACAAAAGCCGCCGCCGCTGCACACAGCGCCCTTCACAAAAGCCGCCGCCGCTGCACACAGCGCCCTTCACAAACACCGCCAGACGACCGTCGTCCATCCATACCTTCTACGGCTAGGCAGCGTCCGGTCCACATCTTCTCAAACTTGGTCAGCGGCTTGGCCTGGCGTATGGAGACCACGGTGGTCTTCCAGCTGAAGCGGTTGACGTAGTAGCGCAGGAAGCCCAGCCACAGCTGCCCCACGCTGGCCTTGTTCTGCCCGCGACCCGACCACACCTCGGGCTGCAGCACCACACATACAGTAAAAAAGTACGTTCTTTTCGAGCCAGAAGGCCCATAGAGCCGGAGCTTATCCCGGTTTCTGTAGCGTTAAGCGAACTGATGGTTTTTCACCACCCCTGTGACAGGACGCTAGTCTGTCACCAGATACTTCCCCAGCAAGCTGGTACCCCACTTGTACACCTGGGTGGAGTGAGGAAAATAGGAGTAAAGTGTCTTTCCCAAGGACACAACACCGAGCCGAGCGGGGATCGAACCCGCGACCTCTGGATCACGAGTTGACCGCCTAAACCACTCGACCACGGTGCCTCTGTCCACACATACAGCGTCATTGATTTATTTATTGATTGATTTATGTTTTTTTGTTGCCTCATCTTCTGACGTCCCCCCGTCCTATTGCTCCCACGCTGCTCATTCCAATCTCCCCGCCACAACCATACCCAGATCCTTTATGTCTCATCCTCAGGGTTGGAAGTCCACAGGGAGCCCATCACTATCAGGCTGCCGTGGAGTGGTCATTGATTTATGGTCAGTGGTCAGCTCCACTCCCGGTCTGAATGCCTGTCAGTATAAACAGCATCCCCACCGTCTGGAAATTCTGTGTTACAAATTCCCTCTTTTCTATCCCTCTCTTTGTTTCTGCCTTGTTCCTTTTCTTCCTGTCACTTCATTCTTCTTGTCTATTTCATGCCTTCCTTGTCCATTCTCCTGTCTTTTTCCCCCCCCAGAAATATTTAAAAGATATTGCTTTTCTCCCAAGCCGAAGTTCAATGTGCTGGGCCTGACTTGTCAAGTACAGCAGTGCAGCACAAATTGCCTCCTATGACAGACAACAATAGTTGCTGTATGAACGTTCAAAGAAGAATTTGTTTCTTTATCTATTGCTGTTGCTGCGTGGGTTGTTTTTCTGTGTTTCTTTCTTTATTTTGTTTTTCTTTGCATTATTTTATTCATAGTCTTATGTCACCAAGAGTGAACAGACTTCAAAATGAACAATGACAACGCACTGACAGTCTGGATTCGTTGTTTTGTGTGTAGAAGCATGTATGTGACTGTGTGTGTGTACTCTGTGTGTGTGTGTGTGCGTATGTGTACTCTGTGTGTGTGTGTGCTTATTTTTTATTTATTTATTCTTTTATTTCAAGGATATTAGAATAAACACTCATGTGCTTTTTTATATCTAGTCCCTGTGTGTAAGCAGTTTTGTCAATTTTGTCATCCGTTCCCACCGGCACACAATGGCCTACTTTTCCAAAAAGTGGAATGTGTGTGTGTGTATGTGTGTGTGCGTGCATGCGTGCATGTGTGTATGAGTGTGTGCGTGCGTGAGTGTGCATGTGTACGTGTGTGCATGTGTGTGTGCATGTGTGCGTGTGTATGTGCGCATGTGTGTGTACGCATGTGTGTGTGTGTGAGTGAAATGAATAATAAGACTAAAGTAAAGCAGAGGCAACAGAACCTCATAAAAATTGAGTGACACCCCCCACCCACCCAGTGCCCTGAAAAAACACACTCCAAAAGCAAAACTCAGACACACAGAAACACTCACACTCAAACAACACAGCCACATCAACAACAAGACATAGGTACACTACAACAACAATGGGATTAATCCACTCACCAGCCGCTCTAGATCATCGAAGAACCAAACATCACATCCATCGACCATGAACTCCTCGGAATCTGGCTTCCCACCTTTAGGGTACAGCTGCCCATCAAAATCAAACCACACAGAATCATTCCCTTGCACAACAAGGGACGAAATCTACAGAAGGACTAAAGACAGAAAGAGACAGAAAACAACTGACGGGGTATGCATCAGCGGCTAACACCAAAAATACAGTATCGCCGACAAGTGATCATCACACACAGCAGCACACAAATCCAACACCACTCAGTCAAGAGAGCTAAATCTAGTGCACTCCTTCCATTTAAGTAGTCCAAGTGTGGTCAGTTCCTACTGTAACTAGCACCAGCTGGGCTGGGATGGGATGGAATAGATAGCAGCTGAGAGCAGCTGAAAGTGGGGGAGAAACTGACAGCTGTGTGCATACCACAAGAAAATTAACTTCTTGGCAGCCAAACATTTTCCAAAGGGAAAAACAGTGATAGAAAAGAAAAAAAAAACATCTCTAATCACACACATGAGAGATGTCCCTGGCAAAATTTTGTAGAAAAAAAGCAACTCTGATAGGAAAACCAAACACATATGCTGACAGGAAAAGAACAAAAATAGTGAGCAGAGGGGCGCTGCTCTTGTGGTCACGCTCTTCTCTGGGGAAGAGCAGCCCGAATTCCACGCAGATAAATCTGTTGTGACTGTTAAAGTGGTATATAATACAATACAATACAATACAATACAACTTGACTAAAAATATAACCCGCCGCACACAAATCCATGTTAACTCAGTCAAAGGTCCAGGGCCCTTACTAAAATCAGCCCCTTCCTTTTACCAAGTCCAAGTGTGGTCAGTTCTACTATAATCAGCACGAGCTGGGATGGGATGGATAGGAGCTGAGAGCAGATTAAAACTGGGGGAAACTGACAACTGTGAACCCGACACACCAGCTCCCCATGACACACCACAGCCCCCCATGACACACACACCACAGCCCCCCATGACACACACACCACAGCCCCCCATGACACACACACCACAGCCCCCCATGACACACACACCCACCCCCCATGACACACACACCACAGCCCCCCATGACACACCACACCACAGCCCCCCATGACCCACACACCACAGCCCCCACAGACACACCACAGCATAACACACCACCCCAGCCCCCATGACACACACACCACAGCCCCCCATGACACACACACCACAGCCCCCCCCAGCCCCCCATGACACACACACCACACCCCATACACACACCCCAGCCCCCCCCAGCCCCCCATGACACACACACCACAGCCCCCCCCAGCCCCCCATGACAACACACCACACGACCCCCAGCCCCCATGACACACACACCACCCCCCAGCCCCCCATGACACACAACCCAGCCCCCATGACACACACACCACAGCCCCCCCCAGCCCCCCATGACACACACACCACACAGCCCCCCCCAGCCCCCCATGACACACACACCACAGCCCCCCCAGCCCCCCACAACCACAGCCCCACACCACAGCCCCCATGACACACACACCACACCCCCATGACACACAACCCACCACCCCCCAGCCCCCCATGACACACACACCACAGCCCCCACACACACAGCCCCCCATGACACACAACCACCACACCCCAGCCCCCCCAGCCCCCCATGACACACACACCAACCGCCCCATGACACACCAGCCCACCCCAGACACACACACACCACAGCCCCCCCCAGCCCCCCATGACACACACACACACCCCCATGACCACCACCCAGCCCCCCATGACACACACACCCAGCCCCCATGACACACACACCCACCCCCAGCCCCCATGACACACACACCACCAGCCCGCCCCACACCCCCATGACACACACACCCAGCCCCCATGACACACACACCAAGCCCCCCCAGCCCCCATGACACACACACCGCAGCCCCCATGCACACACAGCCAAACACCACAGCCCCCCCATGACACACCCAGCCCCCATGACACACACACACACCCCCATGACACCACACACCCCCCATGACACAACACCCCATGCAACACACCCACCATGACACACACGCCAGCCCCCATGACACACACCACACCACAGCCCCCGACCCACCGCCCCCCCATGACACAACACACCGCAGCCCCCATGACACACCACACCGCAGCCCCCATGACACACACACCACAGCCCCCCATGACACACACCAGCCCCCCATGACACACACCACACAGCCCCCCATGACAACACCAGCCCCCATGACACACACCACCCCAGCCCCCATGAACACACACACCACAGCCCCCCATGCACACACACCCAACACACACCGCCCGCCATGACACACACACCACAGCCCCCATGACACACACAGCACACCAGCAGCCCCCCATGACACACACACCGCCCATGCCCCCCCCCCCCCCCCCCCAAGACAACACACCACACGCCCCCATGACACCACACAGCCCCCATGACACACCCAGCCCCCCATGACACACACACAGCAGCCCCCCCCCCATGACACACACACCACAGCCCCCATGCCACCCATACACACACCACAGCCCTCCATGACACACAACCGCAGCCCCCCATGACACACACACCAGCCCCCCCATGACACACACACCACAGCCCCCCATGACACACACACACCCACAGCCCCCATGACACACACACCACAGCCCCCATGACACACACACCACAGCCCCCATGACACACACACAGCCCTCCATGACACACACTACCACAGCCCTCCATGACACACACCCAGCCCCCATGACACACCACCACAGCCCCCATGACACACACACCCCCAGCACACCACAGCCACAGCCCCCCATGACACACACACCACAGCCCCCCATGACACACACCACAGCCCCCCATGACACACAACACAGCCCCCCATGACACACACACACAGCCCCCATGACAACACACCAGCAGCCCCCCATGACACACACAGCAGCCCCCCATGACACACACATCAGCCCCCCCATGACAACACACAGCCCAGACACCCCACCTCACACACACCACACAGCCCCCATGACACACACACACCCCCCCATGAACACACAGCCCAACACCACAGCCCAGCCCCCATGACACACACACCAGCAGCCCCCCATGACACACAACCACAGCCCTCCATGACACACACCCAGCCCCCATGACACACACACCACAGCCCTCCATGACACACACACACACCACAGCCCCCATGACACACACAACCACAGCCCTCCATGACACACACACACCACAGCCCTCCATGACACACACACCACAGCCCCCCATGACACACACAGCCGACAGCCCCCCATGACACACACACACACAGCCCCCATGACACACAACCAACACAACACCACAGCCCTCCATGACACACACCACAGCCCCCCATGACACACACACACCCAGCCCCCCATGACACACACACACCACAGCCCTCCATGCACACACTACACCACAGCCCTCCATGACACACACCACAGCCCCCCATGAACACAACACACTCACAAGCCCCCATGACACACACACCACAGCCCTCCATGACAACACACATACACCACAGCCCCCCATGACACACACACCACAGCCCCCATGACACACACACCACAGCCCTCCATGACACACACAACCGACACAAGCCCTCCATGACACACACCACAGCCCCCCATGACACACACACCACAGCCCCCAGACACACACACACCACAGCCCCCCATGACACACACACCACAGCCCCCATGACACACACACCACAGCCCCCCATGACACACACACCACAGCCCTCCATGACACACACACCACAGCCCCTCCATGACACACACACCACAGCCCTCCATGACACACACCACAGCCCCCCATGACACACACACAGCCCATGACACACAACCACAGCCCCATGACACACACAACCACAGCCCTCCATGAACACACACCACAGCCCTCCATGACACACAACCACACGCCCCCATGACACACACACGCAGCCCCCATGACACAACACCACAGCCCCATGACACACCACCCACCCATGACACACAACCACAGCCCTCCATGACACACACACCACAGCCCTCCATGACACACACACCGCAGCCCTCCATGACACACACCACAGCCCTCCATGAAAACACACCACAGCCCCCCATGACACACACCACAGCCCCCCATGACACACACCGCAGCCCCCCATGACACACACACCACAGCCCTCCATGACACACACCCAGCCACCCCATGACACACACAGCAGCCCCCCATGACACACACACCACAGCCCCCCATGACACACACACGCAGCCCCCCATGACACACACACAGCCCCCCATGACACACACCACAGCCCTCCATGAACACAGCCCCCTACACACACCACAGCCCTCCATGACACACACCACAGCCCCCCCCCCTGAAAACACACCACACCCCCCCATGACACACACCACAGCCCCCATGACACACACCAGCAGCCCTCCATGAAACACAACCGCAGCCCTCCATGACACACACCGCAGCCCTCCATGACACACACCACAGCCCCCATGACACACACACACCACAGCTCCTGACACACACACACCCAGCCCTCCAGACACACACCGCAGCCCTCCATGACACACACCGCAGCCCTCCATGACACACACCACAGCCCCCATGACACACAACCAGCAGCCCTCCAGACACACAACCGCAGCCCCCATGACACACACCGCAGCCCCCATGACACACACCCAGCCCCCATGACACACACCGCAGCCCCCCATGACACACACCACAGCCCTCCATGACACCACACCCAGCCCCCCATGACACACACCGCAGCCCATCCATGACACACACCCGCAGCCCTCCATGACACACACCACAGCCCTCCATGACACACACCACAGCCCTCCTGACACGCAGACAATGCCACCGCCATGACACCTGCCACAGCCCTCCAATACACTTATCAAACCACAGCCCCCATGACACACGATCACAGCCCCTCAGAACACACCACAGCCTCCATGAACAACACATCTCACAGCCCCCCCTGACACACACCACAGCCCCCCATGACACACACCACAAGCCCTCCAACACACACACCACAGCCCTCACAGACAACACCACAGCC
The DNA here is from genome assembly GCA_028751875.1 of Rapana venosa. Classification (NCBI taxonomy): domain Eukaryota; kingdom Metazoa; phylum Mollusca; class Gastropoda; order Neogastropoda; family Muricidae; genus Rapana; species Rapana venosa. The sequence goes on along the minus strand of CM054150.1, from coordinate 45,732,464 downwards.
CCATGACACACACCACAGCCCCCATGACAACAAGCCACAGTCCCTCATGACACACCACAGCCCTCCATGACACACACCACAGCCCTCCATGACACACACCAAGCCCCCCATGACACACAGCCACAGCCCACCAGACACACCACAGCCCTCCAATGACACACACCACAGCCCTCCATGACACACCAACAGCCCTCCATGAAAACACAACCAAGCCCTCCATGACACAAAACCACAGCCTCCATGACACACCACAAGCCCTCCATGACACACACACACAGCCCTCCTGACACACCACAGCCCTCCATGACACAACCACAGCCCTCCATGACACACAAGCCCCCACGACACACACCACAGCCCCACGACACACACCGCAGCCCTCCGCCCCCCCCCCTATGACACAACACCGCTAGCCCCATCGATAACACACCACAGCCCTACCTCCTCAGAGACCCGGGAAGACAGAGGGCGACCTGCTGAAGTTGCAGCAATCATCAGGATGTAGGTAGGAGACAAGCTGCCCAGTGAAGCATCACCGATCTCACACGCCTACAAACAAACCACAAACACAAAAATCAACATCACCAAATATGTTTTCAGACTCTAAGCATGATTCCTTGACCCCCCAAAAAAAATCTTTGATGCAATAAATCTGGTTCCTTGGGAGAAAAAAACCCCAATTCTTAAATGACTCTAGGTCTGGTTCCTTTAAACACACACACACACATTATTTTTTTAAAAAAACCCAACAGAGTACACAAACAAAAAACCCCAACTAACCCAACAACCAAAACAAGACTACATAAAAACAACAAACAAACAAATACAACTCAAACATAAAAAAAAGTATTCTAAAAAATGACAAAAAAGCACTGCCCTGAAAAGCATAAAGACTGGTTACCTTTGCAAACACTTTCACAGCTAAGCCAAGGATCTGGACACGGCTGTCAATCTGGGTATAACAGCGAAGAAGCCGAGAGTTGTGGATGCCCTGAAATACACGTGATTTCATTTTATTAATTAATTTATTTGTATGTTAGTCCGTCGTTTTCGACGATGACCTCCAAAACAACAGAGGAGGCAGCTGCTGTTTTGGAAACTGGGCAGAAATTTGATTATAGTGGAGATGCCTTGCCCACAGTACATCCCCTATTTATTTGTTTAATATAATAATAATAATAATAATAAATGGAATTTATATAGCGCTATATCTTGCAGAGACAAATCAAAGCGCTTGCACTCAACTCATTCTTACACAGTCATACAACCAGTGAGTGACAAGTAATAGTTCCATCAAGTCCAAATGTGCACACACGCACACACACATACACACACACACACACACACACACAGAGGTCACACACCCTGGCAGGGCAATAGAATCTTGGCTGTTGAAGGCAGGGAAAAACTATGAGATGAGGCAGGAGAGGAAAATCTTAGGTTTGAAATAAATATGTCAAGGATAATGGAATAAGCACTCATGTGCTTTTTACATCTAGCCCCCGTGTGTATGCGGTTTTGTAAATTCTGTCATCTGTTCCCACCAGCACACAATGGCCTACTCTTCGGAAAAGTGGAACAGGATTTAATGTGTGCGTAAGATGTTCTGTGTGCGTTCGCACACGGGACCTCAGTTTATAGTCTCATCCAAAGGACTGAATGAAGAAGTAAGGCTATACCCTTCACGTCACAAGTCTGATCACCTCTGAGCTACGCTGTCATCCCCCTCCCCTACCGCTCCAAAATACAAAAAAAAATGATTACAAAACCCCAACAAACCTTCTATTAAAAATGTATGAAAAGTTCCAAATACTAATATACGTTTGCGGTATTATACTGAATACAAGACAGTTACAGAGAAAAGTAGTTTACACCACTGACAGTCATGGCATATTTCTTCTCTGTGTGAAATTTTGGGCTGTTGTTTCTTGGGAGGGCATAAGTCCTTCTGTCAGTGAATCCACGTACTGGTTTTCCTCCAAGAATAGCTTTTTCAACAGAATGTTTGTCGTAGACATCTCCTGGAACTGTGGACATGCACTACATGTACATTACACACGTGATATCAGTTTATCACTCTATACCACTCATGGTCTGACGAATTAGTCGGGGGGAGGAAGAGTCTGGTTTCAGATAGCAATCAACCCCCCAATCCTCTCACCTTCTAGATGGGTAATGTTACTGCTAAACCACTGATAAAAAATATTCCCATGCATAACCTAGCAACTTCAAAGACAGAGAAGTCTTTATGAAAGACAACTCTTAAAACATTTACAGCACCACCACCTTCAAAGACAAAGCAGTGATAACGAAAAAAAGGTAAAATGACAAAACAGTCCCAGAGCACTCACCAGCAAATTGCTGACGCTGATGTCCACCCCCAGTTTTGTCTCCACATGCGTGAACTTGACGATGGGAACTCTAGCGTGAGTGATGACCTCAATGTCTGTGAACTCCTTCCAAGGGGAGAGAATTCTGGCCACCCTTCGAAGTCTCTGAACACGACCCTGATCACCATCCTTCCACAGAAAAAACAACTTACAAAATAGCCCAAAACAAACATATATGCAAATCCTCATACCTATTTTTTTTCCTTCTAAAGTATAAAGTCTCTGAACACGACCCTGATCACCATCCTTCCACAGAAAAAACAACTTACAAAATAGCCCAAAACAAACATATATGCAAATCCTCATATCTATTTTTTTTCCTTCTAAAGTATGTGTGATGCATCATGCATATTCCAATCTATCTCACAACTGTCAGTTTCCCCCACTTTCAGCTACTCTCAGCTGCTATCCATTCCACCCCAGCTGGTGCTAACTAATTATAGCAGTAAACTGACCACACTTGGACTTGGTGAAAGGAAGGGGCAGGCTAATTTTAACACTGGGCCCTGGACCCTTGACTGAGTTATGCTGGATTTGTGTGCTGTGATCTCTGGTCCATCAAAAAAAAAAAAAAAAAAGTGACTTAAGATGATGACAAGCTAGAAGGCGGCTCTTTCACGAGACCTTCTGCTGTCCCGCTCTCACATATACTTTTTCTGATCTTTTTGTAAAGGTATATTTTATGTTTGGGAACTCTGAGAAGAAGCCGTCCAGAGTCAGAAAAATCCCTATTAAAAAAATCCCTATGACTATGGGACTCAAAAATCCCTGTGACTATCGGACTAAAATATCTCTGTGATTATGTGTGTGTGTGCGCAAAACCCTCATATTCATCTAAATTCTGTTATATTTTGGTGTACATAGTCGCCATTGTGAATGGTTACATCTTTTAAGTTCCTAAGAGTAAATGTTCTAAATGTAGTCTACCACCACCACCACCACCACCACCGCCACCACCATCATCATCATCATCACCATCACCACCACCACCACCACCATCATCATCATTTTTATTAAGTACCTGACTAGGTTGTTCCCCAAAGCTGACGCTGATATCCAAGTCGCTGGAGAAAAAATCAAAGCCATTGGCAGTGGATCCAAACACTTCAATGGTGGCTTCTGAAGAAAAAAAAAAAAGAAAGGAAGAAAAGAAATCAATGAAATGAGCGAGGCCACACCAGCCATACCCTTCAGAAATGTTGTTGTTGTTGTCTTCAACTTAGCGTCAGTTCAGTCTCAGTGACACTAGAAAAGGACAGTGAAAAGTGTAGTGGAAGTTACAGTAAGGAAGGAGAGGGGTAGAAGACAGAGAAAAGACTGAGGGGATCGCATGTGTGTTGGTTCATATTTCCATGTATTAAAAATTTCACTAAAGTCCAACTCACTACACGATGCTAAACTAAATACCAACCACACTTTGGCCTTTTTTGCACTATGAATGAAATTTGACAAAATAATTATTAACAAAAAGTTTTGTTTTTTTAAAAATGAGGTGATTATACATGTAAACGAGTACAAATTACAAAAGCACAAAAACAAACCGTATGATCTGTACATACAAAATTTACTAAGTGTTTACCAAGAAAATGATAAACAAACTCTTTGGATTCAGACAATAAAAGATCTCTGAACAAAAAAGAAACAGACCGAGAAAGTGAAACAGAGAGAAGAACATTAAAGAAAAACAAAATGGAAAAAGAAAAACCAGTGAAAAATGAAAGAAAGACCATGGAAAAGACACAGCGGCATGAAGAGAGAATAGACAGAGAAAGGCAAGGATGGACAAGAGATGAAAGCTTACCTGGAATATTTGACTGTATCAAAGCCTTTACTCTCTCAACAACCAGAGATCTTTGTTTTAAATCATCCTCGTCTGGCCTGAAGTCATCTGTGTACAGACACACACACACACACACACACACACACACACACATACACACGCCACACACACACACGCACACACACACACAAAGCCACAAAAAAAGCTTATATATTATAGTTTCACTAGAAACCATTAATCAAAAATAATCATCAGCTCTTGCAAAAACTACTACTGACAAATGAATACTAGCACAGACAAGCATGTAAAGTACACTGTCAATTTCCTTTGCACCTCTATGGAAAAGATGCATGACATAACACAATTGTGCATACGCTATTTTTGATAGCGTTCCAGAGAAGGCAAAAGACTTACGCAGTTCAATAAGATGCATTGACCTTAAGGAATATTGCCACCATCAAGGTGCTCTTTCTCCCCTTCCAGATATGGAAGACAAAGACAAATGGACAGGATCAGTTGTTGAGTCATCCATGGTGCCTCGATGATTGACAAGACTACAGAATAATATGTAAATGTAAATATAAATGTAAAAGATACCTTATGAAGTCGGAATGCAGCTACCTTAACTGTCGGCAAAAACAGTCCAACATGCAAAATCTCACTACTGACAAACCTCGGAGCTCTAACCAAGACACACACAGAGGAAAGGATGACAAAATTTACAAAACTGCATGCACATGGGGACTGGATGAAAAAAAAGCAGACGAGTGCTTATTCCATTATCCTCAAAATAAATAAATACATAAATAAACATACTCACCCACCCATAATGAAATAAAGGCAACACGACTCAACACAGCACACTTTTTTCAATAACATCCCCCCCCCCCCCCCCCCCCCAACCAACCAACAACAACAAAAAACCCACACAAAAAAACCCAAAAAACAAAGCCAGACTTGTCCGAAACATTCCTTGAACAAACGACGGGCAGACTTACGAGGGATGTTGGCGATGACATTGTTCACCAAGTCCTGATGCTCGGGGGAGGGAAATAGGCAGCTGCAGGAACACGGACCGCTTCACCCTCTCTGGGCAGCTGGCTTTGGTGTGGCCTCTGCTTCCGCAGGAGCCGCAACAAGGCAACGCAGGTTTCTGGAACACGTTGACCGATTGAACAGCGTCACCTCAGCATTGCTTCCTTTGCCCAGTATCAAAAGAGTGAAAGAAAGAAAGGGAGGGAGGGCAGGGCAGGGCAGGGCAGGGCAGGGCAGGGCAGGGCAGGGCAGCAGAGGGTGTACAAAGAGGCAGCTCCCTTTTCGCAAGGGGTTTATTTAGCCTTTAGGTTATTAAAATACAGTATATATAATTGTCATTGTCACGATGATGATAATATATACTATATTATACTATACAGTGTCAACTATCAACATGTGGGATCAGATGGGGGAAGAGAAAACTTTTTTTTAAAAGCCAAAACAAAAGGTGAGTAACCAATGAAAAACAAAAATTTCAAAGCACTCTGACGTGAGGAAAATATTACACAAATATATAATACACCCACAAAACCTATATCAAACACTCTCAGAGACACAAGACACATATGCATGCAAGAAGATGTGCTGGAACACACACACACACACACACTTATAACACACATACCCTACACCCCCCCCTCTTTCAACAACACACACACACACTACACCTCACCTTTACAGTTTTGAAGTGACTGCTGAAGAGATCGTAACTGAACATGTCTCCCTCCTCCAGCTTCAAACAAGTGCATACCGCACCAGGCTTTTGAACGCTGGCAGCGTTTTTTCTGCCCGCTCCCTTCGCTTTTCCTATCTGTTTCTCTCTCTCCTCCAGTGCTCTCTCTCTTTCTTCCAAACATCCCTCTTTCTCTTTCAGCCGACTCTTCTCTCTCTTCCAATTGTCTCTCTTTCTCTTCCAGTTGTCTCTCTTTCTCTTCTGAAGTTTGTCTTTTTCTTTTAACCACCTCTCTTTCTGTTCTAGCACTGTCTCTTTCTCTTCCAGCTCTCTCTCTTTCTCTTCCAGCTCTCTCTCTTTCTCCTTTATATGTCTGTCTTTTCCTTGCAGCTGTCCGTTTTTCTCTTCCCTCTTTTCCAGCTGATGCTCTTTCTTTCGTTTTTCTTCCAGTGGCGGTCTGTCTCCGTCTTCCGTTATTTCTAGCTGTTTGACTTTTTCTTCTAGAGACCCATTGTTCTTCTCTTGTCGCTGTATCTCTTTCTCGTTTATCTGTCTGGCATTCTCTTGTGTATGTCTGTTGTTCTGTTTAATCTCTCTCTCTGACTCTTTCGTTTCTCCCAGCTGTCTGTCTTTGTCCTCCAGTCTGTCTTTGTCTTCCAGTCTGTCTTTGTCCTCCAATCTGTCTTTGTCCTCCAGTCTGTCTGTGTCCTCCAGTCTGTCTGTGTCCTCCAGTCTGTCTGTGTCCTCCAGTCTGTCTTTGTCCTCCAGTCTGTCTGTGTCCTCCAGTCTGTCTGTGTCCTCCAGTCTGTCTGTGTCCTCCAGTTCTTGTCTTCAGTCTGTCTGTGTCCTCCAGTCTGTCTTTGTCCTCCAGTCTGTCTTTGTCCTCCAGTCTGTCTTTGTCCTCCAGTCTGTCTTTGTCCTCCAGTCTGTCTGTGTCCTCCAGTCTGTCTTTGTCCTCCAGTCTGTCTGTGTCCTCCAGTCTGTCTGTGTCCTCCAGTCTGTCTGTGTCCTCCAGTCTGTCTTTGTCTTCCGTGGCTTGCTGTCTGAGGTGGTCTAAGCAGGTGGCCACATTTCCCGTCTTGTCCCGGGGCATTCCAAAGTACTCGTAAGCTCTGCGCCAGCTGGACCAAAAGAAGTCAACCATGCAAGTCTTCTGCAAGCTTCCTGCCATGTTCTGCTCCGTGAAGACAGGATCTGGAAAGCACGACACATTACGGATCAAAATATTTGAGTAAATGAACTAAGAAAGTAAAGTAGATCAATGAAGGTATGAGTCATTCAACACATAGCACAAAAATCCAGCATAACTCAGTCAAGGGTCCAGGGCTAAAATTCTTAACTTCTTTTCACTAGGGCCAAGTGTGGTCAGTTCCTGCTAATCATTAGTACCAGCTGGCCTAAGCTGGGCTGGAATGGGAGGAAATGGATAGCAGCTGAGAGGAGCTGAAAATGAGGGAATATGACAGCTGTGAACGGATAAAAGCAGTACAAAATGTCTGTGTTGTCTCCAAAAATCTTACCAGCCTTTCTAGCATGGTAGCATAAGTAATTAAACAAAGAAAGAAAAAAAATCAAAGTATCATTAATTCACAACAACAAATCACCTGAAAAATTCACAGCATATCCCCGGTCATGTGAAATATGAAATGACAAAAAAAAGAAAATGTAAGAAAAACAACATCAACAAAACATGCTTGACATTCTTTTCGGAGTATACATCTTTAAACAAACACAAGACAAAGACAGAAAAAGCTTGCAGATTACCCAAAAGGATTTTGTTTGTTTGTTTTTCTGCTTGTTTGTGAAATATTTCTCTACTGTGAATGCCACTATAAATTGTCCTAATGGCAGATGTAGGTAATGAAGAAGATGAAGATGAAGAAGAAGAAGATGAAGAAGAAGAAGATGAAGATGAAGAAGAAGAAGAAGAAGAAGAAGAAGTCCTGATGGCAAAAATAATAGCCTTGTTGAGAACCGCTGATACGATGTCATGATGTGTTTTTGGTTCAACTCTCATTCACAGACTATGTAAATAATTCCTAGTCACATTCATTAGCATAATTTTTTTTTTACCAAATGTGAATACTCATTACTCAATAAAACTGTGACACACCATCACAACATGAGTCGCTTTGCACCTGACCATTTTTTTCTGCTAGGAGCCATTTTAGGCAGGTGGAGGTCAGGTTGTTGATTTTGAGATTTTGATTGATTATAAAACTACAGCCACTATTCATCCTTGTATTGAAATATCAGGGCATGCGTTTGTTTCCTTTTGCTTTAAAACATGTTAAAAAATATCCAAACCCTCATTCTGACCACCTATTATGATGCTAAACTTGTCAATTTCTCATTTTGTCACTTCCCGCAGTCTATCATTTCAATTTGTAATAACTTTTCATAGAATTGTCCAATTTTCAATCTGGTTTTCTGTATTGAATAGCCCTTTCATTGCAGATCAACAACATGCCAATAACTAAAACTGGACCTGTGGTGCAACGTGACTCATTATGTGGTGGAACATCATACATTACCTTGGATGATCAGTCTCTTGCAGGACCAATGATGGAGGCGCCGTTGATCTTTCCCATGCACAGAGACGATGGAGGTGGTTACGCTGAACTGGCAGCTGTAGAATCTCAGCAGCTGAACCCACAGTTCTCCTGCACTGCTCCTGTTCTCTGACTGCCACCCCTCTGCCTAGTGTGTAACAGAAATTACAACCACACTGATCCAGTTTAAAACCATATGCCTTGGAAAAACAGACAATTATACAGAAAAAACAAAACCCTCCTCTAAACCTTATCCACCCATCCCCTATAAAATAAATGAAGGCAACCCAGTAATAACAAATAACAGAAACATCCAAATCTCTTGCACACACTCTCAGTCTGATCTGAGCTCCTACAAAAGCTCCACATTCTATCAACAAAATTTTTTTTTAAACCCTAAACCCATACCCCATAAAAATGGAAACAATGAAAATTTAATTTAAAAAATGAAATAAAAATATAAACAACAAAAACTCATACACACATTCTAGCTTTACCCAGAGCTGCTGCAAAACTACACATCTGAAAAACAACAACAAAAACAGCATCTAAACCATCCCACCCATCCCCTATAAAATTGCTAACTACTGAATAAACCAAAAAAAGAATAGTAAACATTAAAACACACACACACACACACACACACACACACACACACACACACAGGTTTAAACTCAATGCTTTTAGATCTAAATTTTCAAAATCCGCAACGTGTATCTGTGGAGAAACTATTACCAATGCTCACGTTCTTTTACGATGTCCAGATCTAAAAACCTTTTTACCTGTCTTCCCAGTCCGTTGCTTAGAGCAAATACTTAAAGACACCCCTTTAATGAAAGATATTGTATTGTCATTAACTCATTGTCCTATTATCAGATACCTATAGTACATTGTATTTTATTTAGTTGTAGAAATTGCAAAGTTAGTGTTTGAGCTGTTATTTCTATCTTTTCAAAGTTCTTTTTTACGCTTTATCTTATTAATATTTGTTAATTGTCAATGATTAGCTATATGCATCCCCTTACACACACACACACACACTTTCCCGTCTGATATCACTGTTTAGTGGAAGGACGTTAAACTGGAGAACTACTACTACAACACACACACACATTCTCACTGTGACCAGAGCTGTTACAAAAACATCATGTCCAATACGTCAAGTCAAATGTCACATGCGACTTGAAAGACCTGCAGTGTACTGCTGCCTTCATAGCAGAGACTGAACTGTCCATCAAACAAACACACAAACAAATAAAAAGAACCCCCCCCCCCCCCCCCCCCCAAAATAAAAGTCACATAGTTTTGGTTTTTTTCTGTACTATTCACAGTTAGTGTGATTTCATTTCTTTGTGTACTTTTGATCCCATTGCACTGATAAAAACCTCAAGGCTAAAATGCTTACTAGCACAGCCAATTTTTATTTGTCATATTTCATCATTTCAATATATGATGGACCTGTGGTTTGGCCATAAGCATCTGTCCATAAAGTGACAGGCAACACAGAGATTTGATGCTGTCATGAGCAAGATCCCCCCCCCCCCCCCCCCCAACACACCACAAAGACCATCTATGGGAAAGACTGCTGAAGGGATACTGTGGCTGTTACCACTCATGGCAAGTGTCTCATCAGTTTGACTCCACAAGATAATGTAAGTTATTGCCAGTGGGCGGCTTAGAGGGTGGTGTCCTGCACATGTGGGATCTAACCATTGAACGTCATCAAAGTGATTCAGCAGCATTGCAGGGCCCTTCTGGTTTGTGACCTCACAGTGCCTCACATTGAAAAGCTCCATGTTAACTTGCTCAGGATATGACATGATGAGCCTCAGTATGGCTGGGGTGGAAAAATAGGAGGGAGTAGCTTGGGGACCACAGCTGTCAGTTCCCCCCACATTCAGCTACACTCAGCTGCTATCCATTCCATCCCAGCTGGTGCTAACTAACAGCAGGAACTGACCACACCTGGACTTGGTAAAAGAAAGGAGCTAGTTTTAGCACTGGGCCCTGGACTCTTGACTGAGCTCTACTGGGTTTGCGTGCTGTGGGACAGCAAGGCAGGAATGTCACAGAAGATGAAGCAGAAGGGAAAAGGTTGAAATGTTCCATGTTCACAAAAGCAGCAACAGTAGCCACAACGCAACACCCACCTGAGGCTGCAGATTCTGGACCACTTCTGCGTTGAGGGGCCACTTGGCAGCAGTCTGCACGTCAGGCAAACAGAAAACACAACTGTGATTCATAACAAGTTTCATATAAAGCGTCATGATTAATTCCTTCAACACTTTTTCATTAAATCCTTTACCATTCGCATTTCTTACAGAGAAACTCTCTGTAGTATTCAAAAATTTACGCAGTTTTTTTTAAGAGAATAAGGTACCTCAAGTACACATAGTACTGTACAGTTACCATTGTTCGCAGAGCAGTCATATTTCCCGAATTTCACGGAGAGAAATCTGCCGTGACTTAAAGTGGTATGAAATAAAATCTGAGCGCTTTGATTTGTTGCTTTACAAGATTCAGCGCTATATAAATTCCATACATTATTATTATTATTATTATTATATTTGGCCAGAGATTTCATATGATGTCATACTTTTTTCTGCACCCCAAGATGTGTGTCCTACCTACATGTGTCGTGCTGCTGTCCCCTCTTTGTCACCAAATAAAGGTAAAATTGCAGTGACATCATGCTGTTAGTCTACAACTACACTCTAACATGCGCAATATACGTATGTGATTATAAAAAAAAAAAGTGTGGTCCTGCCTGAATGTGTCCTCCATCGCATCCACCGTCATGGTAATCCAATCGAACATTCACACTTGTCACAAAATTACTGTCACCAAGTCTACATTTTCTGATTAGAAAGTATTCAAACATATTGAAAACGACGTTGACTAATGCGCATATATACGTTATTTACAAATATATGCTCACGCCTACTATTTACAAAGACACTAGTGTGTCCTTCACCAATAGCCAGTTACATGGCTGTCACAATGCAGGTGTCACAGCCCAGTGTCGCGTCCAGGTGTGTTGGCGTGTTTCGAGGGTGAAAATACTGATTAATTTTGAGAAATCTGATTTTCGTCATAATATTACTGATCCGTGACTCAGAAAATCTCAAATCAGTAGACCAGTAGAGATGAAGCCTTGGCAAACACTTGATCCCCATCATGATCAAAACTGACAGGTAAGCCCTAATTTCCTCAGGTGTTGGTTCTGTCCATAATGGATCTATGACTAAGCCTTTCACAGCAATCTTTTGCCTGGCATAATTGTTAGCTTCATCTGCTACAATTTGAAAAATATGTTGGGGCGCAAACAAAACAAAGTAATCTAAGAGCTTGGCATTCAGTGGGAGAGTTTGTGCCGGCCCAGTCGGCAGCGTGAAGTCTTGCACTGTGCAAGGCACTTGTGCACCGCGCCATGTCGTCTGCTATGAAGCCAACGGAATGTTATCCTCAGCATCACTTTCGGACTCACTACCTTCTCCTATTTCATCTCTTTCTTCTACATCTACTTCAACATCGGATTCAACTTTTTATTCTCTTTCGAACTGTTCCACTTGAGCCAAAATATCTTCAATTTCCACATCAGTATATTCCTCCCAAATCGTATGCTCAATCTTTGCTGCCATTTTTAGCTACAAGAAAGTGTGGGAAAGACAATGCCAGTCACTGGCCAATTTCTTGTGAACGGGAGGCTGTGTAGCACTGAATTTGGTACCTATTCCTTCCTTAGTTTATGCTGACCTCAATGGAATGTTCATTCATAGTGTGCATGTACTAGGTAGAGCTTAGTGCATGAGGGAAAATCCCCACTAGGCTGAAATGATGTCCGGCGGGCTGCGGCGGGCATAAATAGATGCGGGTGAGCAGGCAGCGGCGGGCTACGGCGGGTAAAAATGGGAAAGGGTTAAATCATTTCTTTTCCATTATGTTTGTCTAAAAGAGACCAGATAGTCAACAGCCCCCACCCACCTTCCCCCAACCCACCTCTCCTGGTAAAACACAAAAACTTCAATTTCTTAAGTTTGAGAAAATCTCGCTTTTCTGTTTAAAACCACAATATATTTTGCAAACAGAACAACTTGTTAAGCAATCTAATTAAAAAGATCTACTAGCAAACTTAAAAAAAAAATTGAATTATGAAATCAAACAAAAAATTCTCTCTGTTTAAGTGACTTTTACATTCAAGTCAGCATTTATGCAACTAATTTGGTAACTTTTTTTTTTTTTAGTTGAATATGGATGCAACATCAAAAAATCATTCATGCAAATACAAAGTCAAGTATGTTATGAACACAGAGGATAAGAATAAAAAACAAACAAAAGGCAGAGCCCTCAAATGATTCACCCTTCTCAGAAAAAAAAATGCAAACTCTTCAAAACTCTTCACAACCATTTCTATGCCGAGTCTGCTTCTTTAACAATAACATATTTCCTCAATCTTAACAAAAGAGACAAACCCTCTACATAAGAATCATTCATCTACACATACAAATCACAGCAATGAAAGTAAAATATGACTTTTAAAAATGCAAATATGGAGAGAAAAACTCGGATAAAAAATAAACAGAAAGTACCTTTGGTGGCACTACAAATACAGGCAGGACAGGAGGTATGGTGTGTTGGAGGAAATATATCACCATGATGTCAAAGGCTTGAACTGGCAGAGTTCCTGCTTCTGGATGATCCAGTTGGCAAATCTGTTCGACAAAGAGAAACACACACACAAAACCTGAGGTCATTCCATTTTTGGGGGGTTTTTTTGGTCCTCAGCTGGAACTCGAGGTTCACCAACGGTGCGATTTTGCATATGCGCCAGTTTTTGCCCACCATGAAGGTAGCCGCATTCCGACTTTGGGGGGATGTGTGCTGGGCATGTTTGTGTTTCTGTAACCCACCAAACGCAGACATGAATTACAGGATATTTTCACATGCATATTTGGTCTTCTTCATGTGTATATGCATGAAAGGAATTAAGGCACTAGTAGGTCTGCATTTGAGGTTGACCTGGAAGATCATAAAAATCCCCAGCCTTAATTCACCAGATGCCACCGGGATTCAAACCCACAACTTTAAGCACCCGTGGGATTGAAGTCAACATCTTAAGCACTCGGCTACAGTGTCTGTCATGTCAATCAGTTACAACAGAAAGAGTCATTTAGATAACCCTAGCTGCAGAGATGTGTGCTGCAATGAAAGCCAGGCAGCAAATGAGAATTTCAGCACACCCTACTTTACTTGGGCAGATGGGGTGGGGTGGGAGGTGGGGGGTGGGGGTGTGGAAATAACTTCTTGTAGAATAAGTGGGGTGTTAGTGCCTCAGACTCATGATCGCGTGGTAATCTTGAGATTGTGGGTCTACTGAGATCTCTCTGCTGCCAAGAGAGCTATCTAGAGCTAACGTTCAGGACAGGATAGCGATGCGCACTGTGCTCGTGATCTGATGACCTGGGGTTCAAATCTCATTCAAGAGGATTTTTCCTCTGGAGTGAACATCAGTGCTGACCCCACTCCCCCTAAAAGTCCTTCGGATGAGACTACAAACCGAGGTCCCGTGTGAGAATGCACACAGAACATCTTGCGCACACATTAAAACCTGTTCTCCTTTTCAGAAAAGTAGGCCATTGTGTGCCAGTGGGAATGGATGACAAAATTTACAAAACTGCACACACACACAGGGACTGGATGTAAAAAAGCACATGCCTGCTTATTCCATTTTTCTCTAAATAAAAGAATAAAATAAAATAAAACACCAACTCCAACTCCACTCCTCTACGAGCCTTTCTGATCGAACTATAAACCCAGGTCTGTAAAACAAACAAACACATGGCTGGTGGTGTGGACAACGTGAATGCACTCTGCATGCAGTCAGCACCCTGAAGATGGATGGACCCCTTTAGCTTGAACTTACCCTAGAGATGCACCATCTGCCTGACAGTTTTAGTTCAAGAATAATAATAATAGTAATAATAATAATGTATGGAAGTTATATAGCGCTGAATCTTGTAAAGCAAGAGCAAATGAGCTATAACTTACAGCATCTAAGACAGCAGTGAGAGGGGGGGGGGGGGGGGGGGGGGAGAGAGAGAGGAGAGAGAGAGAGAGAGAGAGAGAGAGAGAGAGAGAGAGAGAGAGAGAGGAGAGAGAGAGAGAGAGAGGAGAGAGAGAGAGAGAAGAGAGAGAGAGAGAAGAGAGAAGACAGACAGAAAGTAGAACAGACAGAAAGAGACAGAGAGAGAGGAGAGATAGACAGAGACAGAGACAGACAGAGAGACTGACAGAGACAGAGTCGAAGAGAGATAAAACACAGACAGATCAAACTACTAACTGACCTGAGTCTTGGTTTTTGAGTATGTTGGCTAGTTTGTTAGACCCATGAGTCCACATAGAGCAAGAGAGAGATTGAGAGAGAGCACACACACACACAGAGTAACACACACACACAGTCACACACACACAGAGTCATACACAGAGTCACACACACACAGAGTCATACACAGAGTCACACACACACACACACACACACACACACACACACACACACACACACACACACACACACACACACACACACACACACACACAAGACAGGCAGGCAGGCAGGCAGACAGGCAGGCAGACATGCATGCAGGCAGGAAGGGACACAGGCAGAGAGAGACAGTGAGACAGAATACAGACAGACTCAGCCAAGCAACTGACCTGAGCCCAGGTTCTGAGCATGATGACCAGTTTGTGGAGGCGTGAGTCAGCAGAGTTGTAGAGCTGCAGTAACTGACCGAGAGCAATGTCCGCATGGCTTCTGATAAACAGCACAAACTGTCGCCCAGTCTCTGCCTCCTCCGCCTTCACACATTCTCTGTTGCTGAAATCTTCGCTCACATTCACATACTCTGGTTCTGAAATGAAGCGTTAAAAACTAAATGTGATAACATTCAAAAAAGTCAAAGTCAAATCATAAACACTTTAATCATGTACACAAAGTAAGTTTATATCATATTTTACACAATTTCATTTCTATGTAAAGACGCAAAATGTAATAAAAAAAAAGCCAAATGGGGTACAGATGAATAGACTATTAAACTGTAAGCCTCTTGTTGCAATGCAAAAGCATGCATGCAGAGGTAGATACAGGTAAAAAGGTAACGGTAAAGGTGTTCCCATAACCCATGCGGTGTGAGGTGTCCGAGACCTCAGCTTCTCCAGGGGCCAGCATTTCGAGGGCAGCACCCATCTCCTCTCCCTCACTGCTTTACCTTCCCTGACCCTAAAGAGGCAGGTACAGGGCCTCCACTTACACATCCAGAGTTCACAATTCACAGATGTGTGCGTAGACAGCCCACATTGCAACACCAGCAAGGCAAAGGATTCAAGGTGAACTCATCACACCTCTCAACCTTTGTCCTTAAAGTTCAGTGGGAAGCAAGCTTGACTGTATTTCAGATGCTCCTTGTTGGTAGATTTTTTTAACTAGAAAAACATTATGGGAAACAGATCTATATGTGTTCTCTGCATTTCAGTTCTTCGTTATCAGTGATCTGTAGGCAATAATCCCTACTTACGTGTGCAGGGTATAACAGAGTGACAAGATGCAGTCTCTGAAAATGAAACACTAAGTGCAAAGCGTGAAAAAAAATGTTTGTATGTATGTATGTATGTATGTATGTGTGTATGTATGTGTGTATGTGTGTTATGTGTGTATGTATGTGTGTATGTAGGTATGTATGTA
The DNA here is from genome assembly GCA_028751875.1 of Rapana venosa. Lineage (NCBI taxonomy): Eukaryota > Metazoa > Mollusca > Gastropoda > Neogastropoda > Muricidae > Rapana > Rapana venosa. The sequence continues at coordinate 45,716,296 of CM054150.1, read as the reverse complement.
TGTGGTAGTAGGTAGGTATGTATTGTATGTATGTATGTATGTATGTATGTGTGCGCGCGTGTGTGGTGTGTGTGTGTGTGTGTGTGTGTGTGTGTGTGTATGTATGTATGTATGTATGTATGTATGTATGTGTGTGTGTGTGTATGTATGTATGTATGTATGTATGTATGTATGTATGTATGTATGTATGTATGGGAAATGTTGCCTCAGAGAAGAATCCTCAGAAATACAAGCACTTCATTTCCAGGTGACTGCAGGCATTTAGAAGCAGACACAGGCATTCCCCCTAAGCAAATAATGCAAACCACAAATCACTGGCGTACCTGTCAATAGCTCAAGCAGTGAAGTTTGCATAGGAAACATACAGTATCACTTCATCACAATCATACAAAACACATGAACAATGAGAGAACAAGTATCAGCACTCTGATTTCAATCCGTTTTGGACCAGTCTCTGGTAATACTATATGAGGTGGAGTGGCCCGTGTTCTTACACCCCTTTTTCTAAAAAGTTTGCTGTCCCTTTTGTGTAAAACATAAGCAGATAAAATTAAAAAAATAAATAGGTAAATAAATCAGCAATGGCCAATGGCATGGACATCCCCACAACACCCAGCATGCAATCTCCAACCCGTAGAAGGATGGGCTCTGCCAGGTTCAACTTGACCACAACACACTGCCTGAAAGTTCCCAAGCGGTGCCCAGGTGACTCCTCCAGGATTGAAGGGTGTATGTACCTAGTATCATGTACATGTATGTTCATTACAGACAGCACTCACTTACCTCCATGCTTCTGCAGAATGTGGAAGACCTGCACCAGAAGGATCGTGCAGGGCCAGTGCCAGACACAATGACCTTCACCTCACTGTCTCTCAGGGCAGCAGACCCACCGGCTATCTCCAATCTCACGCCATCTGACAAAGCAGTTTCATGGAAGCGGGAATGGGGGGTTATATATTACTGATAGATTATGGCAAAATAGATCCAACAATTTACCCATAATACTGGACATCAAATCATGGATCTAGGGTGCATACATGCAGATATACACACCTCAGGCATGCAATATGGATGTATAGCACAGTATGTATGCATGCATAAGATGTATGGTTACACTGGTATGCATTCATCCGTGTATGCTTACACACACACACACACACACACACACGCACACACACACACACACAGAGTCACACACACACAGAGTCACACACACACACACACGCACGCACACACAGAGTCACACACAAACACACACAGAGTCACACACACATATACTGTTATTGTATAATTTACATCACACACACACACACACACACACACACACACACACACACACACACACACACACACACACACACACACAAAACAGATGACAAAAATGACAAAACTGCATGCACATGGAGACTGCATGCAAAAAAAAAGTTCATGAGTGCTTATTCCTTTATCTTAGAAATAAGAGAATAAATAAATAGATACACAAAGAAAAACAGAGCATGAGTACACACACACACAGAGTAACACACACAGAGTAACACACACACACATCACACACACACAGAGTACACACACTCTCTGTCTCACTCTCTCTTTCATTATGGAATTTTGAGCAAGACTGCTACATGCAGTTACTCCCTTTCCCCCATGTAGCTCTGACTTATATATCCCCCCCCCCCTCCCCCCAAAAAATAAGAAAAGACAAAACAATTAAAGGAAACATCATTATCCACTTATTCTCTTATATACCTCCCTAACTGTCAAGTGTGTGTGTGTGTGTGTGTGTGTGTGTGTGTGTGTGTGTGTGTGTGGTCATGAAAATCAGTACTCCTGTATCTTACTTTTTGCTTAAATGATTTTTAAAGTGTGTGTGTGTGTGTGTGTGTGTGTGTGTGTGTGTGTGTGTGTGTGGTAATGTGTGTGTAAGTTTATGTCTTTACTAGTCAATGGTCATTATGGTGTGTGTGTGTGTGTGTGTGTGTGTGTGTGTTTACTAGTCAATAGTCTTTATAAAATTGTGTTCATATATTGGTGTGCGTGTGTGAGGGCGTGCATGCCTGCATGTGTAAATAATAAGTTTATGTCTTTTCCAATCAATGATTTTTACAACACTGTATTCCTACATTGGTGTGTGTGGGTATGTGTGTGTGTGTGTGTGTGTGTGTGTGTGTGCGCGCGCGCGTGCATACGCTGTGTGTGTGAGTGCACGTGCCTGGATTTGTGTGTATGTGATTTTTTTTAAAAACTATCTTGGAATGTTCATAACAATTTGAAATGTATTTTCTTGTGTCTTTTGAGATAATTATACGTATCACTGTGACTGTCAGTATTGTAATTGCCCTTCATGGGATGATTAAAGTGTTTTTGACTTGACTTGACTTGAATACTCTCCTCCCACATGCCAGACCACAACACAAAGACTTGAAAGAGATCACAGTCACCTTTAAATTTATGGATAAAGGTCTCCAGCTTTTCCACAGCTTTGTAGTAACATGTCGCCTCAGCCTGTGAGAGTCCTTTCCTGTAAACCACAGACTCCACTGCTCTGTCCAATGCCTTAATGTGCTGGAATGACGGCTTTGGGATAGTGACTAGCAAATCTTCAGGTTTTGACATCTGAAAAAAAATGGTGGATTGTGTTTCAGTCTCTCTTTTGTGGGGGGCTTTAACTCTGTGTGTGTGTGTGTGTGTGTGTGTGTGTGTGTGTGTGTGTGTGTGTGGTAATATCTTCAGTTTAATGTCTATTCATATTTAGTGATTTTAGACAGGGGAAAAATCTAACAAGAAAAAGCGAACAATAACTGAAAAATGTCATATAACAGTATTGAATGAAAACCAACTTTAACATACTACAAATGAATTATCAGACTTCTTATCAACGCTAACACAATGTCTCACAGTAATGATGGTTCAGACAAAATCTGATCTAATGACAAACTAGGCACAGCAGGTAAAAATGCTTTTAAATGACCACAACCAAAAATAACATGACTATTTGTAATCTTCTCCCCACAGATACAGTTTACATCTTTCATGTACTTTGTCCTCAAAGCATTTAGTTTAAATCTGTAAATGAGGGATAACAAATTTCTGCGATTATACCAACCACACACTTTGTCAGAAATGAAAGGATTTTGAAAATCTATCACACTGCTTGTACAGCTATTATAAAGACAATAGCCAGACTCATTTAAAAATCATCTCTCTGAAATGCTTCCAGCAAGAGTTTATGTCTGTGTTGCAAGTGTGTTTTTTATTTAATTCTTATTTATTTTTATTTTATATGTGTGTGTGTGTGAGTGTGTGTGTGAGGTAAAGGTGTCCCATAACCTATCAGGCTGTAGGGGAACGAGGCATCAGAGACCCCACTTCTCTAGAGGCCAGCATATTGAGGGTGGTGTCCATCTCCTCTCCCTTGCTGATTTACCTTCCCTGGCCCTAAAGAGGCAGGAACCCATTTACAACTGGGTGAACTATACTGAAGCCAAGGCATGCAAGCGGTCACCCATCCGAATTGGTTGGGGGAAAGCGAGTGCTCCAACCACTGAGCTTTCCCATCCCCTATCCCGTCCTAAATATATATAGTAGTAACAAATTACTTTAAAAGAAAATAACACTGACACAGTGACAGATAGTTCATAGATCTAAACAGTACTCAAATCAAACACACAAAGATTTGACTGGGGTCTAGACACAGGAAGTAATATTTTAAAAAATCCATCGACTGACTTACATTATATATTAATGCTATCACTGACAATACATAGTATCTAGTTGCAAAGATGACATATGACTTTTTGTAAAGTTATAAAATAATTTCAAATTTGTGATTGTTTAATTGGTGGAGGGAGTTGAAATTCCTTTAAAAAACCCCACCTGTTTGTGGGAATATTGATGAAACATAGATGCTGACCTAGCCATACATAATCGAATCAGTCAATTTGTTGGTTCACTAACTTTGAACAAAGGAAAATGGCATCAGTTTGAAAATATATCATAGCAGAAGCTGCTATTTAGCAGGTCACTTCCCTGATTCTGAGTTGATCAGTGTAATTCACTCTTTGCTGGCCAATTTTCTCAAAAACTGTACATCTAAGAAAATCATAGAAAATTCATTGCATTTCCCTTTTAGTGTGTTAGCATTTCGCTGCAAAAGATATCCCAAATCAAATTCAATATTGTGGGTTCTAAAACTTATTTAATATTTTTTAAAATTCTTTTTAAAAAAATATTCTGCCTCTTGTTTTTCCTTCACAATCAACCTTTTTCCCAAAAGACTGTGTGTTCCTAAAACCAACTTTAATAACTTTAATCATTTCTGTCCCTGCCCTGAACAACCAACTCCCCGCCCCCATCACCCTGCCAGAGTGCACAACCTTTGTGTGTGTGTGTGTGTGTGTGTGTGTGCGCGCGCACGCACGGGCGTGTGTGTGTTTACATTTGAATTTGTAAAAACTATTAATTGTGCACGTGTGTGTGTTTACATTTGAATTTGTAAAAATCTATTAATTGTAACTGGCTGCATGTGAAAGACTAGGATGAATGAAAGCGGTTTGATTTATTTTTTGCAAGATATAGCACTGTATAAATTCCATGTATTATTATTATTATTAGATTATATATATATATATATATATATATATCCACCATCAAGTTCCTGTTCAAGTCCTACATACTTTCAAAACTGATTTGATGTTTAACACACAGTGAAAGTTGCATTCCATCACTATTATACTATTAAAATGAAAATGTACTTCAGTAAACTAATAACATGTGAGTGTACAGTGCTTTGACTGAGCTTACATTATGAAGATGCAACACAATACTAAAGTTATTACATTACTATCATCATCATTATTCATGACATTTCCACTTAATAACTTATCATGCAGAGACAACATTAGACTGATTAGTCAAGCCATAAAAGCACTTTTCAATGCTAAATGAGTAACCGACTAATCAGAGTCAGAGTCACAAGCTGATTGTAGACAAAATTTGAAAAACCAATGTTTTGATTTGGTGTTAACAGACCTAGAGTTTCACACAGTGAAATTACTTTGAAAAATGTTCCACTTTTACAAGAGTGTAAAATTCACTTATTACTTAAGAAAATATGGATCCTACAACTGTACAAGCAGAACAGCTTGATTCTTTTAACTAATTTAAGAAGGAGAAAAAAGGCAAACTTTCAAAAACTTCACATCAACAGACTCATGACCTGCTACTAGTAATACCTGATCACAGTTTATTTTCAGCTTGGCTACATCTCATAGAATCTTTAACACAAAAGCAAACAGGGAGATCAACACAAGAACGAGAACAACAACAAGGTGCTCTACTGCTACAGGATTTCATCAGTGTTTCCGAGAATGCTTCAAAATTGATGAGTTTGAACAGCTCAAGGC
>CM054150.1:45625894-45705894 GCA_028751875.1 Rapana venosa | reverse complement strand
CATATATTCACACAATAAAAACAAGAAACAAAACAAAAGAAGAAATCTAAACCTATACAGTCATTGAGGGAGAGAATGTGAGTGAGTGAATGAGTGTGTGTGTGTGTGTGTGTGTGTGTGTGTGTGTGTGTGTGTGTGTGTGTGTCTCAGGGATAATACTAAATATATAATACTCACAGAGCACACGATCAACACCAACACTTTTTAATTATACTCATACAAATTGAATGTCATGATAATAAAAATAAGTGCAATACCCATACACTCACACAATAAAGAGGGGGGAAACCCCAATAAGGTCATAAAAAGAACATCTACACATTGTAAGTAATAGAGACATTCTTTTTTCCCAGGATAATGAATAAGTACTCATGTGCTTTTTACATCCAGTCCCCGCCCTTAGGGTCACATATAATAATGAACTCAGGACTCATACTTTCAAACAGTAGAAGCAAAAGGAAAAAAAAATTAAAAAGAAAAAGAGAGAAAAAGAAAAACAACAACAAACAACAGACTGTCTTGAGAGAAATGGTACTGACATGTGCCGGTAGGAGCGGATGACAAAATAACATATATATGTACACTGGAACTGCATGTAACCCCCCCCCCCAAAAAAAAAACAAAAAAAAACAACAACCCCCCCCCCCCAACCCCCCCCAAAAAAAAACCACCAACAACACAACAAAAAACCAACAACAACAACCCACAACAACCAAACAACAACTCCCCCCTCCCCCTAAAAAAAAACAAGAAACACAAAAAAAACAACCCCCCCTCACCGCCCCCCCCCCCCCCCCCCCCAAAAAAAAAAAAAGCCCAACCAAAAAACCAAAACAAAAGAAAAACAAAAAAAAAACCAACCCCAACAATTTGATTGCTTATTCCATTATCCTTGAAAGAAAATGAAAAGAAAATGATTGCTTGCGTTCCTACAGTGTTGACCCAGCACTTGCATAAGAAGACTATGTATTGTGACTAGGGGGCTAGCAGCCAACTCAAAACTGAGAAGGACAGTGTTTGCTGAAAAAAAAAATACAAACCGACCAATTTGTGCAAAATCAAATGAAATGTTTCTCACAAAAGAGTTTTTTTTTCTTTTTTTTTCTTGGGCAATGGTAAGAGCTGTACATGTGTTTACGTTTATAAAAAAACAAACAAAAACCGTTGAAAATGGGCCAAAACTTATCTGGAGTTTAGCCACAGAAAACATTCTCCCCGCCCCACTTCAGGGGCAATAACTAACAACACGGAAGTCGCAGATTGCTCTGCTCTTAGGCAACAAGGAGATAACAACAGTGTGACGAAACTTTCATTTCAAGAAGAATAGGATAGGGAAAGTAGCCTTCGATTTTCGTTCTGCACAGGTCATCCAAGATCAGATCAAAAAGGCCAGCTATGGCCGAAGCATCTACAACCGCAGAGGTGACAGTCGCTGGGAAGGTGGCTTTTGCAGAATTGTGTGGACTGTTGGAAAAATTGTCCAAAACGAAAGGAAACGACAAAAAGAAACGAGTTTTGAAGGATTTCGTGGACACATGGCGGCGTTTGCATTCCGAAACACACACTGATGATGCAGAAACAACAGTAAGGAGATCGTTGTTTCACAGTATTTTTTAAATGTTACATTATCAATGCTGGTAGGCTGCCCAGATCCATATTGTGCACGTTTTCCCAGCTCCCCCTCCCCAAAGAACTTACATGTACACACACACACACACACACACACACACACACACACACACACACACACGCGCGCGCGCGCACGCACGCACGCACGCACGCACGCACACACACACACACACACACACACACACACACATTGTTTCTCAATCTGACTGTAACTCTGATAGTCTGATGTAGAATCGTTTTAAAGGAAAAATCTGTCGCGACTGAAAGTGATAGACCATACATTGGGATACAAAACAACACAACAGTTTAACACACGAATACAAATATTTTAACATTAAAAAAATCATGAGAAATTCATGTAGGTTACAACCATTGCTAAAAGCAGTCAACAAGTAAACAGTGCCATATAAATTGGAAAGAAAAACCCCACAATAGCACAAATTGGCATCACAGTGTCGGACAGACATTTTTCTGTACTTGACAAAGACTTGAAAGAGTATACATCCATCCACACATGTATGCTTGTACACAAGTAGGCAAGTACTGATGCATGCATGTGCATGTGTGTGCACACACACATGGATGCACATTCCCTTTTCTCTGCAATTTTGCATGCAGGTTAGCTTCTCGTGAAGTTCCTGGTCATGAGTTGGGGTTTGGTTGATCAGCTGAGTAGCAGCGGCTTTTAAGTTTAAATAGGAGGAGGTCTTGACTTGAGTTAGGAGGAGGAGAGTCCGTCTTTGGCTGATGTTCGTTGGTCCCCATTCCAGCGTTGGCTGTTGGGCGCCGCATGGTGTTGTCTATTTGGAAAGCAGGGGGGGGGGAGCAGTACCTTGGAGTAGTTCAGGCTCCTGTGAACCCAGTCTTTGTTTTTTGTTGTTGCGGCGTGTCCGTCCTGTCAACGTCTTCCTCAAGGTGCAGTATTGCGCCTTACTTCCTGTGGTGTTGGCTCTTCTTGGAGAGCAGAGGGGAACAACCATCTTTGAGTGGTTCAGGCTCCCGGGGACCAGTCTTCGTTCTTCGTTGTGCTGTCTGTCTTGTCAACGTCTTTCCTGGGGTGCAGGAGTGCACCATATTCCATTCCAGTGACAGGTTCCTGTGGGTGCCTCCAGTGGTGGAGTCGTGCCTGGAGAAGGTGCAGCCTGGTGTGCCCTGAGGAGTCGCCGACGTCTTGTCTCTTGACCCTCTGCCCCTTTATTCCCTGGATCCACTTTTTTTCCCCCACAACCCGTTTCCCTTCTCCCTGCTGCCCTGTCCACCCGGAACCCTCCTTGAGGACTTCGGCCTGCCCTGAGCTATCCCTCGGTGACTGTATGTGGGAATCAGATCGTGACTGTGAGGGAAGTGGGAGAAGAACATTCCTCAAGCTGGTTTCTGAACTGTGCAGAAGAGGGGAGGGTATTATGGATAGAGTTTAGAGTGTGGCTGGTGATTGATTCTGTGTGTCTGTGTGGAAGCGAGTTTAAGTATTTGTCTTGATGTGATTGTTTTTGGATTTTGGAAAGAAAAGTCTGGAACTTATTCTTCGGTGTTCTGTATTTGGTGTTGTCGGGAAGATAGTTAGAGAGGGCATGGGTGGGGGTTTACCGTTTAGCCACAATCCCTTAAGGAGCGTGACAATGTCCTGGGTTTGAATCCCGTTCAAGACGATTTTTCCCCACCTATTAATATCAGTGCAGACTCCACTCTCCCAAAAGCCCTTTGGATGAGACTATAAACCGAGGTCCTGTGTGCAAACACATGCAGAACATCTTGCACATACGTTAACTCCTGTTCTGCTTTTCAAAAGAGTAGGCCATTGTGTGCTGGTGGGAACAGATAACAAAATTTACAAAACTGCATACACATGGGGGACTGGATGTTATTATTGTTAAAAAGCACATGAGTGCTTATTCCATTATTCTTAATATGAAAGAATAAATAAATTAATAAAAAAACCACAAATGAGTGCTTATTTATCATCCTCAAAAGAAAAGATATTGATTTGGAAAAAAATTTGACATGTGCATGCACATACACACACATAGAGACATACACAAACACACACACAGAGTCCACAGTCCATTATCCTAAAAAAAGAGAATGAAATAAAGATTAAAAAAAAGATACACACACAGTCATACACTCATGCACACACACATACACACACACTTACACACATACACACACTTACACACAATCACACACACAGACACCCACACCCACACCCACACACACACACACACACCCCCCCACACACACACACACACACACCAGAGACAGATAGTACATTGTCATGTTAGAAAAAGAAACTTGTATAAATTTTACAGTTTTGAATAGCAGTAACTGAGTAAGCCTGATCGTTCAATATTGACTATTGTATACTATGAAGTAATAGTGATGATGATGATAATAACAATGATTATTTATCATTATCACAAGCCCACTCATAAAAACGTTCAAAGAGTTTTCTCTTTGTGTCTTCAGACAGATTCATTCTATCCAGCCATGCGTCTGCTGCTGCCTCATTTGGAAAGGGAACGAGTGGCTTACGGCATCAAGGAGGTATGTGACTTTGTAAGCTGTTCTGTTCACACACACACACACACACACATACACACACACGCACGCACGCACGCACGCACGCGCGCACGCACACACACACACACACACACACTCACTCAAACACACACACACACACTCACTCGCGCGCGCACACACACACACAACCACACAACACACACACACACACACCACACAACACACACACACACAACACACACACACACACACACACACACACTCACTCAAACACACACTCTGGAAGGAGGAGGGGTGGGTGAATGAGAAGGGGGTTGTCAAATTCTGGATGTTTGTGGAAGCCCATATGTAAACATCTTCATTACTTTCAGCCTTATATTAAGTGCTGAATAAATAACTTAAGTGAACATGGTGTATTAAGAAAAAAAAATCTTCTCTTTGTTATGACATGACAGAAAAAAGTAGGCAGTTTATTCTGTAAATTTGGAGACCATTGTTTGCAACATCATCTTACCCCTAGAGATGTTAGGGATCCTTTGCATTTTATAGAGAACACAATCTACTCCATAAAACATTCACAGGTTGGGCAATTGTGGATATTATTATAAAGAACTATTTAACTATTTAAATATTTACTCTTGAGATAATATGAAAAAGAAATCACTACACTCCAAACTGTTTTAGAAATATTTTTGGCATACTTTTTGATTGGATAACTATGAATATTGATCAAATATACCCAAATCATATATTATATAAATCAATATCCCAAACAATTCCCCCCCCCAACACCCTCCCCCTTCCAAAAAAAAAACGATGGCTAAGTTCATTTGGGAAAAAAAATGCACCCGATCTACTTACACATATATACACATAAATTCTGTCTCTTTGTGTTGTAAAACTTTATAATAATAGAAGACTAACAGCTTCTCATCCAGCTCAATCAACAGTTTTTCTGTCTGGTTTAAACTGGCAGAGGAGGGAGGCCTTGAGATCTACGTGTTCAATACTGGGGAGAATGACCTCTGAAGACTGTGCATTAAACTGCTTATCTGTTCATTGTTCATTGTGTTTAGAATGGCTTCAGAAGACCGCATCACGCTGCTTTTCTGTTACGGCCTTGTTCCACGGTTTCAGAATGGCCTGGCTCGCTTGATGATCAAAGTGCTGTGTCTGGGCAAAGAGAGCGCTGATGCACAGCGCCTTCTCAACTACCGCGCTGTCAAGACTGCCAGGGGGGTATGTATGTTACACTACACTGATTAATGGGATAGCGTTGATAGTCTTTTTCTCTCTCTCTCTTTCTCACTCTCTTTCTCTGTGCGTTCACTTACTGATGAAAGTGCGTAGTGCTTGGTCTTCTCCTGTGCTTGCAATTTTGCAGGAAATGTGTGCTCTGGCTTCAACTGGTACGTTTGGACTTCAGAGCAGTTCATTTCGTTGTACAGGTCGCATGCTGGGTATGTTCGTGTTTGCGTAACCCACTGAATACTGACATGATGTACGGGATCTTAAGGCATTTGCAGGTCTGCATTTGAAGTTGACCTGGCAGATTGTAAAAGTTCTCACCCTTAATTACCAGATGCAGCCGAGATTCAAACTCGTGACTTCATGGACCCATGGGATTGAAGTCAAACGTTCTTAACCACTTAGCTATAGCATCCATTCAATCATAGTTTGATTGATGTTCTCTAGAAAAAAATAGAGGAAGAATGTTTATAAATTCTGAAAATGTTTTAGATTTAAGAAAATATATACAAAAATCTTCTGTGTTTGTCTGTTTGGTTTATCTGGGACTTACTAGCCTATTCGTAGGGTTAGCTGATCTCAAGTAACAATTGTGTACTTTTGGATTCCAGCTTAAAACTTTTCTCAGCTATCAGAGTATCAAGACATAAAGAAAGAATGTATTCACCATCTACAAACCTGGTTACATATATATTGTAGGTGTCATTGTAAAATTTGAAATATCAGATTACATTAAAATATTTGTACTTAAGTTATGAATAAGTTTTCACTATCTGCTAAAGTTCTAGTATATTTTCATTTGTAAAAGCTTACAATATCTACCCTGCTTGTTTATGGCTTTTTGGGGGGTGGGGGGTGGGTTACAAGAAATGTTGTTTGAAATATTTGTAATTTTTCCTTGCAGTCTTAAAAATGATAATCCTGCCGAAGTTGGAAGTGCTGGGCCTGACTTGTCAGGGTCTTAATGGCAGTGCATTGCAATTTTGCTCATATGATGGATAACAATAGTTACTGTCTGTGCATTCAATGAAGAAGAAGAAGAAGAAGAAGAAGAAGAAGAAGAAGAAGAAGAAGAAGAAATGATAATATCAAAGCCTTTTGTCAGAAAAACTGGCCTGACCACTATCTGATAGTGATATCACAATGTGATAGTGACACCTAAGGTATTGTTACTGCCACAGGATGCCGGCGACTTTGCCACCATGGCCTACTTTGTGCTCAAGCCGCGGTGCCCGGAGCGGGGATCTCTGACCATTCAGCAGGTCAACGACGCGCTCAACGCCATCGCCTCCAACAACGCTGCCAAGAAAAAGGATGCCGTGGAAAACAGTATTCTGTACCTCCTGAAAAATCTGTCCGCCCTGGAACAGAAGTGGCTTGTGCGGATGATTGTGAAGGTGAGTTAAGAGAAGAGGAGAGAGAGAGAGAGAGAGAGAGAGAGAGAGAGAGTGCGAGCGCAAATATAAAAAGAGTTTTACTTGAAGATTGCAGACTTTATAACAGCAGAGATGGGCTGCTAGAAAGTGAAGGTTAAAATTTAGCACAATGCTAAGGGATTGTGTGCCTACCACAGAAGCGAACCCAATCATTCGATTTTGAATTGCCAAAGACTTGAGATAGAAAAAAATGTCCTCAGAGCATCGTCTTTTTTTTGCTTAACATCTCTACCATTGTGTGTGTGTGTGCATGTGTGTGTGTGTGCATGTGTGTGTGTGAGTGTGTGTGTGTGTGTGAGTGTGTGTGAGTGTGTGTGTATCTATATGTTAGGGATGCACAAACGCAATGACACATGCGCTCACACATGCACAAAGACGCACATTTTCCATTCATGCATCCTGTTGCAGGAACTGAAGGTGGGTCTGAGTCAGGCCTCTGTTCTGTCTGTGTACCACACAGACGCTGAAGATTTCTTCAACGTCAACAACAACTTGGAAAAGGTGAGTGCTCTGAGAAAGTGACTGTCATTAGTTTGATTTTTTTGTTGATCAGATTAATTTCTTTCTGTCCCCTTCCCCCACTGACAAAAAAAATGTTGTTGATGCATTGTTCATTTACTTATAGTTAAATATTGTCATGACTTTTTTGTGTTAAACAAGAGCAAATGTTTTTTATTCTTCTTTTTTGTGTATTTGTTTTGATTTGTTTTGCTGTTGTTTTTGATGATAAGGATTTAAATTGGTTATTAGATCATTCATGTGCAGAAATGTAGACAAAGATTTAGAAAGTTGTGGGTTTGACATTTTTTATACAAATTTGCTCATGGTGATAAGTTTTTCTTGATCAATTTCTTCTTTATTAAAAAAAAATGTCTTGTGAGATTGAATAAAACTTTGTGCAAGCGATCATCATTTTCAGGTAAGGTTTATTTTAGGTGTGTGTGTGTGTGTGTGTGGGTGTGTGAGTGTGTTGGTAGAGCGTATGTGTGTATGTATGTGTGTGTATGTGGTGTTTGTGTGTGTGCATGCATGTGTGTTTGAGAAAAATATTTTGTTCACTAAATGCATCAGTTTTAACATAACTATGCTTTTTTGAACAGGTGTGTCGGCTTTTACGAGATCCAACCACGCGTATGCACGAAATTGGGATTTCTGTGTTTTCACCTTTCACTCCCATGCTGGGTGACAGAGCCTCACCTGATAAGGTGAGAAGAAGGAAACAGAAGGTTTAGATTTGGTGATCTTTTGTAGGTGTGTAGGATATATAGAAAATGTGTGGAAATACAGTGCACTTAGAGGTTGTGTATGTGTGTGTGTGTGAAAAGAGAGTGGGAGAGAAAGAGAGAGTATATGGCTCTACGCTTATGTACAATTTAGCTAACTTGTTATGTTTTGTTGTGATTGTATGCTTTGTCTGTGTGTGTGCAAGTGTGTGTGTGTGTGATATTGCCATGTGTGCATGTATGTATGTGTGTCACTATGTGTATGTCTATATTTGTGTGTCTCTGTGTATAATATGTGCGCTTTTGATATATGTAAGTTGCCATTCCCCACATAAAAAACCTTAAAAAAGTATCTGTTAAGAGTTTTAACAGAATAAGAAGAATGTTGTCGTGAGATAATTTTTTTTTTTTGTGCTGCCTATCTTCTGTGAGCCACAGAATCAGAGACGATTTTCTTTTATTGCATGATGATCAATGATGATGAGGATGATGTAACAATGCTACTATGAAAGTGCATCTGTTTTGAGGCGATGTGACAGGGCTGTACTCTGCGCTTCCTATCATAATATGCCCTGGCATCAACCGGCCCCAAGAGATATAGACACCTGTAATGTTGGCCAGGTAATTGAAGCAACTCTTTCAAAATCGCATTGTAAAGTGGATGAAGCTTGACCGTGTGTTCTAAGTCTTCCCAATGAGCCCATAGCAATATTACTCTAGGTAGGAGCCAGCCAGAGTCCGAAACAATCCCTTTGACTCTTATGGGATTTGAACCTATGCCTTTCCAGTCCATTACCCAAGGTGCTAATCACTGCGCCAAGGCGGCTGGTCTGGTGAGAGATTTTTAGCTTCAAGAAATTTTGCTGTCTGTTGCAAAGGTTGAGAAGCTGATGGAAGGACGGCCATATTTCATTGAAACCAAACTGGATGGCGAGAGAGTGTTGCTCCACAAGAAGGGGGATGAGTACAAGTATTTCTCACGCAGGTACTATGTTACTAGTTTTTGTTGTTTTCGTTGTTGTCTTTTTGAAAGTATTGTGTGAGTGTGTGTGTGTGTGTGAGTGTGTGTGTGTGTGAGTGTGTGTGTGTGTTTTTAAAAACAAATTGTAGTTTAATCTTTTATTCATTTTAGTCTTTTATTTCAAGGATAATGGAAGTCATCCGGATGAGACTATAAACTGAGGTCATGTGCAAATGCACGCAGAACATCTTGCGCACACGTGAAAACCCATTTTGCCTTTTGGAAGAGTAAGCCATTGTATGCCAGTAGGAATGGGTGACGACCCCCTCCCCCCCAAAAAGCCCCCATTTTATTTATATTTATTTATTTATTTATTCTTTTATATTGAGGATAGTGGAATAAGCACTAGCACATAGGTGTCATGTTTAGACACCATCCCCGTAGTTGGAATGTGTCTTCCTAAATGGTGGGGAGGTCGGGGGGAGGGGTGTGGGGGAGAAACGATTGCATACACAAAAATCTCACCCTTGGTGAACCCTGGAGCTCTAGCTGAGGAAAAAAACCCCCCAAAAAACCCAACAAAAAACGCAAAACACCAAAAAAGCATAAAGCAATAAGCACTCGTGTGCTTGTATACATCCAGTCCGTGTGTGCACGCGGTTTTGTAAATTTTGTCATTCGTTCCCATCGCTACAGATGGTCTACTCTTCTGAAAGGCAGAACAGGTTTTAACATGTGCGTAAGATGATCTTTATGCATTTGCACATGAGACTGCCAGGGGAAAAAAAAAGTGCCCTTGAATGGGCTTCTTGGTGGTGGTTCAAACATGAGCTTGAAGTGTGTGTGTGTGTGTGTGTGTGTGTGTGTGTGTGTGAGTATGTGTGTGTGTGTGAGTATGTGTGTGTGTGTGAGTATGTGTGTGTGTGTGTGTGTGTGTGTGTGTGTGTGTGTGTGAGTGTGTGTGTGTGTGTGTGTGCATGTGTGTGTGTGTGTGTGTGTGAGTGTGTGTGTGTGTGTGTGTGTGTGTGTGTGTGTGGTGAGTGTGTGTGTGTGTGTGTGTGTGTGTGTGAGTGTGTGTGTGTGAGTGTGAGTGTGTGTGAGTATGTGTGAGTATGTGTGTGTGTGTGTGAGTGTGTGTGTATGTGTCTGTGTGTATGTGTGTATATCTATGAATACTAACGTACTTGAAAATTTAGATCAATCTTTATGTGTAGTGTTGTGTTTTTTTGCTTCTGAGAATGGTACTTTCTAAGAATGATTTAAATTTCATGAGGATGGGGATAGAAATGATATTTGAATGTTTAGTATAGTTTCTCGCACAATCTGCAGAGATTGGCTGTGCGCTCATAAATTATCATCATCATCAGATCTCTTGTAAGTGGTTATGAATTAAGGTGTGAGTGTACAGATTTTTTTATCATTCCCCCCCCCCCCCCCCCTTCCTCCATCAGAGAAAGACAGAGAGAGACAGAGAGAGAGACAGAGAGAGAGACAGAGAGAGAGACAGAGAGAGAGACTGTGTGCCTCTGCATAAGTTGTAGTTAAATAACAATTTTTTAAAGTTCTTAACTTAAATAAAATATTTATGACAATATTACGAATTGCATAGTGCTTTAAAGTTTATCATTCATGAGTAATTGTCTTTTGTGAAAAAAAACCCTTGTTTTTTTTCCCATGATATTTCTGCTTTGTTTTTATTGTAGGAGTAGGTTTGTATTTTTCTTCTGTTCTCCCCACTTCTACGATCATGGCTTTGGGTATAGCAATCTTCATATGCTTTAGAAATCACAGATTCATTCATTCATTCATTCATTCATTCATTCATTCATTCATTCTTGTTTGACAGTGGCAATGAGTACACCAGTGTGTTTGGGGCGACACCATTCGACGGTACCCTGACACCCTACATTGCTAACTGCTTCAGGCCAGAAGTGGACACTTGCATTATCGACGGAGAGATGCTGGGTTATCACGCTGCCTCCAAAACATTTGGTCAGTGTGATATGCACCCATATACTGTCTTCATATCTATCAGACGTTTTGTGCATATAGTTGGGTTTGTTTTTATTAATGAACCCCCCACCCCCCCCCACCAAACCAAAAAGAATGCATACACAGTGGTGTGGTACTTAGACATCATCCATGAAGTTGGAAAGCGACTTTCTTAACCGCTTGATTGCCCCTGCCTGGAAATTTTATGGGATGAAATGTGCACTCTATACGCCAACAACCTGGACAATTTACGGGGTTGACTCTGTGTGTTTATTTATTGTTATAGTGAAATGTCATGCTAATTAGTTTGAGCTTGCCTGGAAGCTATCAGGGATTATTCTTCTAGTTCTTTCTTAGTTATAGGGACATGAACATAGCAAGAGGTATATAAGAATTTTTCTCCCTGGTATATAGGATGCATTTGCACTCAGAAGTGAAGAGGTTTATGGTAGGCAAAAAATGGTTGTGCTTGCAAAAAGTCTCACCATTGGTGAACCTTGGAGCTCTAGGTGATTAAGGAAAGAAAAAGAAGAAAAAAGAAAAAAGAAAGACAGACCTCCAACCTCATACATGGAGAGCATATTTAGCATCAGTGACCTGAATATTTTAAGAAGTTGTCCCCCAAAAGTGCAGACAGAGCCATGTGGAGGGGCAGAGTAGTGTCATGCAGTGCAGTGACCAGCACTGAACTCTGTCATGCTGACAAGTGAAACCAGGTGAGGTTTGGGGTATGTGGGTGGATGAAATGGAAAGGTGAGGGTAGACTGATTTCCTGTTGAAGATAAGCCAAATGAAAACAGAGGTGATAGCACACAGCTGCCAGCATCCCCCACTTTCAGCTGCTGTCCATTCCATCCCAGCTGGTGCTAACTGTAGCAGGAACTGACCAAGCTTGGATTTGGTGAAAGGAAGGGGCTAATTTTAGTAAGGGCCCTGGACCCTTGATTGAGTTATGCTGGATTTGCTCTCTGAATGTATATCTATCTATATCTATCTATCTGTCTGTCTGTCTGCCTGCCTGCCTGCCTGCCTGCTTATCGATCTACCTATCTACCTACCTACCTATCTGTCTGTCTGTCTGTCTGTCTGTCTGTCTGTCTGTCTGTCTGTCTGCCTGCCTGCCTGCCTGCCTGCTTATCGATCTACCTATCTACCTACCTACCTATCTGTCTGTCTGTCTGTCTGTCTGTCTGCCTGCCTGCCTGCCTGCCTGCCTGCCTGCCTGCCTGCCTGCCTGCCTGCCTGCCTGTCTGTCTGTCTGTCTGTCTGTCTGTCTGTTCAGAGAGGATCAGGGATAGCTCAGTGGTCAGAGCACTCACTTTCCCCAGCTAAGGTTAAGCAGCATCGAGCATTGTTGCCACTTGGATGGGTGACCGTTTGCATGCCTTGGCTTCAGTACAGTACCCCAGTTCACCCAGCTGTAAATGGGTACCTGCCTCTTTAGGGTCAGGGAAGGTAAAGCATCGAGGGAGAGGAGATGGGAGCCGCCCTCAATATACTGGCCCTATGAGAAGTTGAGGTCTGTGATGCCTCGCTCCCCTATGACCACATAGGTTATGGGACATCTTTACCTTTACTTTTTTTTTTTTATATTCAGAGAGAGAGAGTGACAGAGAGGAGAGAGAGAGAGAGAGAGAGAAGAGGAGGAGAGAGAAGAGAGAGAGAGAGAGAGATGTGTGCAACGGTTAGTGACCTGTGGGTAATCACCAAGTATGAATGTATAAACAACAACTCCCCCCCCCCCCCCCCCCCCCCCCCCCCCCCCTTTATTTCATTCCAAGTAATTAATATATTGTGGGCAGGAACAAAGGGAGAGCAGTTTGACATCAAATCACGGGACGTGGCAGAGGCCAAAGGTTACCAGCCGTGTGTGATGGTGTTTGACGTGTTGCTGTATAACGGACGCGTGCTGACCAACCTGCCGCTACGTGAACGCCTGACATACCTGGAGAAAGTGGTGATACCTGTGGAGGGGAGGATTCAGATCAGTGAGCATAAGGAGGCACACACCAAGTGAGTGTGAATGTGTGTGTATGTGTGGGTGAGTGATGTGTGTGTGTGTGTGTGCATGTGTGTGCATATGTGTGTGTATGAAGAAGCATGCCTTCTAAATTTTCAATTAAAAAAAAATCATTTATAAACTGCATTCAGACTGTAATAGCCTTCTGGCCACACCAAAACTGATAAATTTGTTGATCTGGCTGTAACGTCCATTGCATCATATGCCTGGTCACTTCATCAGCAAACTTTTCAACAGTGTCTTAATACAAAAGTAAAAATCTACCTGACAAAGTTTGGTGATCTCTAAATGATTTGCTGCTTTTTTGTCGAAGCACTTTATCTCGGATCATTCAGCCTTGAGGGTCTCTTTAAATCGCAAGGTAGCAGAAGTCATCAGCACTTGTTTGGAAATCATTCATCAGATTTACATAGTCATTGGCCCAGGCCGAAAGCTTTGTCAGATATTGATGAAAGAAGCTTTGTCAGATATTGATGAAAGCAGAACGCCAAGGTCTACGTTAAAATGTTTCTATGCTTTCGGATGTTTGATGAGAATGTCTTTGTCCCTGACAAGCTCTTATCACAGCAGTGTGTAATCCCCAGTAAAGGAAAAATACAGGCAATCTTCTCATCCAGCGTATACTTAAGTCTCACAGTGGTTCGCAGGTGTTGATGAGTGAGACAGACAGAGAGCATATTATGGGTGATTTCAGGGTGTTTAAGCCGGGGAATGTTCAACAACAGCAACAAGACTAGCATAACTGTGACCTGACAATGTTGAATCAAGACATAACTGCTAATGCTTGTCACAGCCACAAAGAAAATTCTTATTGCAATCATTAGAAAGCTTGCAAAATCAGTTGTGATACACACAACAAAGATCTCAAAGTCATGATCAGAAATAGATGGATGTCATTTTTGAGAACAGGGGTATAAGAAAATTCAGACAAAGGTCTGTGTACCGCTGCAGTTGGTCTGTAAGCTGAGGGGGGCTCTCTCTTCTTCTCTTGTTTGCTTTTACACTGTCAGATATGTCTTTTTCTCTTGTTCACTTTTACACCGTCAGATGTGTCTTCTTCTCTTGTTTGCTTTTACATCGTCAGATGTGTCTGGAAAAAAGTGGCATGTCCTTTCCAGCTCCTCTCGTGGGCCGTACAGCTTGGTTTTTTTTTTTGCAAGGGTTATCTTTGTTGGCCACACAGCCTTCCTCAGGTTGCTGTATAGCATGCACCTTTGAAGGATGTGTTCGCCAGTCTGGTTTTCTTGGGGTCTGTGGACTGATATGGCTATAAAGAAGCTCCTGAGTAGGGAAATTCTGAACTGTGTACCTCAGTCCTAGAGTCAGTTCTGTTTTATCATTTCTGAACTGCCTCTGGCCTTACAAGGCCCTGGGGAGTCGGGGTGGTATTAAGCCATAATCCTCCATGTCATAATCATAATGTGTGCACCACCACCACCACCACCACTACTACTAATGCTGCCTGTTTCTTCCAACAGTCAGGAGTGTGTGGACGCCCTGAATGACGCCATCGACGGCCGTGAAGAGGGCATCATGGTAAAGGACCCGCAGACGGCTTACCGCCCCAACACACGCAAGGGGGGCTGGTTCAAGATCAAGCCAGAGTACGTGGGGGGCCTGATGGATGAGCTGGACCTGCTTATTGTGGGGGGCTACTTTGGGGAGGGTCGCCGTGGGGGCATGATGTCCCACTTCCTGTGCGGGGTTGCCGTGCCGACGGAGGATGGCAGCGACCCGGAAGTGTTTTATTCGTTTTGTAAGGTATTGTCATGAAAAATATGTATTTTCATTTTTGGGCTGGGTTTTTTGTTGTTGTTTTTTTTTTTGTTTGTTTCGTAAGGTAAGGTACCACTTTTGTTATGTTTCTGTTTTATTTTATTTTATTTTATTTTTTGTAAGGAATTGTGATTTCTTTCTTTGGATATGTCAATCCATTGTGCTTTGAATTGTTGGTTTGTTTGTTTGTGTGTATGATTACAAGGTTTATGTGTATATGACCTTGTAGTGCTTAGCAGTTTTGCTTTGGTTCTGGTTTTTAAAAAAAGAAGAGAAATAAGCACAAAGATAGGAAGGGATGTGTATTTTACAATCTTTAATTTCAAGAATAGTGAACACACAGCTGTCAGTGTCCCCTACTTTCAGCTACTCTCAGCTGCTATCCATTCCATCCCATCCCATCCCAGCTGGTGTTAATTATCACAGGAACTGACCACACTTGGACTAGGTAAAAGGAAGGGGTGCACTAAATTTAGCACTCTTGGCTGAGTAATGTTAGATTTGCGCGCTGTGAATAAGCACTCATGTGGTTTTTTACATCCAGTCCCTGTGTGCATGCAGTTTTGTAAATTTTGTCATCCGTTCCAACTGGCACACAATGGCATAAACATCCAAAAGGCAGAGCAGGTTTTAATGAGTGTGGCAAGATGTTCTGAGTGGATGGATGAAAGAGAGAGAGAGAGAGAGAGAGAGAGAAGAGAGAGAGAGAGAGAGAGAGAGAGAGAGAGAGTATTTGTCTAAGAAAGTTGGTTCTACCTACATAAAAATCAAAACCAGTGATAACTGTCTTGTTTGTTCAGGTTTTTTTTTGGTGTATGCTCAATGTATGTTTGTTTAGGGACCTTGATTATTATCTTATGTAAGGAAGAATAGTACCAAGACTTTGTTTTCTTTTCTTTTTTTACTTTATTTTATTCTCTTATTTCGAGGACAATGGAATAAGCACTGGTGTGCTTTTTTACATCCAGTCCCTGTGTGTTATGCAGTTTTGTATATTTTGTCATCCATTGGAAAAAATGTTAGTTCAGAATAGGAAAGTATTAATGTTGTTTGTTAATATAAATTTGTATTTTGTATAACATTATTCAAGTATTTTGTTGTTAGACAAATAACACACCTATCATTGTAAGCTCTTTCCTTAACTACTAGACTGCCTTACCCCGGAAATTTTCTGGGGCTAAACGTGCACCCTATACGCCTTACAACCCGGAAAATTTCCGGGGTGTCGAACCGAAGTAAACAAGCCTGCTTCCTTGACTACAGTTAAAGGGAAGAACTCCAAAATTAATGGAGATCACTCTCCTGTTGCTTGGCAACATCCAGCCGCAAAAACGGTAGCAAAAACGATAATTTTTTAGCTCGTATATTGTGTTTTTATGCATGACTGCTTGGGAAGTTCTTGTTCAAAATGGCTGACACTTCTTGTTGAAGGCATAAATAACTTTACACAGCTGTAAAAGGGGCAAATAAAACTGTAGATTTACCTAACAGTGATGAAAACGATCGTGTATGATTCAGGTGATCGTGCATTAAAAGAACAAGAATGAGATTTTGCCTGTACTTATGTTTGACGTTATTGAGATCGGGGGTACTCAGAATGACAGTGGTGATAAAGAAATCGTATTTTTGGTAAATTTTTTACATTTTAAATATATTTTCGCAGTGAAATATCATGCTAACTAATTTGAGCTTGCCTCGAAGTAATCTACGATATATATACTGTCATTGGGCAGACTATCAGGAATATTCATGTAGTAGTTTCTGAGTAAGAGGGATATGAACATAGCAGTGGTACATAAGAATTTTATTCCCCGGCATATAGGGTGCACTTGCACTGGGCAGTTAAGAGGTTAAGGCACGTCACTTCAGCTTACACATGTTCCTCAGATTTATCACCATGTTACTACCAGGTTTCTTTTGAACGGAACACATTTTGTTTAATTGAATATCACCTCACCTATCCTGTAGTCCCTTGGACTGTGGGGGCACTAATGAAGATTATGCAACCAGCTTCCTCCACTTTCTGCTGTCCTCTGCTTTCTGTAGCAATTCATTCCACTCAAGGCCAGTCCTCCACTCTCTGATGTTGTCTTCCCATCGTTTTCACTGGCAGCTTTTTCGTCTTCCTCCTTGCACTGTTCCCTGTAGGGCAGTCTGGGCCAATCAGTCACACACAAAGTGCCTCTCCTGCAGAAGTGTTGCGTCTGTCACCAGGTAGGGTCAGGTTACTCCAAGAAGCAGCTGGCGGAGTTCAACCAGCGACTGGCAGAGCATTGGCAGGCCTTCGACAAACGGAACTCCCCTCAGTGTTTGGTTCTGGCCTCTGGCTTCAAAGAGAAACCTGACGCATGGATCGAACCCAACAAATCTTGCATCGTGCAGGTATGGTATGAAGTTAAGGGCTTGTGTTGACAGAGAAAGTATAGTTTCTGGTGTCTCTGATAAGTTAATGGTTCATATGGCTTCAAAGACAAAATCTGATGCTTGGATCGAACTGGACAAATCATGCATTGTGCAGGTATGATATACAGTTTTAGAAGTGCTTTTGCTGCAGGAGAAAGTATATTTTCTGATGTCCCAGTAAGTTCATTGGTGGTAATGCACCTGCCTAGAAAGCAAAAAGTCCGGGTCGGAAGTGTGCAGTGGTTCAATCCCTGTTTGGGCCCAAAAGTTTTTCTCCATCCATTAGACCATGAGTGGTGGTCTGGGTGCTAGTCTTTTGGATGAGGCAATAAACTGAGGTCCCACGTGTTAAACAAAATTTATTTAGTGCATGTTAAAGAACCCATGGCAACAAGAGAGTTGTCCCTGGCAACATTTTGTAGAAAAGAGCCACTCTGCTAGGGAAGCAAATACAGTTGAAGACAGGAAAAGAAAAGAAAATAAAAGGTGGTGCTGCTCTTGTGGTGACATGCTTCTCCCGGGTAGAGCAGCCTGAATTTCATGCGGAGAAATCTGCCATGACATAAAGTGGTATGAAAATGAAATGAAAATGAAAGTTAACAGTTCACTGTTCACTGTAGGTATGATATGACATTAAGTACCTTTGCTGCTTGAGAAGGTATAGTTTATGATGTCTCATGAAGTGTACAGTTCAGCAGTAAAGACTCCTGCAGGTATGGTGTGGAGTTAAACGCTTTTGCTGCTGTACAGAGTGCGTTTTCTGATTTCTCAGTAAGTTAACAGTTCAATAGTGGAGGCACCTGCAGCTCTTAGATGTCTGCTTTATCTATTTAGTGTTGTCAAGATGTTTGGAAAGTGGAGAAAAAAAAAAAATTTTTTGAAGGTGTGTGTGTTTGTGTGTGTGTGGTGAGAGTGAGTGTGTGTTTTGCAGTGTGTGTCTGTGTCTGTGTGAGTGAGAGTGAGTGAGTGAGTGTGAGTGTGTGTGTGTGTGTGTGTGTAAGGTTGTCAGTTTATGTCTTGTGTATAGGGAACAGACTGTATTCATCTTCACATCCATTGTTTATTTGTTATCAGCACCAGGTGGTTTGTCTTATATGTGACAAATGTGGGTTGTCCAGCGAAACTGTTCCAGATTCACTCCTAGGGGTCAAAAAAACCTCTGAGAATTAAAAAAACATCATGTTTTGTCCTTAATAATTGCTAATTTTTTAAATGCTAGAATAATTCAAAAGAAAGAAATCTCTGTTTTAGTTTGCTGAGTTTGAATTCTGGTTGAGACTGAAGAGTAGGAACTGCTTGTTTTGTTTAACCACTAATCATGAATATTGAGATACTTTTTCATCAATTCGTTTATGTCATCAAATTACTCCTTAGTATAAACTCGGGAGAAAAAAATGGCAAAGTCAGAAAAAAATGGCTGTTTGTATGTTGTCTTTGGATTTAGAGAAGAAGTTTGAAAACCAAGTACAAGCATAAATCAAGCTCAAAACAAAGAGAGATGGAGAAGGCTCATCAATGTCAAACCTCCCCTGGGAGAAACATGACAAAAAAGGAAGAAGAAGAAGAAGAAGCAGAAATCAGTGTGCATGCACTCTCTACAGTGTAACGCCTCTCTCCATGCAGGTAAAAGCAGCAGAGATCATTGTGAGTGAACGCTTCAAAGTGGGCTACACGTTGCGTTTTCCTCGAGTGGAGATGATTCGCGACGACAAACCATGGAACCAGTGCATGACCACAGCTGACATTGAAGACCTTCGTCAGGTTAGAAGTTATTATGGATCAGGTTTTGGAGCCTTTTTTGTGTGTTGTTAATAAAGGTTAATGAAGTTCTAGACATGTCAGTTTCTTCTTCTTCTTCTTCTTTTCTTCTTCTTCTTCTTGATCTCTGTCTCCCTTTTTAAAAACAATTTTTTTTAACTATGTGATTTTGATGAATTAAGGGATAGAGTGACAACATATTAAGATTGTCAGTAAAACTGCTGATCTGAATTTGGATTGCATCAATGAAACTCTTACCTTTTGAGTTTAATGGGCTTACGAGCAAACATATATGCCATACTCCTATCTTATCAAAGCATAGTGATTATAAACAATCGGAATCCAGTTTTACCTACTGCAGTATGTAGCAGCCTTTCCCCCTGTGAGTCAAGCTGTGAGGGCAATTTCCATCACACCTTGAATTTTCTCTTGTTAATACACAGTCAGACCTCGACAAACTATCCACATTCCACACGAAGAATCTCAGAAGAATCTTGCGCATCTTCTGGCTTGAGACCATCTCCAACCAAGAA
Organism: Rapana venosa; assembly: GCA_028751875.1. Lineage (NCBI taxonomy): Eukaryota > Metazoa > Mollusca > Gastropoda > Neogastropoda > Muricidae > Rapana > Rapana venosa. Next base: position 45,686,395 of record CM054150.1, on the reverse strand, counting down.
CTTTTTGCCCGTTGCAACCAAGAAAGCAAGGACAACATCATCATGCATAGGCGATGGGGATGGATAGGGCATATCTGCCGTCGGGAACAGGGAAACATCGCCAGAACAGCCCTCCACTGGACACCAGAGGGAATTACGCAAACGAGGACGACCCAAGAACACTTGGCGTCGGACTGTTGAAGCAGAGCTGAAGACCTTCCAACATACCTGGGGAACCATTCAGAAGCTGGCCCAGGACAGACAGGAGTGGAGAACTTTTGTTGCTGCCCTACGTGCCAATAAGGCACAAAGGCATTGATGATGATGAATACACAGTCAGTGAATGAACTTTTTCATTTGGATTTGCAACTCTGAGGCTGTGTGTGTGCTGCAAAACTCAGATTTAAAAAGTACCACATTTTTTTTTCATGTAAGGAGGTTTTCCTGTTTTTGTTTGTATGTTTCAGAGGGCAGAAAAAGTGATTTAAGAAAATACAATGACCTTGTGAAAAATGTGTGTATTATTGGGATGTTTTTAGGCTGTTTTCTGATACCATCTCAGCAACATGGGTAACACTATTTATCTTATGTTTAACACTTGAGAATGATAGTATGCCACTGCTATAAGTTTCGAATTCAGTCATTTGATGCTCTTAGAAGAGGTGTACAAGCTAGCATTCATCAGAGGATGAATTCATACAACAGGATGGGACAGCCTAGTGGTTAGAGTGATGTGCACTGCGCTTGTGATCTACTGACCCAGGTTCAAATGAATTCAAGAGGATTTTTCCTCTGGTGTTAACATCAGTGCCAAGTCCACTTCCCCCAAAGGTCTTTTGGATGAGACTGTAAACCGAGGTCCTGTGTGCAAACACACATAAAACATCTTGCGCACACATTAACCCATTCCGCTTTTTAAAAAAGTGGGCCATTGTGTGCCGGTGGGGAATGGATGACAAAATTAACAAAACTGCATACACACGGGGACTGGATGTAAAAAAAAAAGCACATGAGTGCTTATTCCGTTATCCTGGAAATAAAAGAATAAAATACAATGAATAAAATAACATTTAGCTGAAGATGTAAATGACTTAACATTCTGTGTTGCTGCACATACAGAAGTCTGGCGGCAAACTGGCAGGGGCACACATGGAACTGGGAGAGGGGGAGGAAGGGGAGGGAGGAGGAGGACCCAGGAAGAAGAAGCGCCGTGTGGCGCCGCGCGCCGTTCAGCCCAAGTTGATGTCACGCTTCAAAGGTGCTGACGTGTCTGATGTGGAGCAGGTGAGAGAGAGAGACACAGAGAGAGGGAAAAGAGAGAGAGGGAGAGAGAGAGGGAGGAGAGAGAGAGAGAGAGAAGGAGAGGGAGAGAGAGGGGAGAGAGAGGGAGAGATAGGAGAGAGAGAGAGGGAGAGAGAGAGAGAAGGAGAGAGAGGGAGAGAGAGAGAGAGGGGAGGGGAGGGGAAGGGAGAGAGAGAGGGAGGAAGAGAGAGGGGGGAGAGGGAGAGGGGTGTGTGTGTGTGCGAGTGTGCGTGTGTGCATGCATGCGTGCGTGCGTACATGCGTGCATGATCGTGTGTGTTGTGTGTGTGGGTGGGTGCGTGCATGCGTGTGTTGTGTGTGTGTGTGGGGGTGTGTGTGTTTGTTGTGGTGTTTTGTGTGTGTTTGTGTGTGTACATGTGCATTCATGTGTAAATGTGTGTGTATGTGTTATTCTGTTCTCAAATTCATTTGTGTGTGTGTGTTGTGTAATACAGGTTCTGTTGAAACCTTTCCATATGCCATGGGTGTGAAATCACCCACACTCCTAGATTTTACACTGTAACTCAAGAAATTTGAATGCTGTTTCTTCAAAATTTTGTGACTTTGTCAATGAACCTCAGTCTTACACATCCATAAAAAAAGTTTATGCTTGCAAACAAACTGCTAAATAAACAGAAAGTACTCTACGTCATGGGTGAGAGCACACCCTCACTCCCAAAGAACACATTTTATGTGACGTAGGGTGTGGAGCTACCCATGCTTATTTTAGAATGCTGCCACTGTTCTGCAAATAATTATGCTCAGTAGGGCTTCGCACAGCTGTCTGTTTTCCTCCTCTTTCAACTTCTCTCAGCTGCTATCCATTTCATTCCAGCTGGTGCTAACTAATTATAGCAGAAACTGGCCACATTTGGACTTGGTGGAAGGAAGGGGCTAATTTTAGCACTGGGCCCTGAACTCTTGACTGAGTGATGCTGGATTTTCTCACCGTGATGGGTGTCTGTACACCACAGTAGCTGGTTGTACTTTCCCTAAAACCATGGCTACACCACCACCCATGACGTACAGAGCACGGTCAATGTTTTAGGCGGCGTACAGGAAAGTGATGATGTGTTGCCAGGTATCCCAAGTGCTGGCAGGCAAAGAGGTGTGTGTGATGAACGGCCCCCCTGACCTGTCCAAGACAGACATTGAGCGAAAGCTGGTGGAGATGGGAGCCACCTTTGTGCAGAATCCTGGTAAAGGATGGATTGTGTGGACTGTTGGAACGTGTTGTTGAAGTAGACCTACTTGTCTGTCAGAGTATACTTTTCACACTGTTCTCTCTCTCTTGGTTGAAGGTACCTGTCGTGGATGTGTCCACATATTGGCTAGAGGTACCTGTCATGGATGTGTTAACACTAACTATATCTACATATGACTTGTTCAGGCCTGTCAACTCCTAACATATTAAAGGTAAAGGTGTCCCATAAACTATGTGGTCATAGGGCAGTGAGGCGTCAAAGACCTCAACTTCTCCAGGGCCAGCATATTGAGGGAGGCGCTCCTCTCCTCTCCCTCACTGCTTTACCTTCCCTGACCCTAAAGAGGGCAGGTACCCATTTACAGCTGGGTTAACTGGGTGGGGTCTGTACTGAAGCCAAGGCGCGTAAACGGTCACCCATCCACTTGGTAACCACGTTCAACAATGCTTAACATTGGCTTGGGGAAAGCGAGTGCTCTGACCACAGAGCTATCCCTTCCCCTAACATATTACTCAGGGTCAAAGGGAGGCTAAACTACTTGCTAGAAGAGGGTTCTGCTCTAGGACATTTTTCTGCTGTTGTCCATCTCTCTCTGTATTCTTTCTGTTTTTTCTTCTTTTAAAAAAAAAAATTACCAGCAAAAAAAAAAGAAAAAGAAAGGGAGTCTCATTAAAGCGAGATCGCTTTAATTGTTATGGTGTGTGCTCTGACTCAGGGGCCACCACTACTTTTGTACTGGCGGAGAAGATGGCGGTGAAGGTGTCCAACTTGATCAAAACGGACAAATACGACATTGTCAAGGTCAGCTGGTTCCGCAGCCTGCTAGAGGCTGGCACCTGGATTCCTTGGTAGGTATCTGTTGGGGAGTGTGTGTGTGTGTGTGTGTGTGGTGTGAGTGTGTGGGGTATGTGTGAGTGTGTGTGTATGTGTGTGTGTGTGTGGTGTGTGTGTGAGTGTGTGTGTATGTGTATGGTGTGTGTGTGTGTGTGTATGTATGTGTATGTGTTGTGTATGTGTGTGTGTGTGTGAGTGTGTGTGTGTGTGTATGTGTGTTGTGTTATTATTGTCATTTTTATTATTATTCTTTGATTTCGAGGATAATGGAATTAGCACTCTTGCTTTCTTTTGGTTTTTTTTAGTCCCAGTTTGCATGCACTTTTGTTCCCACCGGCACACAATGGCCTACTCTTACAAGAGTTCGTGATCTGATGGCCCAGGATTGAGCCTTCATGGAGGTGCCCATTTTAGGGAATTTTACCCAGGAGTTAACATCAGTACCAACTCCACTCCCCCCCAAAAGTCCTTCAGTTGAGACTATTAATGAAGACCCTGTGTGCAAACACACAGAACATCTTGTTCGCACATTTAAAATCTGTTCTGCCTTTCTAAAGGCCATTTTCAGGCATGGTACATCTCCGCGAATTTGCGGAAATCCACGAAAAAGAAAAATTTATTAAAAAAATATTGTTAAAAAAGGAGAAAAAACTGAAACCCATGATAACCTGGTCAAGGGATGTAACTCTTCCATGCGGATTACTTCCCTTTTCTGCTTGACCTCGCGAGTCATCACTAGCCTAGGTAGCAAGAGTGGATCGGTGGTCTAGAGGTAACGCGCCTGTCTAGAAAGCGAAAAGTCCGGGTCTGAAGTGTGTGGCGGTTCGTACCCCGTTTGGACCGGAAATTTTTCCCCCATCCATTAGACCATGAGTGGTGGTCTGGGCGCTAGTCTTTCGGATGAGACGATAAACCGAGGTCCTGTGTGTTACACGTAATTATTTGCGCACGTTAAAAAACCCACGGGGAAAAGAGAGTTGTCCTGGCAAAATTCTTAGAAAAAAGCCACTCTGATTGGGAAACAAATACAGCTGCAGAAAAAAAAAAAAAAAAAAAAAAAGGGTGAAAGGGTGGCGCAGCGCTAAGTGGCGACGCGTTCTCCCCCTCTCCCCGGGGAGAGCAGCCCGAATTTCACGGAGAGAAATCTGCCGTGACTTAAAAGTGGTATGAAATAAAATCTGAGCGCTTTGATTTGTTGCTTTACAAGATTCAGCGCTATATAAATTCCATACATTATTATTATTATTATTACTAAGAGAAGGGGACCAGGTGTATCAACAATGGGTATTGGGTTTCATGAAAGGGAGGGATTAGCCTAGTGTGAAGGGAGATGGTAGGAAGAAGGAAGGAGGAGAGTGGATGGGGGCAGGGGGGGGCTGTTCCACTTCAGCCCTGCCTGTGGTCAGAGAGCAATGTTTGTAAACATAAGAGTCAGCAGGTGGAGCAGCCTCACTCTTCTATTTCAGGAAGTACACCCCTCCCCCTTCTCTCTCTCCATCTTCTCTCTCTCTTTCTCTCCATCTCTCTTTCTTTATTCTCTCTCTCTCTCTCTCTCTCTCTCTCTCTCCCCTCTCTCTCTCTCTCTCTCAAACTCTCTCTCTCTCTCTCTCTCTCTCTCTCCCCTCTCTCTCTCTCATTAGAGCAGCACATTTATAAATGTTTTTTTAGCCCACTTAAATAAATATAATCTGTTACACCCAAAACCAGTCTGGGGTTTTTGAGCAAACCATTCCTGCCCACTACTCTTGTAAAAATGACAGATAGATGGCTGTTTAATAATGAATAAAAAAATTCACAGGTATACTTTTTTTTGATTTTGCTAAAGCCTTGATATTTTAGACCACAGACTTTACTACGAAAGCTTGCAGTCTTACAAAAATATCTCCTAGTACCCTCACACTTATTTTGTCATTCTTATCTGAGAGACAGCAAAAGGTACATCTAAACAACACGTCTTCAAGTTTTCTTCTTAACAGGTTGGTGTTCCACAAGGATCAGTTCTTGGTCCCTTGTTTTGTTTTATGTATATAAATGACCTGCCTTTGAGTATAACTATACAAAATTGAACTATTTGCAGATGATACAACTCTTTATACTAGCCACAAAAACCCTCTTCATGTATGTCCAAAGCTTACAAGAGATTATAAACATAATTGTCAAAATGGCACAATGAACCACATGGCCCTTATCCGGTAAAAAAAATTTATTTTGTTATCAACAAGACAAAAACGTCAAAATCTTAACATAAGCTTGCCTTCTATTTACGTCAACAGTGTCGAAATTGAAGGAAGTTTTAGTCATAAAATTTTGGGGATAACCAAACCGATAATATTTGTCTTGGTCTGTACATATACGTAATCTAACAAAGAAAATTGCCTCCAAAAACCTACCAGTTAAATAAGATCAAACACTTTGTAAATCTGCATGCGAGAAAAATTATTTTTTTATTCATTTTTTTCGTCTTCTGTGGATTATGCATCTACACTATGGATTTAGCCAGTAATAACTTATTCAAACCATTAATCAGTTACATAAACGAGCTGTCAAATAGTATTAGATAAGTCATCTTCATTAACATTTTCAGATTACAAAAATGTTAATATTCTTCCTCTCAAAAAAACGATTGCTGTTTAATAAAGGTATCTAATGCATAAAATTCTTCATGGTAGTGCCCCCTCTTCCTTAAGCAGCATGTTCAGCGAAAACAATTTTCGACATTCACATAAAATTAACCTCCCTTTACCAGCCCATTACTCTGTTTAAATCAAGCTTAGTATATTCTGGAAGCGGTTTTGGAATAGACTCCAACCTTTCTAAAAGATGAAACAGGATTTTCAAGATTTAAGAGTCTGTTCTATGATTTTCTTTAAAGACCTATGAAAAAAGTCGCATTTTCTTTCACCACAAATGTTTTTTAAACAAACTGTTAGTAGTTTCAGTTACACAAATTGTCCCTGCGGGATGGTATAATTAGTTATTGTTAAAATCCATTCCTATTCAAATTTTGGTTGTTTGTTTTGATTATTTCTGAGTATAAATTTTAAAAACTTTCTCTGATGTTCTCTATATCTTGCTTGCCTTCCAGTATGTGGGGTGGCTCTGTGTGTGTATTGTTTTCCCTGTAATCTATGTCAATAGATATTTTCGTTTCTTATTCATTTATTTATTTATTTATTATTTTGAGGGCTGGATGTAAAAAAGCATGTAATGCTTAATCTACTACCCTCTGAAAAATAAAAATTGTTCAAAATTGTTCAAATTGTTCTCTCTCTCTCTCACCCACTCACTCTCTCTCACACACGCACATGCTTTTTTTGTATTATTCCATGTGCTTCCCCACCACCACAACCCTCTCTCTCTCTCTCCCCTCTCTCCCCTCTCTCTTCTCTCTCTCTTTTCTCTCTCTCATCTCTCTCTCTTCCCTTTTCTCCTCTCTCTCTCTCTCTCTTTTCTCTCCTCTCTCTCTCTCTCTCTCTCTCTCTTCTCTCTCTCTCTCTCTCTCTCATTCTTCTCTCTCTCTCTTTCTGTGTCTGTCCTTCCTCTCTCATCCTCTATCTGTGTTAGTGCACATGTTGTCTAAATATGTCCTCATTTTTGCTATGTGATTACTTGGGTATAAAACCTCCTTTGGGTTAAGAAGTGACTGATAAAGTCATTCTAGGAGAGCTTATTTTAGGGCAGAAATTGCTTAGTACGAAGAACTGAAATAAGTTCAAGGAGAGGCTTTTTTACCGCCTAGAATTGCTGAAAACCCTTCAGCTTCAGGGGGTGTTTCCCCCTCACCCCCACAAGGGGCTCTGCCCCTTGACCCCGCCAGGGGACAAATGTCCCATGGATCCCCAAACCATTTCAGGGAAAAATGCTTTTTCTCAAGTACCATGCCCGATTTTGTGCCAGAAGGATTAGATGATAAAATAAAAAATCCACATGCACACAGGTTTTGTGTTAAGACACCATCCCGGAAATCAGAATGTGGCTACCTCAAGAGTGGGTCAAACGGTTGCATACACAAAATCTCACCTTCGGTGAACCTCGGAGCTCTAGCTGAGGAGTGAAAAGAGAGAAAAAAGTCTCAGCTGAAAGACTGAAATTGATTCAGAAACAAAGAAGAATAAAAGCAAACTTCCCAGTTCAATTCTTGTGTTTGTTTCTTTTGGTCCCTCGTTCAAGCTGGCTAGAAAATGTGTGTGTGTGAAACAGACTCACGACAAACTCTGCTGCAGACTTTATTTTATCATATATTTTATACCACTTAAAGTCTCAGCAGATTTCTCTGCGTGAAATTAAGGCTGCTCTTCCCAGGGAGAGTGCATCGCCAAAAGAGTAGCACCACCTATTATTAATTTTTTTCTTTTTCTGTCTGCAGCTGTAATTGTTTCCCTATCAGAGTGGCTTTTTTGTACAGAATTTTGCTAGGAACAACTCTCTTGTTATGGTGGGTTCTTCTTTTATGTGTGCTAAATAATTTTGTGTAACGCATGGGACCTCAGTTTATTGTCTCATCTGAAAGACTAGCACCCAGACCACCACTCATGGTCTAATGGATGGGGAAAAGTTTTGGGCCCCCAAAAAGCCATCTGGAAAATAGTGGACTGGGATTGAAAGTATTTCCCAGATTCAACACAAAGATGCTTCAAATAAATAACATCACAGTAACAATAGTGTACAGACTTGAACACTGTATGTGTGTGTCTGTGTGTATGTCTGTGTGTGTGTGTGTGTATGTGTGTGTGTCAGTGTGTGTGTCTGTGTGTGTGTCTGTGTGTGTATGAGAGAGAGAGTATGTGTATATGTGTGTGTGTCCAAGTGTGTGTGTGTATTTTCCTTTTTTTGTTTGTTTTATGTTTGTTGGTTTTTTACAGTGGCAAACGATCTGATCTGCAACATCTTTCCATCTCTTTCTCCAATACCTGTTATTTATCATGGCTGTATACACTCCTCAGGACCCCAGGCGATATGATTCACACGTGTCCTGCCACACGCAGACAGTTCCAGCGGGACTATGACGACTATGGTGACAGCTTCACTGCTGAGATCACCGAAGATCAGCTTCAACATATCTTTTCTGCCATGGACAAAGTGAATTGTGTTTCAGTGGTGGTGTTTCTGTTTTGTTTTGTTTTATCCGGATGTGGTGGACTTGTGTGTGTGTGTGTGTTTCTGTGTGTGTGTGTGTGTGTGTGTGTTTCTGAGTGCGTTCGTGTGTTTTCTGTGTGTGTGTGGTGTGCTGTGAACTGTGGATAGGGAGAAGAAAGGTGTGTGTGTGTGTGTGTGTTGTGTGTGTGTTTCCCTGATGTGCGTTTCTGTGTGTGTTTCTGTGTGTGTGTGTGCGTGTGCATGTGCACACATGGTGGGAATAGGGAAGAAGGAAAGGTGTGTGTGTGTGTGTTGGTGTGTGTGTGTGTGTGTGTTGGTAGTGTGTGTGTGTGTGTTGTGTGTGTGTGTGGTGTGGTGTGTTGTGTAGTGTGTGTGTTGGTGTGTGTGTGTGCAGATGCATGTGTGTGTGTTTCTTTTTTCTTTTGGCATTGTGAAATACAGTGTACTTAAACACTGTTTTGAAATTAACTGTTTTCCTACATCACTATCAGAATTGTAAAATTGCAACAAAGCATGTGATTTTGAATTCTATGACTTTTCAGTAGATGGTTGTTAAGTTAGATCATGAGCTTTGAACCAAGTAAGGATGACAAGCTGTGTCGCCTGTAAAGATGTTTGGTTTTTTTCCAACTGTGTCTTGTTGAAAAGTGACCATGAGTAAGTGAATATATGACTGTTGTATGGCTTATGTGGAAATCCTTCTCCTGAAATATCTTCATTTTGTTCAAGGCCATTAAAGGATTGTTCGTTTAAATTCTTAAATATTTGGTGTCATAGAATGTTCTCATTTATCAACTGCAGTCCCAGTATGTTAATTTCTCTGTTGACCATTATTGTCATACTTCAAGAGCAATCCAATCCAATCCAATCCTGTTGTTTATAGCCCTGCCGACCACAGAGGTCATATCAGGTCTATCACCAAACAGAAACACACAAATCTGATGACGACAGTTTTCCAAAATAACGTTGAGGGCAGAAGGAAAAGAAGCAAACCAACATCCTACATTGCTAACATAATAAAAAAAAAAAATAATAATGATATATATGGAATTTGTATAGTGCTGAATCTTGTAAAGCAAACAAATCAAAGTGCTTGCATTCATACCATTCACACGCGTTCACAAAAGATTAACAGAATTTGGATTCACTCATCACGGAGATCAGTGGTTTGGAGGGCTACAGGAGATTGTAGAACTCAGCAGAGACAGAGAGAGATGGCGAACCCTGGTGGCACTGTATGGAGCCTCTACCGACCACAGTGGTGATGGAGACAGTTGAGTTGAGTTTTTATATATTGAACATTAGAAGCATTGTGTTTGCTGCAGGAGGAGACAGTAAGTGTACCTGCCATATCGTCAGATGACATTGCTGAACTGGAAGAGGAGTACTTTCCCGATGAATCACCATATGGACTGTTCCGCACTTGCAGGTTTGAGGCTGTCATTTACCCTTTAAAAAAAAAAAAGATTTCTGTTTTCAGACTGCCATCAGCCACACCACACAATTCCACACCACACCACACCATTTCACACCATGCCATGCCACACCATGTTGTGCCACACCCCACCACTTCCCTCCCACCACACCCTACTAGTCTTCTAAGAAAGAAGGGCTGTGGGGACTTCATACTTATTTATTTATTTTATTCTTTTATTTCAAGGTTAATGGAATGAGCACTCATGTTCTTTTTTACATCCGGTCCCCAAGTGTATGTAGTTTTGTAATTTTTATCATCCGTTCCCACCGGCACACAATGGCCTACTCTTTCAAAAAGCAGAATAGGTTTTAATGTGTGTGCAAAATGTTCTGCGTGCATTCACATGTGGGACCTTGGTTTATAGTCTCATCAAGAGGACTTTTGGGTAGGGGGGTTGGAGTCGGCACTGATGTTAACTCCAGAGAAAAAATCCTCTTGGATGAGATTTGAACCTGGATCAGCAGATGATGAGCGCAGTGCACATCACTCTAACCACCAGCCTATCCCGTCCCTGTACTGATGAGAACCCCAGCCCTCACCATCTGTGGAGGTCGTGTGTAAGAAAGGATCCCATTGTTCATGTCGGCGTTCAGTGGGTTAGGAAACGCAAACATACCCAGCATACATCCCCAAAGTCAGAATGTGGCTACCTTCTATGTGGGCAAAGATGGTCGCATACGCAAAAATCTCATAATTGGTGGACCTTGGAGCTCTAGCCATGGAACGGGAAAAACCCAGCCCTGCTGCTGCTGCTGCTACTCCCGTTTGGACCCGAAACTTTTTCCCCATCCTTTAGATCATGAGTGGTGGTCTGGGTGCTAGTCTTTCGGATGAGACGATAAACTGAGGTCCTGTGTGTTGCACATAATTATTTAATGCATGTAAAAGAACCCACGGCAACAAGAGAGTTGTCCCTGGCAAAAGTTTTCTGTAGAAGAAGAGCCACTCTGATAGGGAAACAAATGCAGTTACAGACAGGAAAAGAAAAAAATAAAAGATAATGGGAGGCGCTGCTCTTGTGGCGACATGCTCTCCCCAGGGAGAGCAGCCCGAATTTCACGCAGAGAAATCTGCCATGACTTAAAGTGGTATAAATAAATAGATAAATAAATACTTCTTCTACTGTTTTTGATGAGATGGCACTGATGATGATTGTGATGAAAAAAAAGGTAATATGCGTCACTGAAGACATCACTGACACTATCAAGTTTGTATGCTGAAAGTTCCTGTCTAGGACACATCCACTCAAGACTACTTTAATGTCTCAACTAGAGAAATTACGAGTGGCATTCTAAAATTATAATGACACAGCATACACATCCACTCTTTCTCTTCTGTAGCAACTCAGAAAGTTCTGCATGTGGTTGACAGGATGTACATGGACTCGAACCTAGTGGTGGGAGACAGCAGCACCCATCTGCCCACGTCCAGTCTGGATCTTCTGTCGCTGGAGCTTCGCTTCTTTGGGGCGTCTGTTGTCGGCTCGTTAGACGGCCAGGTGTCTCATGTCATTGTGGAGGACAGGTGAGGTTGGGAAAGGAGTGGTGTCTGATTTTGAGCTCCTCTGGTGTTGTGTGTGTGTGTGTTTGTGTGTGCGAGTGTGTACGTGTGTGAGATGTGTGTGTGTGTGTATGTGTTTTGTGTGATGTGTGTGTATGTGTGTTTTGTGTGGTGTGTGTGTTTGTATGTATGTGTGTTTGTGTGGTGTGTGTGTTTGTGTGTGTGTTTTTGTGTATGTGTGTATGTGCATGCATGTGTGTGCGTGCATGCATACGCATGTGCATGCGTGCAAGGTATGATCATCATACTATTATTTATCATGATATTGTTGTTATCATTATCATTTTTCGTATACAATGATGATACTGTTGCCTTATTCGACATGTCGCAGTTCTATTCAGTTTAATACTTCTCTAAAAAAATGAAATTCAGGTGTTTGATTGTGACCCTGTAATGTATGCGCAGTGACCTCAGTCGTCTGGACCAACTGAAGGCCGTGCGTCGCGGTCGGCAGAAGAAGTTTCACATCGTCACCAAGACGTGGGTCAGGGCATGCATGGAGGAAGGGGGCTTGTGTCCGGAAAAGACCTTTGAGTTATGAACTGGAGACACTCCTGAAGATCACCACTGTGCAGTTTAGCCCAGTACCCAGCTTTTAATGGGTTCCTGCCTCTTTAGGGTCAGGGAAGGTAAAGCAGCGAGGGAGAGGAGATGGGCGCCGCCCTCAATATGCTGGCACCTAGAGAAGTAAGATCTCTGACACCTCACTCCCCTATGACCATGTAGGTTATGGGACACCTTTACCGTTTACTCTTGAATTATGAAGTGGAGATAACACATTGTGACCGTAAAAGACGTTTGAGTTATGAACTGGAGATACTCTGGAAGATTACCACTGCAGTTTAGCTCAGTACTTTTGAAGTTTGATAACACATGAAGGTTGCTTCTCTAGTGTAGCTTAGTACTAGTTTACACATGATCGGACATTATAGCAGAGTGGATACTGGAAACTGAGTTTCTGATCCTTGTGATTGTGAAGTGATGGGTCTTGTGTTTGAATCTCTGTTGCCTCATAGTATTTTTTAAGGGCAGGGATGTTTATATGATCTATCAGTTCACCTCAGGTGCAAACCTGTCAGTGCTTTACTTTCCTTTGTGTACACATGCATCTGAAATGAATCAAAACAAACAAACAAACAAATAGGAATGTTAAAGATTCTGTAGTATATGTATGTCAGCATTATTTTGGTGGGCTATGGAAACATAATGCTTAGCATGTGCTTGAGGTTTTTACCAGTATATTAGTTTTTGCAGAACTTTGGTAACGTGCCGGATAAGAGCAGATTTTCTAAGTAGGTATGGTATCAAATATTCTGAGCAGAAAGACATGAAAAAAAAACCCCAACAAAAAACCCCAAACCAAACCCAACGGCAAAACTGAAACTGTTGTTCTGAGGCAAGCTTTCAGTCCATGACCCATGGAACTTTTTTGTCAAGAATAGTGCGGGATAATTTGCTGACATCTGGGCATCATTCAAGCCTGACTGTTTACATGTGAGAGATCTGCAAGAAGGACCAAGGCAGCTCTGAAGCCAAACCAAGGGTTCCGTTATTGAACAGAGAGGTTGGGGGATGGGACAGCCTGGTGGTTAGAGCGTTGTGTTCGTGATCTGACTACGCAGGATCGATCCCAGGTTTCAGCTACCACTGAGACGTCTGTTCAAGGGGATTTTTATCCCTGGGATTATCATCATTGCCGACTCCAATCCCCTCCCCCTGAAAGTCCATCGGATGAGACTACAAACCAAGGTCCCATGTGCAAATGCACACAGAATATCTTCCACACACATTAAAAAATCCTGTTCTACCTTTTGGAAGAGTAGACCATTTGGTGACGGGTATGAATGGCAAAATTAATTTTTTTTAAAAAGAAGAAAAACGTACATGCACACTGGTGTTATGTTCAGACGCCATCCCTAAACTGGGAATGTCTCTATCTTCAGGGTGGTAGAAATGGTCGCATGCAGAAAAATCTCACCAGTAGTCAACCTCTGAACTCTAGCTGAAAAACAACAATGAAAAAACCCCCCAACAAACAACACCCGCCCCCATGATCACTACTGGTAAAACTTTTATGGTCTGATAGATAATTTTTTTCAGTCCAAGACAGAGTTTGAAGGAGCATAGAAGGCAGCAGCATTTGTTTTCCTATAAATCATGATTCTATGGGATCTCTTGATTTGTGATGACTCTTAAAGCTGAGGAGTGTCAGTATATGGCCTTCTGCATATTAATGTGTGTGTGTGTGTGTTTGTATGTGCAGAAGGTGTGTGTGTGTGTGTGTGAGTGGGTGCAGGTGTGACTGAGTGGGTGTAGGTGTGTGTGTGGTGTATGTGAGTCTGTGTGTGTGTGTGTGTGTGTATGTGCAGAGGGGGTGTGGGTGTAGATGTGTGTGTGGTGTATGTTTTTTATTTATTTTTATTTTATTCTTTTATATCGAGGATAATGGAATCAGCACTTATGTGCTTTTTTACATCCAGTCCCCTTGTGTATGCAAATTTTTGAATTCTGTCATCTGTTCCCACCGGCACACAATGGCCTACTCTTATGTAAAGCAGAACAGGATTTAACGTGTGTGCAAGATGTTCTGTGTGCGTTCACACATGGGGCCTCGGTTTATAGTCTCATGTGAGTGTGTGTGTGTGTGTGTCATTGTGTGTGTGTATTGTGTGTGTTTAGTGTGTCAGCGTTTGTGTGTGTATGTGTGTGTCGGGATTATATCCTCAGTTCACATAGGTCACATTTAGTTGAGTGTTATTGTCCAGAGTTATTGAATTTTGTATAACGTATTCTTGAACTACAGCCACTGTTCATCTGAAATCACGCATAAACAATGTTGATCATATCATTGGGAATAAAATGTTGCTTGGAACACGTGCTTGTGAATTTCTGTGCGTGCGTGTGTGTGTGTGTGTGTGTGTGTGTGGACGCACGCGCATATTTGTGCATATGCATATCTCTCTCTGTCTCTGCCTGTCTCTTTGTCTCTCCCCTCTGCGTGTGTGTGTGTGTGTGTGTGTGTGTGTGTGAGATTTCAAATAAGGGGGTTGTGATTAATTAAGAATGTGACATTCATAACACGGTGAACAATAATGACACTACAACATCTTATATGCAACATAATCCTCCCAACACACCATTAAAAATCAATACAGTTTTGAATCAGTCAAACAGCTGCTCATTGGTTCATCCCATATGGCAGTTATTTAAATAAAGGTGGTGGAAAAAAACAAACCCACGGTTGCATGTGTAAGTCACGAAAGATTTCTCTGTCTGAAATTCAGGCTGCTCTCCTCGGGGAGAGCATGTCACCATAAGAACAGAGCCACCCATAACTATTTGTTTTCCTGTCTGCAACTGTAACTGTTTCCCTATCAGAGTGGTTTTTTTCCATAGAATTTTGCCAGGTCAACTCTCTTGTTGCCGTGGGTTCTTTTACGTGCGCTAAATAATTTTATGTAACACACAAAGAAGAAGAAGAAGGTGTCTGAAAATGACACTTAATAGCCAGACTTTGCATAATTATAATGACAGCATTCTACCAAAGAGTTACTGGAATGGTCAGTGCATTTTTTGCATACAACTGAAACCCTACACTGCTCTATTTTCTAGGTATCTCTTTCAGATTGACATCAAAGAAACATAAGTACCGATTTCCATTTATTATGGGTTCTTCAGTAACGTGTAAAGAGGCGTATGATCTAGCTAAAGAGCGGTGGACCCATCACCACGAACTGTTAAGCTCTCTTCAGTGGATTGTAAAGCGCTGGTTCATGACTGGAATGAGGGTTAATGCAGGGGTATTCTTCTTCTTCTTCCTTTTTTGTCATGTTTCTCCCAGGGGAGGTTTGACATTGATGAGCCTTCTCCATCTCTCTCTGTTTTGAGTTTCCTCCTTATTTATGCCCCTTTCTCTAAGATCATCTGCAATACAGACAGCCCAGGTCTTGCTAGGTCTTCCCTTTGGTCTCTTTCCATCCACTACGAAGTTCATTGCTCATTTTATGATGTGGTGGTCTGCTTTCCGTTGAACGTGCCCAAACCAGCGCAGTCTATTGGTACTAGCTACAGACTTCAGATCATCAACTTTGCACATTCTCCATAGTTCTTCATTTGTGATCCTGTCTTCCTATTTGATCTTTGTCATGTAGCGTAGCATTCGGTTTTCACAGCTCTTCAACAAACGTTCGACGGTTTTTGTGAAAACCCACGTCTCCGAGCCATACAGGAGAACAGGTCTGATGCAGGCCTTATATATCAGACAGCGTCTCTCCAGTGGGATTTTCTGATTTCCGAGCAGACTTGCCAATTCTTTCCATTTCTTCCAAGCACTCGCAATCCTGGTTCTGACAGCTAACTCAGAATTTGCTTCGCAGCTCATCATCTCTCTCCCAGGTAGCAGAATTCGTCTACCACTTCTATCTTCCCTTGTTCAAATTCTAGCTCCTACTTTCCTGCATCGGTATTGTCTCCACCCTTCTTATTCATACAACTGGGGCAGACAAATACTCCGTCCTCCTTCAGACTTTTGAGCTTTGAGCATCTTTTGTGACACCAATATTGACATTTGGAGCATTTGATCGAATTGTTCCCTACACCTTTGTGGCAGACACCACACGGGTATTTGCCTTGCTCTCTATGTGTTCTGTGGTCTTTTCCAACTGTCATTGCTTTGGTCTTGTCAACATTTACCTTCATTCCTCTGTGTTTTAATCTCTGTTTCCAATTGCCAAATCTTTGAGTGTGTCATCACTGTTCTCAGCTACCAGTATTAAGTCATCAGCATACAGCAGTTCCCAGATCTCTTCTGGCCTCTCCACTTCCTTGGATATTTCATTCATCACGAGGATAAAGAGCAGAGGGCTCAATGCGGATCCTTGGTGCACTCCTACTTTTATCTCAAAGCTTTCTGACGTCCCAATTATAGTTTTCACTTTTGATCTGGAGTTCTTGTACAAAGTCATAACCACTGAGATGGTGTGCTTCGGTACACCTTGTTTCCTCAAGGCCCATGGATTGCCTTTTTGGGTACTCTATCAAAAGCTTTTTCCAGGTCAACAAAGATGTGCGTCAAGCTCTTTTTCTTCTCCATATACTTTCCCTGCAGTTGTTTCACAATAAATATTGCATCTATGGTTGATTTGCCAGCCTGGAATCCAAACTGATTTTCATCAATATTGCACAGGCTCTTCAGTCTTCTTTCCAATACTTTTTCCCAGATCTTGCCATGTTCCAGAAGACTGATTCCTCTGTATTTTCCACATACTAGTGCATCAACTTTACCCTTGAAAATGGGAACAGTAATACTGTCTTTCCATTCTTCGGGCATTTGTTCTGTCCGCTGCATCTTCTGACATATTTTCGTAAGTTGTTTTACTCCTTCCTCTCCTGCTGCTTGTATCATTTCTGTCACCACTCCTGATGGCCCCGTGGCTTTTCTCTTTTTCATAGTTCGAATTGCTCTTCTGATTTCATCTTCAGTCACTTTTTGTACAGGTCCTTCAACTTTCTCCACTTCCTCGATTGCATGGGGATTCTCAATATTTAGCAGATCATGAAAGTAATCCTTCCATCTCTGCAGAATATTTTGCTTCTCAGTCATATTTCTAGACTCATTTTTTACAAATTTTGCTACATTGATGTCTTTCCGTTCTTTCCTCATCTGCCGTGCAATTCGAAACATCTTATACTGACCTACAATTGTATCAAGTCCTAGCTTGGGCTACTGCTTTTGTGGCTTCTTTTGATTTCCTCCTGTATATCTCTCTGTCCTCAAACATCTTTGTTTGCTGCCACTTCCTAAATGCTTTCTTCATCTTTTGGATTGCTTCTTTTACTGCATCGCACCACCACCATGTTTCTCTCTGTCGATGTCTTCTTCCTTTGGTCTCTCCACACGTTTCTTTTGCTGCTTCCATGAGGATTTCTTTCAATTGGTTCCAGTCATGGTTTTGTCCAGCCGCTTTTTCTCTCACTTTTTGCTCATATTCCAAGGCTATGTTCTTGTCTTTGAGCCTCCAAATTTTCAGTTTCTTCTCGATCGCTTTCTTCCTTGGTCTTATCAAATCTTTTATTTGAAAATCTGCACACAACAATCTGTGCTGTGAGAGGCATTCTTCTCCTGGAATAACTGTACAGTTTGTCGCCATTGCAGCATCTCCCTTGAAGAGAATGAAGTCAATCTGAGTTTCTGCTTCACCACTTTTGAAGGTGATATAGTGCTCTTGTTTTTTCTTGAAGAACGTATTCAAGATTCGTAAGCTATTCTGTTGGCATAGCTGAAGAATTGTTTCTCCTTCTTGATTTCGACCTCCAAAGTTGTACCTGCCCATAACATCTTCATATCCAGATCTGTCCTTGCCAATGTGTCCATTCAAATCTCCTGCTACAACGACAATGTCTTTTCCTGGTATGTCAGCGAGTTTCTCGCCTAGTTTTTCCCAGAAGTCAGCTTTCTCTTCTTCGGGTCTACCCACCTGCGGCGCATAAGCAGAGATCACGTGCAGGATCTTTTTTCCACAAACTATTTTCATGTTCATTTTTCAAGCCAGTTTTCATGGACAAGTAGGCCGACTCCGTGTTCGTTCTCTTTTCCTCCACTCCACCAAAGCTTGTACCTGTCCTCACCAACTCCTAACATTCGACATCCTTCTCCTTTGTATCAAACTTCCTGTATTGCACAAATATCTATTTTTCTTCGTTTGAGCATCTCAATCACTTCCAACGATCTTCTGCGAAGTGACCCAACATTTGCTGATCCAATTTTTTTTAAAGGTTAATGCAGGGGTATCCATCTGGGATTTCTGCTTTCATCTCTCCTCTCCTCTCTCTCTCTCTCTCTCTCTCTCTCCTCCTCTCCTCTCTCCTCTCTCTCTCTCTCTCTCTCTCTCTACCTATCTATCTATCCATCCATCCATCCATCCATCCATCCATCCATCCATCCATCCATCCATCCATCTATCTATCTATCTATCTATCTATCTATCTATCTATCTATCTATCTATCTATCTATCTATCTATCTATCTATCTATCTATATCTGTCTCTCTCTCTCTCTCTCCATACATACATACATACATACATACATACACACATTCATACATACATAGAGATTGATTGATTGATTAATTGATAATCTTTATTCCCAAGGTTACAGATAAACATCAACACTCCCAGCTTCACCAATGGGGAGACTTTTACGTATGTGACCGTTTTCGCTCACCATCTAGGTAGCCGCATTCCTGCTTCGGTGAAACTAGCACAAGTGAACAAATACACACAGACCCCCATCCCCCACCCCACCCCCCCAAAAAAAGCAAACAGCGATTATTTGGTGTCATTTTAGCTCATTCTTGTCGTTCCCACAGTAATGTGACTTTAACATCAACAACAACAGCAATCAAATGTGCTGCTCATCTTGTCTGTTGACTGAAATTTCTTCTGGCCCACTCAAAAGTGATGATAATTCCACCACATGCTGCTTTCGTTCAGTCTTCTTGTTCAGTTCAGTTAACAATTAAGAAATACCAAAGAGAGAGAGAGAGAGAGAGAGAGAGAGAGAGAGAGAGAAGAGAGAGAGAGAGAGAGAGAGAGAAGAGAGAGAGAGAGAGAGTGGAACAAACTACACAGTGCTGATTGATATATCTATGCTATTTTAATCTATTCTTCTGACTCTTCTTGCACAAGCAAAACCCAACCAATCAAAAGAAAACCCCTAACCAAGCAAGCAAGCAAGCAAGCAAGCAAGCAACCAACCAACCAACCAACCAAGCAAAACAACAGCACTCCCCGCCCCCAACAACGCTGATTACTTTGGGTGTTGCTATATTATTTCATTTTTGTAGCTGACTTTGTAAACTTGACTCTTGTCCAAAACGATAGTCACTTTAACTGCTGCTTTGATTCATACCAGCCTAATGCACAGTCAATTAAAAAAAAAAACACGGGGTGGAGGGGAAAATAATATCAATGGTCATGTAGGATACCGCTCCGATCCAGTCAAATATAAAATAATGTTATCACTTTTCCGACCACAGAGGCCATTATCATGTCAGCCCTGCCGCACTTACTTTCCTGTCATTCATTCATTCATTCATTCATTCATTCATTCATTCATTCATTCATTCATTCATTCAAACAAACAAACAAACAAACAAGCAAACAAACAAACAAGCAAGCAACCAAACAAACAAACCAAGCAAAACACTTTAAAAAACCATGAACAAACCCACAACTGATAAACTTTTATGTTGTTTTCACAAAACGTGTCCCAAGAAACACCCGTTCAGTTCAGATGCTGCTTCTTAAATGAACGCCCTCCTTCCCTCCCTCCTCGTCCACCCTCCTACCCTACCCTACCCTACCCTACATCAATCCAGATTCGCTAAGCTTGACCGTAGCAACACTACCCTCAGAGGCAGAACCGTTCATGCTGTGACCGTTCCGTTTCGTGGCCTCGTCCTTGTGTCTACAACATCCCACGGCCACCATCTGCCTCAACGTGAACCTGAAGCGGGAGCCCATGAGATAGTAGATGAGGAAGTTGGAGGAGCAGTTGATGGAGGAGAGGAGATGCATGAGGCAGTTGGTGACGTAGAACGCGTGGGTGTAAGGGCCGCTGGGGAGGAAGCCCGGGGTGAGGGTGCGGACGAAGGTGAGGGTGACGGTGGGGAGGGTGCAGAAGGTGAAGATGAGGCAGACCACCACCAGCATGCGAGTGATGGCCATCTCGCGGCGCTCTCCTTTCCTGCCGCCCGTCGTCTGCTTCGTGGCCATCTGGGAAGTAGAATAGTTAGTATGATTTGAAGTGGGGATTTTTGTTTTGTTTTGGGTATGGTGGTAGAGAGGATAGTGGTGATGGTGGTGGTGGTGGTGGTGATGTTGATGATGATGATAAAAAAAAAATGATGGTGGTTATGAGGATGATGATGATGATGATAATGATGATGATCATCATCATCTCTGTGGCAACTGGTAAATTAAGGATGGGGATTTTCACGATCTCCCAAGTCAGCTTCAAGTGCAGACCTGCCGGTGCCTTATTTCTCTTCGTGTATTTATATACACATGGAGAAGATCAAATATGCACGTTAAATACCCCTTTATTCACGTCAGCGTTCGGTAGGTTACGAAACACGGACATACCCAGCATACATCCCCGAAGTCGAATGCAGCTGCCTTCATGGCGGGCAAAAACGGTCGCACAATGTGGTTGGCTCAGTGGGTAAGAATAGACGTTAAACTGAAGATCTCTTAGTGGGTAAGACCTTTGACACTTGAGCTCAGAATCCAGGGTTCGAATCTCACTAGCAGCCACCACCAGCTTGGAAGAGATGTTCTTTTCAGAACCAACGGTGTGCACAGTCCAGTCCCCTTCTAGTTCTTTTGTTGGCTCAGTGGGTAAGACCTTTGACACTTGAGCTCAGAATCCAGGGTTCGAATCTCACTAGCAGCCACCACCAGCTTGGAAGAGATGTTCTTTTCAGAACCAACGGTGTGCACAGTCCAGTCCCCTTCTAGTTCTTTTGTTGGCTCAGTGGGTAAGACCTTTGACACTTGAGCTCAGAATCCAGGGTTCGAATCTCACTAGCAGCCACCACCAGCTTGGAAGAGAGTTTGTTTTCAGAACCAACGGTGTGCACAGTCCAGTCCCCTTCTCGTTCTTTGGCAGACAGGTGTCTTTTTCCTCGTTCCTCGGCCACAGCTTCGAGGTTCACCAATGGCCAGATGCTTGTGTGTGTATGCGACCGTTTTTGCCCACCACTAAGGTAGCCGCATTCCGACTTCGTGGATGCTATCTAAACAGGATACCAGTGCGCAGTGCATGCGGATTTTTATGTACATCTTTTTTTTTTCATTCATTCTACCTGGCACGAATGGCCTACTCTCGACAGGCAGAACGGGTTTTAACGTGTGCGCAAGATGTTCTGCCTGCATTCGTACACGGGATCTCGGTTTATATGTCTCATCTGAAGGACTTTCGGGGGAGTGGGGTCGACAGTACGTTATGTTAACCGCATGGGGGAAAAGTCACCTTGAATGGGCAAACTCTGTGTTGCACCAGCCTAGGGCTCAATCTCGGGCCGTCAAATCGCGAGCGCAATATTCTAACCAATGGGCCATCCATCCACCAAAAGAGAGTATAAACTGATGCTATATGTGTGTAAAACACATAATAATGTTGACAATCAAGCAAGCGTGTTCATTCTGTATGTTACAAAGGAAAGCCGTATGCGTGTTTTGATTATTGTGATCAGACATTACCCTCGATCAAAGACACAGAATGTCGCGGCTTAATTAGTGGGAAAACGTTCGCATGTATGAGATAGCCAAGGAACAACAAACGAATATAATTTTTATTCATTTTTTTATTCTTTTATTTCGGGGATAATGGAATAGGCACTCATGTGATTTTTTCCATCTAGTCCCCGTGTGTATGCAGTTTTGTAAATGTTGTTATCCATTCCCACGGCACACAATGGCCTACTCTTCCGAAAAGCGGAACAGGTTTAAATGTGCGCGCAAGATGTTCTACGTGCGTTCGCACACGGGACGTCGGTTTATAGTCTCATCCGAAGGACTTTTGGGGAGAGTGGAGTCGGCACTAATGTTAACTCCGGAGGAAAAATCCTCTTGAACGAGATTCGAACTCGGGTCAGCAGATACATCACTCTAACCACCAGGCTATCCCGTCCCCCCCCCCCCCCCCCCCAGAGAGAGTCATCTTAGAATAATCTTTAATGCACAAGAATAACAGTTTTAGGCCCTCCCTAAATCAGAACACTTCGTGGGACTGATAGAATCAAACAAACATAAAACGATGATTTTTTTTATAGACTAAGTCCAGTCTTACAACTTACCCTGTAAACATACATACACAAAACAACCCAAAGAATATGGACATCACAGCGAGAGAGAGGAGAGGAGGGGAGGAGTAGAGAGAAGAGAGAGAGAGAGAGAGATGAGAGAGAGAAGAGAGAGAGTAGAGAGAGAGAGAGAGAGAGAATGAATGAATGAATCTTTATTTTTCAAGGTAACAGAATAAGCATGCGCACTTTTTTTCATCCGGCCCTTGCCCTGATTGGGGACTATCAACAAAACAGTAAAAATCTTACAAACAACGACAACATGATTTTAAAAAAAAAAACAACATAATACTAATCCCTGACTTGAGAGGGAGAGAGAGAGGAGAGAGAGAGAGAGAGAGAGAGAGAGAGAGAAGAGAAAGTAGAGAGAGAGAGAGAACAGAAATAGTGTAATGTGCTCAGCATTTTACACCAATTCACAAAAGAACAGTGGGTAGGGAAATGAGTATACAACATATAAGCAGTTTTCATGTAGAACTCGGTGCAATCGGAAACAGAACCCAAAATGATCAACATAGCATGGAATCCATACCAAGGTCATAGAGTAATTGTAGAAACATGGATGACGAGTTGTACCATATCATGCCAGTAACTGATCATAATATACATCCGCCTAATATGCACACAAACCAATGCTATAATGATACACAATGAAATCTGTCATGATACATCTGTTTGAGGATGTCCTCTGTTTACCGCTGTTGAACTATCTAACAGGCACTGAACCATATTCTGGGTCATAGAATGACAATTGTTCACTTTCTGTGACATTCTCTGTATGTATTCACCAAAGGAACTTCCATTTCTGACTTTTTGCTACGTCATTCACATGCTGGTCATACTCAGCACATGTTGCTGCAGTTCCGTCATTTTCTGCCCACTTGCCTTCCTCTTTACTATCCTGTTCTTTTGTCTTGCTCATTATTATCACATGCGCACTCTTTTACACCATCCATTTTTTACTTTAGTCGCATTTCTTCATTTTATTGACTACTTTCCAGTGTCGCTTATTAGTTCTTAATCAATGTCATTGACTAGTTTTCTGTCACTTAGGACCTATTCTAAATCAAGTTGTTGGGCGGGGGGAGATTGTTGTATATTACTATTATCTTTTATGGCTTTCAACATGGTTCAACGACTATAAGTGATCGTAGCAATTGTCATTGTCCTAGTTGGTCTGTCACGGTGATCGTGTGATCTATACAAGAAAGAACAATAGTTTGTTAGAGGCAAGTGGGAAAAAATGACGGGAATGACAATTGCTAATATATACATAGTAAAGTATGTACAAAAAGTCAGAAATGGAAGTTCCTTTGGTCAGTAGCATAGAACGAAGTGCGTGTGGGGTGGGGAAAAACAAGACTGAAGGGAACTGAACATATTCAGCTCTCTATCTGCCCCTCTTCACTTGAGAAGGACTCTTCCTCTGATATGAAGCACTTTATGGTGACAAGAGTATAGCTGAAGTTTTATGGGTCAGTCTTTCAAGAAAACAGCAGTCCGATTTCCTCTACCTTACACTTTAAAAGAAGACACCATCAGTTCTTGCACAGTTGAATTATTCAGCATAGTTTTTAACACAGTCTTTCAAACAGCAGAACACAGTGAGGTGAAAAAAAAAGGAAATCAGAAAAAATGGATACACAATACAGCTAGAAAGAGCGTCTTGCTGGTGGTCAAGCAAGGATATCACTCAGAGAGAGAGAGAGGAAAAGGGGAGAGAGAGAGAGAGAGAGAGAGAGAGAAGAGAGAGAGAGAGAGAGAGAGAGAGAGAGAGAGAGAGAGAGAGAGAGAGAGAGAGAGAGAGAGAGAGAATGGCAATAGTTCATTGCAATAAGCTCTTATTATACATTTATAAGGAACAAAATACATATCCAACTGCACCCCCCCTCCCTTCCTCAATTCACAACAGACTAAATAATCGTCATGGCATGGATTCTATAACATGGTTTAGCAGCTAGCAACAAACGCAGACATTGTTAACAATGGTTCCTGTAAACTTAGAGAACAAGGATGTCACTGAGAGAGATATCTATATAGATAGATAGATAGATAGAGAGAGAGGGGGAGAGAGAGAGATAGGGAAAAAAGAGAGAGAGTGATGTGTAGTGTGTGTGTGTGAGTGAGAGAGAGAGAGAGAGAGATGAGAGAGAGAGAGAGAAGAGAGAGGAGTACAGACAGACAGACAGACAGACAGACAGACAGAAGACATACAGGTCTGACAGACAGACTGAGAAAACTACAGGCCACAACCTACCAGAACAGTCATCTATTTTCTCCAGAGAGAGAGACAATGACAATGACAATGACAAATTCTTTTATTTCGAGGATAATGAATAAGCACCCATGTGCTTTTTACATACAGTCCCCGCAAGAGAGGAGAGAGAGAGAGAGAAGCTAGAGAGAGAAAGAGAGAGACAGAGACAGAGAGACAGACACACACACAGACATAACACACACACAGACAAAGAGACAGACAGACTGCTACAAAACTAAAACAAAAACCAGAGTGACCGTCAACGGGCAGACTGTCAGACAGACGCAGACCCAAGCAGCTGAGG
The DNA here is from genome assembly GCA_028751875.1 of Rapana venosa. Classification (NCBI taxonomy): domain Eukaryota; kingdom Metazoa; phylum Mollusca; class Gastropoda; order Neogastropoda; family Muricidae; genus Rapana; species Rapana venosa. The sequence continues at coordinate 45,661,515 of CM054150.1, read as the reverse complement.
TCAGGCAGAGCAACAAGGCCGCAGCAAGCAAGCCATCCGTGACCTCAATTCTCTCCAGCTGATGTGACGTCGACGACAACGGATGACAGTGAGTGCACCAAACACCCTGCAAAAGGTAGCACCCCGACTTTCATGCTGTACTGATAATAGCGTAATGGCCGTGCGATCACTCGAAGAAGGGCGTCAGCGTGAACGTAGTGATGACGTTGTTCGAGGTTATGACGTAGGACGATGACGTCATATTTGTGCAGTCCATGCCCAAGCGGAAGGTAGAAAGAAGATGGGGCCACCTACTCTGCCGTTTCCGTGAAGTTGTGATGAGTGTGAGTTGTGTGTTTGTTGTCGATTCGTTCGACGATGACGTCAAAAACAGCAGAGAGGCAGCTCGATTTGGAAACGGGCAGAAATTGTGTTAAGTGGAGATTCTTGCCAAAGTAACATCCACCACTCTCTTGGCCAAGTGGCATATAAGGTCCAGGGACATTTGTTTTTTGTTGTTAGTTTGTTGTTGTTCTTGATTGTTTTGAGCATGACTTTCTTTGGATATGTCGTTTGGTTCTAGTAGGTCTGATTAATACTAAAGTAAAATAAAAATAAAAAATAACATTATTCATGTAGCGCTTGACTTGAAGAGGCAAATGATCCGTATGCATGTCAATTATTCTTACAAAGTCAGAGCAGAAAAACAATTAAAGTCCTACAAATCCAAATGCGTTTGCGCGTTGCACAGAGACACAACTGGAAAACGACCCCCCCCCCCCTACACAACACAAAGTTATAACTTTTTCAGGGTGATAGAAATGGATGTTTAGCAGCGAATTGTTCGGATGTCAGATATCATGGTTACCTTAACATTAAAGTTTGGTAAAAATGGAAAAGCATCAAACATTTGGAAGTTTAAAATTCATCTAACTTAAAGATATAAAGTACGTGAGGAGATTAATAAGAGATCACCAAAGTGTTATTAAATATGCACGGATTCTTATGATAAGGAAAAAATAGTGAAATTGAAAAGGCTTGAATATTAATTTTAAAATTCAAACAGGTTTTTTTGGATTTTTTGCTAATGAAAATACGGGGTAAAACTATTGCATATCCTCAATGAAGAAAAAAAGACTTTAGCAGCGAACATAAAACTTATAGAGATATAGAGACATTAGAAAGAATTGAAAAGAAAACAACAAAATATCAGCAATCCAGGAAAAGAGCCAGAATTAAGAGCAATCAGAGACAAAAATGGAAGGATTTTATTAAGATCCAAGGAAGATGATTGCTGAAGGGAAAAATTTCAAAGACTTTTGCATTTAGAAAAACGGAAATATGTTAGCAAACAAATACAAGTTGATAAATAGTGACGGGGAGTAATAGAGACCCCACAGACATAGCAAGGGAAGAAAACATCTATGAAAAAATTTTATAGAAAAGAAATGTAGAAACTTGTGAAATAAGCGATCTGAAAAAAACTCTACGATAATCCATGAGCACCACAAATTCAAGGAAGGAAAATATCAATTCTTGTATGAAGAACTCAGGCATTAAAACATGAAAATTGGTAAAAGTCCCAGGCACTATGATTTACTGTCGAATTCTTAAAATACTTTTGGACACGCTTTAGGGACCCTTTGTTGTCAGAAATTTTAAAGACCATTCAATCATGAAACTGTCCCGCAACACAAAAAGAAGGTGTTATCACTTGTATTCCCAAAGGGGATAAATCAAAAGAATATATAAAGAAAATGGCGACCTATCTCTCTACTTAATGTTGTATACAAAATAGGGTCTTCTTCTGTTGCCAACAGAATAAAAAAAGAAACTGCCAATCCTTATCAATGAAGGACCAAACTGGGTTTATCAGTAACGATATATGGGCGATAATGTAAGATTTTTATATGATATGATTAACTATCTAAATGTTAAAAGTTGCACCGCTTGCTACTCGTATTGATTTTTAAAAAGCCTTGATTCCTTAAAATTGGTGTTTTATGATGAAAGTTTTTAAAGCATATGGCTTTGGCAATAGTATTTGTCGTTGGATTGAAACATTCTATAAGGATATAAAATCAACAGTGGTTGTGAATGGACAGAGTGGGCAGTGGTTTAAAATTGAAAGAGGCTGCAGACAGGGGGATCCATTTCACCCTATTTATTTATCCTCTGTGCAGAATTTTAGGTACAATGATAAGAGAAGATAAAATAATTAAGGGAATTAAGAGAAAAAGGTAGAGAACATAGGATTCTACAGTTTGCTGATGACACCCAACTGTTTAATATTGGTGATAGGGTTTTTTTGAACAATCAATATTCATTCTTGACAGATTTTAGTAGAGTGTCAGGGTTTTTTCATGAATTGTGATAAAACACAAGTTTATGGCTGGGAAATAAAGAAGATCTAGGAAGATATTCTGTCTCATTTAAAAATGATATGGAACCATCTAAATTTAAAATACTAGGATTTGGGTTTTCTGATAATTTATTGACTGTGAAAATATCAACTATAAAAATAAGTTAGCGGAAGTAAAAGTGATGTTTAGAATCTGGGCAAAAAGAACCATCACTACCAATTGGAAAGGGTTTCTGTACTAAAATCTCTTATTCTGTCAAAGTTAATCCCTCTCTGGATTCTGCTACCAGATCCACCTGACCAGTTATTACAGAAGCTCCAAAAGTTATGCTTTCAGTTTGTTTGGAAAGGAAAAAACCGATAGAATAACAGGAAAACAGCAGTTAAAACGATTAAAAAAGGTGGACTTAACATTCCAGATATTAGAAAATACATTTTTGCTTTAAAATTTTCTGGATAAGAAAAAGTAAAATAACAGAACACAAGTGGAAAAATATTGCTATAGAAACCCTACCCATTTCTTGAAAACCTAGATTTCTATGGGCCAACATATACTTTAAATTATACAAGTATTAACTCGTTTTAGGCTCATGTATTTAGAGCCTATAGAATTTTTTGTACTCCCAAAACATACACGTAACCAGTACGAGCTTCTTGAGGGAGCCAATCTTCTATAATGAAAATATTAAAGTAGGAAACGCCACAGTTAAACAAGATAAAATGATAAAGAAAGGGTATATTCTAAAAAACACTTTATTAAAGAAATGGAGAATTTGTTAAATACCAAAATTTTTAAATGATACAAGCTTTTGTATTGACTTATCACCTACAATGGATGGATATCTGCCATAAAACAATATGTTAAAAAAACGGGGAAATTCATATAGATGATAAAACTAATCAACATGGAGGTATGGTTTTGTGCAATAAAGTGTATATTGAGCGTACATAAAGGAGCAAAAAGTACTATGAAATCCTAAAATCCGATAACAATAAACCAAAATGTTGTTCCAAATGGTCAGAAAAATAAAAATGCATGTATACCATGGGACAAAATTTTCAGCAAATACACAAACCAGAAAAGTACAATTTAAATGGCTACAAATTAGAATCGTAAAATAGAATAATTGCCACTATGTGATTCTTCATGCTATGGGTGTAACAGATACTGCACAAAGTTCACTCTGTCAGAAGGAACGAGAAATTTTATTTTAACATTTTTTATGGAACTGTGACTTTGTACGTTCTTTTTTGAATGCTGTTGAAAACATGTTGAATGAAAAATGTCATAATATTCACTCTCTTAGGATGTCACGAGAACTGGTCATTTTTGGAGTTGATCATTATCTAGAAACAAATGATATATTGGATTTCATTTTAATGTTTGGTAAACTATATATATTTAAGTGTAAAATGATAAGCAAAATCCCAAATTTGTTTGTATTTCAAAACCAACTAAAAGCTAGATATGCAATAGAAAAATTTAATGCAAGAATAAGTGGTAAATTGACAGACTTTCTCAATGCTTGGAGTGCATTTGAACCAATTGTACTTGACACGGATCAGACGTATGTATAAGAAAATCTGACAAACTTGTGAGAATATTGCAAACTCGTTAGAGTATTTTTCATTGCTATGTTTACATTGAAGAATTTGTTTACATCTATCCATAGTTGCTGATTGTTGAATGTCTCATGGCTTTAATGTTCCTTTGTGTGCGCATGTTGTATTATATATGTAAAATGTTTGCTATAAAAAAGATTTAAAAAAAAAAGAAAGAGACAGACAGACTGAGACACAGAAACACAGACAAAGACAAACCAGAGTGACAGTCGAAGAGACAGAAAGACAGACAGACAGACAGACAGACAAGCAGACTGAGGCAGAGCAGAGCAAACAAGGCCGCAGCAACCAGCCTACCGAACCGGTCACCTGTCTTCTCCAGCTGATGCTGCGTCGCATGCAGACAGCGATGACAGAGGTGGCCACCATCACCCCCAGCAAAGACAGGGTAGGCACGCCCACGTTCATGCCGTACTGATACACGCCGTCAATGGCCGTGCGATGACGTCGATAGAAGGGCGTCAGCGTGGAACGGTAGTGAGTGACGTTGTCGGCAGGGTTGACGTAGGCGATGACGTCATATTTGAAGCAGGCCAGCCCGCAGCAGGTGAGGCAGAAGAGGAAGATGGCCGCCACCACTCTGGCCGTGCTCCTGAAAGTGGACTGACGTGTCAGCCAGTGTGTGTATGTCTGTCCGTCGTGTCCGACGATGACCTCCAAAAACAGCAGAGGAGGCAGCTGCTGTTTTGGAAACTGGGCAGAAATTTGATTATAGTGGAGATTCCTTGCCCACAGTACATCCCCCACTCTCTCGGCCAAGTGGGCATAAGGGCACAGGGAGCTTTTGTTGTTGTTGTTGTTGTTGTTGTTGTTGTTCTTGTTGTTTTGAGCATGATAATCAAAGTTGGATATCGTCTGGTTTGGTTTTGTAGGGTCTGATTAATACTAATAGTAATAATAATAAATAAAAAATGAAATTAATTTATGTAGCGCTTTACCTTGCAAAGACAAATCGAAGCGCTTGCAGTCAATCCATTCTTACACAGTCATGCAGCCAAAAACAATTAAAAGTCGCTACAAATCCAAATGCGGGCGCGCGCGCACAGACACACCCACACACAGAAACACCCCCCCCCCCCACACACACACATAAAGGTTATACACTTTGTCAGGGTGATGGAAATGGGATGTTGGAGGCAGGGACAGTTCAGAGATGAAACATGAGAGGAAAACCTTAGGTTTGAAATAAATATGTCTTGAGGTTGGATTTAAAAGTGTCATAAGAAGGCTTTTGAGGAAGAGAGAGAGGGAGGTCATTCCAGATCGAGGGACCAGAAATAGAGAAAGAGCGACAGCCAACGGTAATTATAGTATGATTTGGTCTGGTCTGGTCTGGTCTGGTAAGGTATGGTATGGCGTGGTATGGTATGGTATAGTGTGGTATGGTATGGTATGGTGTGGTATGGTATGGTATGCTATGGTATCATATGGTATACTATGGTATGGTATGGTATGATATGGTATAGTTTTGTATGGTATTGTCATGGTATGATATGGTATGGTATAGTATGATATGGTATGGTAGGATATGGTATGATATAGTATGGTATGGCATGGCATGGTGGGGTATTGTACGCGTTGCATGTTATGGTATGCTATGAGATACTACTACTACTACTACTACTACTACTACTAAATGGAATTTATATAGCGCTATATCTTGCAGAGACAAATCAAAGCGCTTGCACTCAACTCCTTCTTACACAGTCATGCAACCAGTAACAATTAATAGAGATGATATGGTATAGTATGACATGGGATGGTATGGTATGGAGTGGATTAATATAGTGTGATATGATATAGCATGGAATGGTATAGTTTGATAATATGAGATGGCATGGTATGGCATGGCATGGTGCGGAATGCTATGGCACGGGACTGGTATAGCACTCGTGAACAAAATTTGTCCTCTGCACCGTTTCTGGACATACTGGTAAAAGACAACAACCCATCCTGTTTTTGTCATCAACCAGTCATGCTGGTCACAGCTTTAAAAGAGCATGACCAAGGGTTGTGAATGATGTGGTCAAGATTCTAAACATGAATCATGCTTTCTTCTATCCCTGCTTGACCTGTCAGCAGCTGTTGAGCTTTTCACTGCAGTAAAAGGGACGGGATAGCTCAGTGGTCAGAGCACTCGCTTTCCAAGCCAGTGTTAAAGCAGCATTGAGCGTGGTTACCGAGTGGATGGGTGACCGTTTGCGCGTCTTGGCTTTAGTTCTGTCCCCCAGTTCACCCAGCTGTAAACGGGTACCTGCCTTCTTTAAGGTCAGGGAAAGTAAAGCAGCGAGGGAGAGGAGATGGGTGCCGCCATCAATATGCTGACCCCTAGAGAAGCTGAGGTCTCTGATGCCTCGCTCCCCTACGACCACAAAGGTCATGGGACACGTTGACCTTTTTGAAAGCTTTTTTTCAGGCTTCTTTTTTCATGAAATCCACTGTTTTCCACATTCGTTTGGCACGTCTTGTCGTTTTATTATTTTTAAAAAATCTCCTTAAAAATAAAGACCAAAATTATTTTAAGGTGTTAGAGTAAAAAACAAACACCCCCCCACAACAACAGTATATTCTGTTATTACAATTTGCGTTGATCCTTTATGTAGCTCTCGTAGTTAAGCGCTCAATTTTTGAGACTATGTACATATAATGTTATGGAGATGTAAATTTGAGATGTGGGGGAAGGAGGGGTACAGTTTTACATGCAGGCGTGTTCTTTGTGTTTGCAAAGCTCGTGAAGGTCAAACACCGTTCTCTAAAACACCCAAAGTTTCTCTTAAGACTACATCTGACGCGCTGAATAATCCTAGTTATCCTATTTTGTCATATAGTTACTCACGAGAATCAATTTTACTGCATCATTATTTTTTCTTAGAGACAAATATTTGGTTATCGGGGTTCTCTTACGTGCAGCAAGATCGTGTTTCACACTGGATCTCAAGTTATTGTCTCATCCAAAAGGCTAGTAGCCTACCACACATCTCAAGGTTTAGAGGAAAAAAGGGACAAAAGTTTCGAATACTCGAACCACTGACTTCTCGCGTTCTATACCACAGGGCCAAGAAACCACATAGGTTCTTTATGACTTGACTTCTTTCCTAAACTCCTTGAGGAGTTGTGGGGGCACTGCGCTGAATTTGTTCAGGCATCGGATACATGTGTGTTACGCGCAGTTGAACTGAAGACTCAAGAATACTATATAATCTGAATAGCGAAATTATCAGTGACATTTTACACTGGCTGAGACCAGCTCTCCCCAGGTCATAAATTGCATTCTTGATAATTACATAATCATCCATACCATCGGCATTAGCGATTTTTTTGGAGACGAAGCTGGGGATTTTAAATATATTTTCAGGAATGTTCTGCATGCTTTCAAGCACAGGGGTTTGATCTATAGTCTCATCCGAAAAACAACAACCATTCAGCGAAATGGAGTCAGCATCAACATTAATTCTCGGAAAAAAAACCGACATTCAAACGAACAGCTCCACGTCGAATCGAACCTGTACTCCTAGTCACTCTCAGATGACAAACTCGACGCGCTAACCACTGAGCTATTCCGCTTCTTATAATTATGACAGTTTTATTCTTGACATCGGGATGCAGCTACTTAAATGGTGGGCAAAAACGGTGGCATACGCAAGAATCTCACCATGGGTGAACCTCAGAGCTCTAGCTCGGGAATGAACAAAAAGATATTTAAAAAATGCACAGCTTTAACCCCGCAGTCATTAAACTACATAGACCTTCAAAGTAGGATTCAGTTCTGGGCTAGGAATTAACCTCTATTAGTATCACAATGGAGAAAGACCTAGATCTTTGATTATCAGAGTTTTTGACCCTTACCAGTGACCTACTAATTTTCAGGCTGCTAGTCCGGGAATGAAAGACAGAGGCCAGATTAAAGCCATGCATGTCAAAGTCTCCGCTGGTGGTAGCGCGAAGGTTGACTGACACTGCATGCAGCCTTTGAGTTAGCCCAGTTTCATCTGTGGCTGGCCAGCGTTGTTTCAGGTTCAATAGCTGTACGGGAGGGTCAGCAGGTGCTGAACATTCCATATACACGCTTAACCCACATCTACCCTGATTAAAAAAAAACAACCCACCAAAACTCTACCCTGATTAAAAAAGAAATTAGGCGATTCTTCCCATGCTTTGTTTTCAGAATTTCAATCGTTGCCTTCAGGACTTCAGCTGTTTTCGGTGCACCCACAGCGACACAAACAGAAAAAAGAAATTCGTTTTTGCCGGTAAATCGAATTCTAAATTCACAATTACACTGATTACCGTTTCACATTTTTCTCTGAAACACTTGTCTGATTGCTATTGTCATGGGTGCAGTCAGTATACATAATATAATAACAAAATAACCCAACCAATAACAAAGCTTTATGTGCGTGCGTGCGTGCGTGTGTGTATCATTTGAATTTGTAAAAACTATTAATTGTAACTGGCTGCATGTCAATGAGTGGGATGAACGAAAGCGCTTTGATTTGTTTTTTGCAAGATATGGCGCTATATAAATTTCATGTATTATATATGATTATATTATAAGCATGCATGAGCTTATATTATAAGCATATATGTGCGTGTGCTATTACATGTAAGCATGCACACGCGATACGACTGCTTTCTTTATTGTTCTCTAACACAGCTAAAGCATATTTAAGAGTACCCCATTGAAATGGTGTTTTCCAACATAGCGAAAGCATGTTCACCTTGAAAATGAGTTCATCGGAAGCGACCAAAGACTGACCTTTCACTGCTGGCTCAGAGACCATTCAGTTTGTCCACTACGATCAAGGAGGCAGCTACGATTCTCACCCACTGAACTTTGATTTGAGTTAACTGACGAGTTACAGTTTTCAATCAATTCAACCGTGTGTCCACAAACTGTGGTGCAACCGACCGCGCTTTCATTAAACCAGCCACAATCGATTGATACTGTGCCGTGTTTGTCAAAACGCTTTCCGCTCCATTGAACATTCATAAAAGCGATCCCCACGGCACTGCAGGGTCTTCTTTGGTTAAGAGCTTCATGGCAGCCTGAGCGTAAAAGCTTGTGGATTGCTGACTTGATAGTGGTTTCCCGATTTAGAAATACCAGACTGAAAAAAAAGGACGATAGTGAGCGAGTAGGGGGAGTAAGAAAAATGCAGAGTTGGAAGCAGCCATGGTACGAAATTTGTTCTTCAAGTTAACTGGATAAAAAAAAAGAGCCAAAGCAAAATACAAACAAAACCCAACCAAAAAACCAAAAACAACCCCCCTCAAAACCCAAACGAAAACAAACAAAACAACAACAACAAAACCAAAACTAAATGGTTTGTCAGTGACAGGGAAACGAACTGCCATGGTCTAAGTTAGGGTTGTCTTCACGTATGGCAAAGTCAGAAGACAACAGCCCTCATTCTCATTCTTTGGATCGGTAGTCTGGCAGTAACGTATCTACTCAGAGAGCAAAACAGTTCAGAGTTCGTATCCTGTCCAAAAATGGACTTTCCACTCATCCGTTAAGTGAGTAATTTACAGATTTTTTTAGCATTTACAAGTGATGCCCTTTCAATGTATGGTACAACTTCTAACATGAGCTTGTAAACAAAATTTCTCAGTTTCGACCCCCATGTCCCGCCTTAAGATGAGAGGATAATTGAAGTCTTGCGTGTTACATAGCGCGGAATCTTGTAATAGCGTACATGCATATGCTGCGCGTGACAGAACCCACGGTAAGACATGAGCTGCCCATGCAAAGGTTCTGTAGAATAAAGTCCACTCTCATCGGGGAAACAAAGGGGCGGAAGAGCCAAGTGGTTAGAGCGTTGAACTCGCGATCTGATGGCCCGGGTTCGAACCATCACCAACTAGACGTCTGTATGAAGGGATTTTCCTCTTGCAGTTAACATCAGTACCGACCCTGCTTCCCCGAAACTAATTCGGATGAGGCCATAAACCGAGGTCCCGTGGGCGACCGTACGCAGAACATCTTACGCACAAGTTGAAACCTGTTCCGCCTTTCGAAATAAAAAAAATGTAAGCCATTGCGTGGCAGTAGGAATTACTATGGATGACACAGTTTAAAGAAAATGCATGCAGCAGACTGGTATGGTGTTTAGACATCATCCCTGAAGTCGTAATGCGGCTACCTTTATGGAGGTTAGACGGACGTATATGCAAAATTGTATCAGTCGTAGGCTCTAGCCGAGGATGAAAAAACAGTAGAGAGAATCATAATGCATGCTGGGAGGAAATTACCCTACCCCCTCTTATAAACCCCCCCCCAAATAACCCAACCAATAACAAAAAAAACACACACAAAAACAACACCAGCCCTAGCAAAAACCAAACCAAACAACAACCCCAAGCAAACAACTAAAAAAAACCCCATTTCACAGAAAACCAACACAAGCAAAAACACAAAAAACAAGGTGTGCACCACACACACACCACACACAACACACACACAACACACACACCAACACACACACACACACACACACACACACACACACACACACACACAGAGCCCCCTCCCCCCCACACCCCTCTCCACACACAGCCACCCATATCCATATATCAACAAAGGAAATGAAGTAATCTATGGCATGAAACAAATGCACTGGTGCCCGCCTTACAGATGCATCTAGTCCATTCTTTTTCATTATTTTCTATGAGAAACTGTATGACTTTGATAAAACACAGTTTTCCTCTTGAAACTAAACTCATGGAACATGATAACGTTTGGAGTTTTAGGATAGTATTTTGGAATGAATTTGTTTCTTAACTGCACAAAGAAATTACATTTGAACAAATGATAAAACTCATCTTCTTGTTCGCTTTCACCACATTTATCACATTCTCTCTCTCTCTCTCTCTTCTCTCTTCTCTCTCTCTCTCTCTCTCTCTCTCTCTCTCTCTCCTCCTCTCTCCTCTCTCCTCCTCTCCTCTCCTCCTCTCTCCTCTCTCTCTCTCTCTCTCTCTCTCTCTCTCTCCCCTCTCTCTCTCTCTCTCTCTTCTCTCTCCCTCTCTCTGTGGACAATTCGTGCTCTACCTATTTGGATGGGAAGTCTGTGACTCAAAGTTCAAAGTGAATAATAGTGAATGAAAAGCTACAATGGAGAATCCACAAATAATCTTCAATGCAGTAGCATTTTTTACAAGGTCTATAATTAAGGAAGATTTCGTCATTATTTATATAAAGATAACCATTTTTGCGAATACTGTTCTTGCAAATTACGTGAAATTTTGGTTTTAAACCATTCAGGTGAAATATGGAGATCAAACTGATGATGTCATATGCCACTAATTCCTTTTTCCATTTAATGTGCGTTCTACAGCAACTAAATATGATTTGGGAATTAGTGATAAACATATATGAAGCAGCTTTTAAACAATATTTAAAAACTCGGAGTAACTTGCGTCTTTACTGTAGCTGTTATTTCCACAGGAAACTGTCTCAGTTCCCCATAAATCAGTTTACTTGGAGTAGATTTTCCAAGTTTAAGAATTATTTCAAAGAAGTTAAGTTCTAATTTACTAAATCAGTTAATTGTTGATCCTTGCAAATACTGTCTAAATTAGTATAGTTAGCATGATACCTCAGTTGATCATTCGGGATAGCCTAGTGGTTAGAACATTGCGCTGGCACTCTGACAACCCGGGTTCGATTCCCATTCAAGGGGATATTTTACCCTGGAGTTAACATCAGTGCAGACTCCACTCTACCCAAAAGTCCTTCGGATGAGACTATAAACCGAGGACCCGTGTGCGAACGCACGCAGAACATCTTGCGCACACGTTAAATCCTGTCCGCTTTTCGTAAGAGTAGGCCATTGTGTGCCGGTGGGAACAGATGACATAATTTATGAAAGCGCATACACACGGGGACTGGATGTAAAAAAACACATGAGTGTTTATTCCATTATCCTCGATATAAAAGAATAAAAAATAATAAAAAATGCAAGCACTATCTGAAATAGTGTAATTAGCATAATAAAACAGTCAATCATCCCTTGCCAATGATATCCACACAAGTATAATTGGAATTACAGAGTAGCTGATTTTCTTTTGCTTATGCTATCCAAATCAGCATAATTTTCATGATAAATCAGTCCCGTTTAGTTATTTAGTGTGATAAACCAACCAATAAACTCTTGCGAATATCATCTATATTGATATAATTAGCCTGATAAACCAATCGACTGCCCCTTAATGTAACTCAGTATAATGGTATTTAGCCTGATAAAACCAACCAGGTATTCTTTTCCTAAGCAAGCACCCATTCAGTTTGCCTCGCTGTATCTGTCAGTTATATAAACAATGGAAATAAAGTCGGATGCACTGGGCCTGACCTGTCAGGCGCTTAATGGCAGCGCAACGCATTTTCGCTCATAAAATATTACAGACCACAATACTTGCTCGTCTGAGCGTTTGAAGAAGAAGAAGAAGAAGAAGTATTTTAAAAGTTGGCATAAGGATCCGCCTTTGATTCCACTTAAATATTCTTTGAAAATACACTCAGGTAAGGTTTGCGAAGCAGACTGCAAGTCAGGCTGATAAAAGCACTGTTTATTGCAGGCTGGATTTTTGTCGGAAGCAACCAGCGTAACTGATTTAGAAAGGAGAAAACTGTTCAAAGTCTCTACCTGAACGGCGTGGACCTGTGGGTTAAACACTAAAACAACATCGGCATCAAGACACCAGACTTCAACTACAACCGAGCTTCATTAAAAAAACCCAAACCCAAACATCAACAACAGCAACAACAACACAAAACAGGCCACGTTTACAGTTTTTTGTGTGTTAAAAAGTAAGAAGTTTTTGTGTGTTAAAAAGTAAGAAGTTTGGTCCAACAACTTGGAACAGACCTTCCATTTTATTTCTGTGTTTTTCTTCACTGTGAAAGATTTTAATCAACCGTGTGAACAATCACGTTTTAGAAAACTGCCAGCGAGGAGGGGTTTTTTTGGTTTGATTTTTGTGTTTGATTTTCTTTAGTCTTTGAATTTGTTGAAACTAGTTTTGCTCGAACACTTTCACCGTAACAAAATCGATTATTGTAGAAGTACAATCCCATTTCACACAATCACAAACCCCAAGAGGTTTTCTTTTTCTTTTTTTCTTTTTTTGGGGGGAACTTTTGATCGGGCAACATCGAAGGTAAGTGCGAACAGAGTGAAACTATACAATACTAAAGTAAAGGTGTCCCATAACCTATACGGTCGTAGGGGAGCGAGGCGTCAGAGACCTCACTTCTCTAGGGCCAGCATGTTGACGGCGGCGCCCATCTCCTCTCCCTCGCTGCTTTACCTTCCCTGACCACTGAGCTATCCCGCCAGGACAACTTCAGGAGACTCTCTCTCTCTCTTCTAGAAGAAGAAGAATGCAATGAAGAAGAAGAAAAAGGAGAAGAAGAAGAAAGTGATGATGATAGTGGTGATAAAAGGAAAAAGAAGATGACGATGATGATATCGATAGTTATACTCCTCCTCCTCCTAGATCCCCCCTCCACTCTTCCTCCACACCACCACCTTCTCCTTCTCCCCCTCCTCACTACCGCCTCCACCACCACCACCACCACCACCACCACCACCACCACCACCACCACCACCACCATCATCCTCCCCTTCTTCCCCCCATTCCTCTTCCTTCTTCTCCTCCTCCTCCTCACCACCACCTCCGAATCCACAATGACTATCATCAATCACCACCTTCACCGCCACCACCACCACCACCAATATCCTCCCCTTCTTCTCCCGCTTCTCCTTCTTACCACCACCATCCTCCTACCCACCCTCTCCCTTCTCCACACTCCTCATCCACATCCTCCTCCTCCTCACCACCACCACCACCACCACCATTACCACCATCCTCCCACCCACCATCTCCCTCCTTCTCACTCCTCACCCATCTCACTCACCAACCTACCCACCAACTCCCACCTACTCACTCCCACCTCCACTCACCCACCCACTCCCTCCCCCCCTCACCCACTCACTCACCCACCCACTCGCTCCCTCCTTTACTCGCTCACTTACCCACCCAGCCATCCAACCACTCCCTCTCTCACCAACTTCCTCCCTCCCTCCCTCACCCACTCCCTCCCTCCCTCACCCACCCACCCTTACTCACCCACCCACTCCTTGCGCCCCTCTCTCTCTCCCCCCACCTCACCCCCCATCCCCTCCCTCCCTCCCTCCCTCACCCACCCACTCCCTCCCTCACTCCCCCACCCACCAACTCCCTCCCTCCCTCACTCACTCACCTACCCACCCACACCCCCTCCCTCCCTCACCTCACCCACCCACCCACCCACTCCTTCCCCCTCTCTCTCTCTCTCCCCCCACCCCACCCCAACCCCCACTCCCCCCCACCCTCACCCACCACACCCCCCACTCACCCCCACCCCCACTCACACCCCCCACCCTCACTCACCCCCCCCCCCCCACCCTCACTCACCCCCCCCCCCACTCACCACACCCCCACCCCCCACCCACCCCACTCACCACCCCACCCCACACCATCCCCACCCCACCACCCCCCACTCATCACCCTCCCCCCCCCCCCCCCCCCCCACTCACCTGGCAGAGATGACCCCTTTAGCCTTGAGCGGCAGGGCCACGCAGAAGGCTCTGTCCAAGGAGATGAGGAGGGTGAGGAGGTTGGAGACGTTGAGGAAGGCCGTGTAGAGGCCCACCAAGACCAGGCTCCGCGCCTTCCAGAACTGGCCCCACGCGGCGTTGGACAGCCTCACCAGGCTGTACACCCGGCTGCTGAACAGCAGCAGCAAGTAGCCGCTGTCCGATAGGGCCAGGCTGTTTGGTACGGTAGGGTAGGGTAGGGTAGGGTAGGGTAGGGTAGGGTATGGTTTTGGTTTGGTTTTGGTGGGTTGGTTGGTGACGGTTGGGGTGTTGGTTGGTTGGTGGTTGGTGTTGGTTGGTTGTGGTTGGGAAGGTGTTGGTGGTTGGTGATCGGTTGGTGGTGGTGGGTTGGTGGTTGTGATGATGGTTGTGTGATGGTGGTGATGTGACGGTTGGTGTGGTGTTGGTGACGGTTGGTGTTGTGACGGTTGGTGGTTGGTGAGTTGGTGACGGTTGGTTGGTGACGGTTGGTGATGGTGGTTGGCGGTGATGGTTGTTGGTTGTTGGTGATGGTTGGCGGTTGGTGACGGTTGGTGATGGTGGTTGGTGGTGATAGTTGTTGGTGGTGACGGATTGGTGGTAGGTGGTGGTTGGGTGGACAGAACAGTACAGACACGTTATTAAGGGGGACATTTTTGGTTTTAAGGGTTCTTTTTTTGTTTTGTGGTGTAAGTGTGTGTGTGTGTGTGGTGTGTGTGTGTGTGTGTGTGTGTGTGTGTGTGTGTGTGTGTGAGTGGTGATTGAGGGGGAAGGTGGAGAGAGAGAGGTCGTGGGTGGGTGGGTGGGAGGTAGGGTGGGTGGTTAGCGAGAGCGAGAGCGAGTGCGAGAGCGAGTGGAGAGAGAGAGAAGAGAGAGAGAGAGAGAGAGAGAGAGAGAGAGAGAGAGAATAGTTTATTGTGATAAGCTTCCAAGCCCTTTCACAAAGAGATAATGAGAAGGGGACTGAGCACAAAACACAAAATTAACTAAGAAGACAAAAGTTACTACCGCCTAAAAAAAATACACACCATGGCACGGATTCCACACCATGGTTTAACATCTGTATATTATTCAAACCGTGAAATAAAGAAGTTTGTTTCTGGATTAAAAATACACGTTGACTTCATTTAAAAAAAAGTGTTTAAGTAAGAAAAAACCAAACAAAGCTATTTTAGTCACTTCCAGCAAGCTCTCGACAGTTGGACGGCAGTTTCAGATTTGTATGTTGTCTTTTTCCTTCTCTCTCTTTTCTATTCTTTCTTTCTTTCCTTTCTTCTTTCTTTTGAGGTCTTTTTTAAACATCAAACGACGATGTTTTCATGACAAAATCACCATAAATTGATTGGTTTATCCTACGTTGAATCTTACTGTCTCTGCTTCAGCTGATTCGTAGAAAACTGAATCGTAGATAGGGATATGAAAAGAAAGGTAAAGGTTTTCCCATAACCTGTGTGGTCGTAGGGGAGCGAGGCATCAGAGACCTCAGCTTCTTTAGGGGCCAGGAGCATATTAAGGGCGGCGCCCATCTCCTCTCCTTCGCTGCTTTACCTTCCCTGACCCTAAAGAGGGCAGGTACCCATTTACAGCTGGGAGAACTGTACTGAAGCCAAAGCACGCAAACGGTCACCCATCCAAGTGGTAACCACGCTGGACCTGAGCTATCCCGTCCCCACTACAGATACATAATATTACACACAAAGGCTTTTTCGCTGAGTGGGCTGTGAAGCTGAAAAAACCGTTATTGTGTGTTACCGAATGCAGCTTTAAAACAATTGGGCAACGATCTGTCCAGTATCACGTTTCTGTTATCCGGAACTCTCTCAGAAAGACTTCAACGTTACCCGCGCGCAAGCGTCATCTGAGCACTTACCTGTTCTTCCAACAAAGCTGGGGTTTTACCCTGTGGACGTTGAAGAGGAATGCACTGAATATTGTTCGTGTATTATGTTTGTAAAGTTGCATGACGTATGTGTGTGTGTGGGGGGTGGGGGGTGGGGGTGGGTGGTGGTGGGGGTGGTGGTGTTGGAGGCGCTTTGAGCCAATTTACTGGGCTATTGCCTTATAAAACCGCGATTATATCATCATCATCATCATCATCATCATCATCATCATCGTCATCATCATCATCATCATCACCATCATCATCGTCGTCGTCGTCGTCGTTGTTGTTGTTGCTACTGTTACTATACTACTTCACGTCATTCAAAATTTCTCCCACGGCGCTAGCGCTACCATCATTATGTCTGGTGGAGTTAATGAAGCCCCTGTCTGACTACGGCTGAAGGCAAAGTGAACAAGGGGATCAATAAGAGGGAGGAGGGTGAATCCATCACACCACCGCCTGATGGCTGTTGCTGTAAATAGTCATTTAATTGATGGAGTAACGCTGTTCCTCTCGCGATGCTACGATGGAACCGAAAGATCGCTGTGCCCCTGGTGGAAACGGTTGCGTTCAAGATCAACACACCGTTGGCTGGTGATTATTTCACGCCGAGTCAACAGCTGAAAGCTTCTTCTCCCTTCAGCAGATCTTGTAGGCCACACTCCAGCTTTAGCTTCAGGGTCAAAATCAAGTCAAGTCAAGTCAAGTCAAAGTCAAAGACACTTTAATTGTCCCATGAAAGGCAATTACAATATGATACTGACAGGCACATTGATACTATTACAGTAGTGACAGGCACGTTGATACGTATTATAATACTGACAGGCACATTGATACGTATTACAATACTGAAAGGCACATTGATACGTATTATAATACTGACAGGCACATTGATACGTATTACAATACTGAGATGCACATTAATACGTATCATAATCTCGTTAGTGTTTTCCTCTTTCGCGTGTTACTCAGAAAGGTTTGTTGTTTTGTTATTTTTTTCCCTTTCGAAAGAGTAGGCCACTACGTGCTGGTAGGAACAGTTGACAAAATTAGAAAAAGGAAAACGGGTGTGCATACTGGTATCGTGTTGAAGCATCCTTCCCCCCCCCCCCCCCCCCCGTCGGAATGCGGCTACCTTAATGGTGGGTAAAACGGTCGCATACGCAAAATGTCCCCATTTGTGAACCTCCGAGCTCTAGCCGAGGACAGAAAAAAATAAAATCCAACCAAACCAAAAAAAAACAACAACCTCACAAACAAACAAACAAAAAAGAAAACTAGTGATCGGTTCTTCCTGCACCGAACAGTGAAAATGTCCTTTAGTATTGGAAAGAAGTCCTACGCATGCATAGACTGAATAAATAGATTACATCAAACATTATTGGGAGGGGAATAACAGGGGAGGGGGGGGGGGGGGGAGACGGGGCAGTGGTTAAAGTTCTGAGCTCGCAATCTGATTGCCCGAGTTTGAGCCACCACACAGGTACCAGTTCAAGGAGATTTTCCCTCTGGACTTAACATCAGTTTTGCCGGCTCCATTATCCTAAAAGTCATCGGGATGACATTATTATAAACCGAGGTCCCGTGTACTAATGTGTGCAGAACACATTACACACACGTTTAAACTTGTTCTGCTTTTTCGGAAGAGTAGACCCCTGTGTGGCCAGTAAGAACAGATGACAAAATATATATATTAAAATAATCCGCATCGGCACTAGTGTCGTGTTTAGACGTCATCCCCGAAATCGACATGCGGCTACCTTAATGGTGGATAAAAATAGTTACTGCAAAAATTCACTATTGGTGAATCTTAGAGCTAGTACTGTGTGCAGTCCTCCCCCCGATGTTTATCTATTTTATGTAAATATTTATATATTTATTATTTATTGATTAAAAAAAATGATTTCCATATTTCATATAGACGGTAAGGCTTGGCGTGGCTTATGATCTGTATCCTTGCGTATCAAAGGTCATTGATTCTCTTTTTCTCTCTGTTCTCAAAATCATATTTTTTTCTATTCCTACATTTTCTTTTTCTTCCATGATGTTTCTTATTTTATCCCTCTTATCAAACGACAGAGTAACTGCTATTGATATCTATCTATCTATCTATCTATCTATCTATCTATCTATCTATCTATCTATCTATCTATCTATCTATCTATCTATCTATCTATCTATCTATCTATCTATCTATCTATCTATCTATCTATCTATCTATCTATCTATCTATCTATCTATCTATCTATCTATCTATCAATCAATCTATCTATCTATCTATCTATCTATCTATCTATCTATCTATCTATCTATCTATCTATCTATCTATCTATCAAGTATTATATATATATATTATATATATATATATATATATATATATATATATATATATATATATATATATATATATATAACCATAGCAATTACTCTGTCTTTATATATTCAAAAGTGGATGATACAAAACAAGTTACAGCTAAATGCAGATAAAACCGAAGCCATAACTTGTAGGGACCAAACACAAACTCTCTTCCATCACAACAGATTCAATAGAATTTGGCAATACGTCAGTTCCGCTATCCACTGCAGTCAAGTATCTAGGTGTTGTTATCGAGAACACACTCTCTATGCAAAAATTCATCACCCAGACCTGCCAGTCCTGCTACTATCAATTACGCGTACAAGTGCAATCCGAAAGTACCTGTCCACTGATGCAACATCCAAGCTTGTCACATATCTCATTCTTCACGTCTGGACTATTGTAATTCTCTTTTAGCTGGTCTGCCAGCATCATCTATCCACTCCCTTCAACGCATACAAAATTCTGCAGTCGATTAGTCCTCAAAAAGAAAAACATCTGAGCATATGACTTCCCTCCTGCAATCTCTCCACTGGCTGTCTGTGCCACAGAGATTAAAGTACAAGATCAGTACCCTCTGTAACAAAAGCTTACACAAAACAGCACCCTCCTATCTCTGTGAATGTCTTTACCTGTACACTCCTCGTTCCCTCCGCTCTACTGCAGATACCCTGTGTTTACGAATACCTAGATTCAACCAATCCACTGTTGGCCGTCGCACTTTCTCTATTTCTGGTCCATCAATCTGGAATGACCTCTCTCTCTACCTTCGCGAAAAGCTTACTTACGACAGTTTTAAATCCAGCCTCGAAACATACCTATTTCAAACCTAAGATTTTCCCTCTTGTTTCATCTCATATCTGTCCCTGCCTTTAACAGCCCAAATTCCATCACCCTTCTGAAATGTATAACATGTGTGTGTGTGTGTGTGTGTGTGTGTGTGTGTGTGTGTGTGTGTGTGTGTGTGTGTGTGTGTGTGTGTGTGTGTGTGTGTGTGTGTGTGTGTGTGTGTGTGTAATTTGAATTTGTTAAAATATTGTTAATCATTGTTGGTTGCATGTGTAGGAGTGAACTGAATGCAAGCGCTCTGATTTGTATTTGTAAGATATAGCGTTATATAAATTCCATTTATTATTATTATTATTATCATTATTATTATGAGCATTATATATATATATATATATATATATATATTATATATATAATATATATATATATATATATATATATATATATATATTATCCGAAATAAAACACAATTGCTCAGGTTTAAAAACTGAGAAGCTTTCTCCTGACATTATACAACTCCCAGTCCTTTGTATGAGACTACAAACCGAGGTCCCGTGTGCAAAACGCAAGCAGAACATCTTGCGTACCCGTCCTGCCTTTCAGAAGAGTAGGCCATTCGTGCCGGTAAGAATGGATGACAAAAGTTATTGTTCTGTCATAGCAGAGTTATCTGCGTACAATTCGTGCTGCTCTCCTCGGGGAGGACTCGTCGCCAAAAGAACAACGCCACCCATCATTATATTTAAAAATGATCTCCCTTTTTGTATGTGCCGAGCTGTTTTCCTGTGAAAGTGGCTTGTTCTATACAATTTCGCAGAATCTGTTATTGTCACATTTCCCCCTCTAAATCTGAGCTGAATATGTGATGTATGTACAGGACGTCGGTTAACATCTTATCCGAAAGACTAGCACCAAGACCAAGACTCAAGAATACTTTATTATCTCAATAGAGAAATTATGAGTGGCATTTTAAGATTACACAACATGCTTTAAACAATATATACATAAAATATAACACACAACATAAAAGTTGACAGCACTTGATGTATCTCTCTCTCTTACACACACATACGCATACACACACACACACACACATGAACCCCCCCCCCCCCCTTACACACACACACACACACGCACACATACACACACACATGCGCGTGTGACACGCATTGAGACAACAATAACAGTGCTAAGAGCGACAAGACAAAACTAGAAAATAATTGAAAATTAAGAAAGTCTCATAAAATATCTTATCAGCGCCAACAAACATCATACCTATCTCAATAACAGCTACCACCACTCAAGGTGTAGCAGATGGAGGACAAATCCGAGTTTAAACAGAGTTTGAACCTACGACTCCTTGCTTTCTGGATGGGTGTGTCCCCTCTAGACCACCTATCCACTTGGTCAAAAACCACTAAGCCAGACAGCATCCAAACAAACTCCACCACACTCCACAATCATACTTGTTTATATACTTGTTTGTTGATTTGTTGCTTTACAAGATTCAGTGCTATATAAATTTCATGCATTATTATTATTATTATAACGCGAGTTGCCGTGTGTTTGATTCCGTTTGGATGCAGACTTTTTCTCCTCTCCCCTAGACCACCATTCAGTGGTCCGGATGTTAGTCTTTCAAATGAGATACTAAAGGAAGGTTCCACGCGCAACATCAATTTACTGCCAACTAAAAGAACTCGTGGCAACATAAAAGTTTGTCCCAGGCAATAGTAAATGGTGAAGAAAAAAGGCTTGTGTCAGTCAACCCGTATTCGGGATAGCTCAGTGGTCAGAGCACTCGCTTTTCCCAAGCTAAGGAAAAGCAGCATCGAGCGTCGTTACCACATGGATGGCCCAATATGCTGGCCCCTAGAGAAGCTGAGGTCGCTGATATTGTGCTACCCAACGACCACACAGATTATGGGAACACATTTACCTTCACCTGCCTTTACCTTTCATTCGTTTGCACGCCAAGACTTTGATGTCTGAAAAATCAGAATGCTGCTCCATGTAGGGTCATCCTGACAGTGCAGCAATGTTCTGATTGGGAGTATGCATCTCTTAATATAATGGGACGGGATAGCTCAGTGGTCGGAGCACTCGCTTTACCCCAGCCAAGTTAACGCAGCATCGAGCGTGGTTACCAATTGGATGGGTGACCGTTTGCGCGCCTTGGCTTCAGTACAGTCCCCCAGTTCACCCAGCTGTAAATGGGTACCTGCCCACTTTAGGGTCAGGGAAGGTACAGCAGCGAGGGAGAGGAGATGGGCGCCGCCCTCAGTATACAGCCCCCTAGAGAAGTGAAGTCTCTGATGCCTCGCTCCCCTACGACCGGCACCTTTATCTTCACCTACCTTTACTTTTCCTTCATTCGCAGGTCAAGACTCTGATGTCTGAAGGTACTAAATGTTGCCGCATGTAGGGTCATCCTGACAGAGCAGCACTGTTCTGATTGGGAGTATGCATCTGTTGATAACTGAACAAGCCATAGACGAAAGAGGAAAAGTAGTTCAGATTTGCTAGGTCAACACAAAACCAGAAAAAAGGGGGTGGGGGAGGTGTGGGGAAAGACGTGAGATGGTCTGGATAGACAAAAACTAGGCAAGAAAGTAAGATGACAAAACGAAAAAAGAAAAGGCAAGAGACACCCCCAAATCAGAAACAATAACAAAGAAAAAATTCTAACTCAGTATTTTCAGATTGTAAGGATAGATCTATTATTCACACAGGAAACAATCCTCGACATTTTTAACAGTCACGCAGATAAACACGGTCCAGATAATTATATCGTCTATATTATAACTATATCGTCGTGAATGAAAAAATCTACGAAACCAACTAACCGACAAAACAGTCTGAATGCAGACAAAGATTACCTGAAAAGGCCGATGTTGATTCGGTCGTTGAGGCCTTGGCGCCAAAAGACGGCCATGTTGAGCATGTTGGTAGTGACGCCCCACGCCACCAGCACCGGAAGTATCCCGGCTTGCACCACGGTTTCAACCATGCGCGCTGTCTCCGCTGTGATGAGACCTGTGGCGACGTCGCCATTGTCCAGCGGACTGCTGGTGGTGGTGAAGTTTGGCATCTGCCGGACCACAATGTCTTCAGTAGAGCTGGTGATGTTGTGGGTGTAGAGGTCAGGCTCTGGCAGCTCAGAAGATGTGGAGTTCTCTGCCATTCTGTCCACACGCATAGACATTGGCGATAACGTTCCATTACAAAGTACACTCTGTCTAACGACAACAGTATCTGTCCACACATAGACATTGGTGATAACGTTCCATTACAAAGTACACTCTGTCTAACGACAACAGTATCTGTCCACACATAGACAATGGCAATAACGTTCCATTACAAAGTACACTCTGTCTAACAACAACATCTGTCCACACATAGACATTGGAGATAACGTTCCATTACAAAGTACACTCTGTCTAACAACAACAGTATCTGTCCACACATAGACATTGGTGATAACGTTCCATTACAAAGTACACTCTGTTTAACAACATCTGTCCACACATAGACATTGGCGATAACGTTCCATTACAAAGTACACTCTGTCTAACAACAACATCTGTCCACACATAGACATTGGCGATAATGGTCCAGTACAAAGTACACTCTGTTTAACAACATCTGTCCACACATAGACATTGGCGATAACGTTCCATTACAAAGTACACTCTGTCTAACAACATCTGTCCACACATAGACATTGGCGATAACGTTCCATTACAAAGTACACTCTGTTTAACAACATCTGTCCACACATAGACATTGGCGATAATGGTCCAGTACAAAGTACACTCTGTCTAACAACAACATCTGTCCACACATAGACATTGGCGATAACGTTCCATTACAAAGTACACTCTGTCTAACAACAACATCTGTCCACACATAGACATTGGCGATAACGTTCCATTACAAAGTACACTCTGTCTAACGACAACAGTATCTGTCCACACATAGACATCGGCGATAACGTTCCATTACAAAGTACACTCTGTTTAACAACATCTGTCCACACATAGACATTGGCGATAACGTTCATTTACAAAGTACACTCTGTTTAACAACATCTGTCCACACATAGACATTGGAGACAACGGTCCAGTACAAAGTACACTCCGTCTAACAACAACATCTGGCCACACATAGACATTGGCGATAATGGTCCAGTACAAAGTACACTCTGTCTAACAACAACATCTGTCCACACATAGACATTGGAGATAACGTTCCATAACAATGTACACTCTGTCTAACAACAACAACATCTGTCCACACATAGACATTGGCGATAACGTTCCATTACAAAGTACACTGTCTAACAACAACATCTGTCCACACATAGACATCGGCGATAACGTTCCATTACAAAGTACACTCTGTCTAACAACAACAGTATCTGTCCACACATAGACATCGGCGATAACGTTCCATTACAAAGTACACTCTGTCTAACAACATCTGTCCACACATAGACATTGGCGATAACGTTCCATTACAAAGTACACTCCGTCTAACAACAACATCTGTCCACACATAGACATTGGCGATAACGTTCCATTACAAAGTACACTCTGTCTAACAACATCTGTCCACACATAGACATCGGCGATAACGTTCCATTACAAAGTACATTCTAACAACAACAACATCTGTCCACACATAGACATCGGCGATAACGTTCCAATATAAAGTACACTCTAACAACAACAACAACAACAACAACAACAACAACAACAACAACAACAACAACAACAACATAAACTTGAAAGGTGTTGAAGGACTAGTTAGGCCTAAGGACCGTTCCAAGATGTTACTTAAGTCGGCAAGCGTGGTGGGAACCTAAGTGAGGTTCGACCATGTTTGGGATTGAATGGCTAATCATAGACTTTATTCCGGGCCTGCTATGCTATGCCCCAGGGAAAAATGTGTAAAGCCTGAGATATAGATTTATTTACTTATTTATTTATTCTTTTATTTCGAGGATAATGGAATAAGCACTCTTGTGCTTTTTCTTTTACACCCAGTCCCCGTGTGTATACAGTTTCGTAAATTTTGTCATCCTTTCCCATCGGCACACAATGGCCTACTCTTTTGAAATGCGGAACAGGTTTTACCGTGTGCGCAAGATGTTTTGCATGCGTTCACAAACGGGACCTCGGTTTATAGTATCATCATCATCATCATCATCATCATCATCATCATCATCATCATCATCATCATCATCATCATCGTCATCAATTCGATTTATAGTTTCATCATATATATATATATCTCCTCATTATTACCGTCAAACGTATTAATAACATTTTGTGTGCTCTTATGTGTTGTATTATGCTGTAGCATTTTGTTTTTGTTATGGTTTATTACACCGTGTGGTTGTTGCTGAGTTGTTGTTTTTCTGTTTGCTTGTTTATTGTTGTTGTTGTTGCCATTTTTAGTCATGGTAGATTTCTGTGTATGATATTCTGGTTCCTCTCCAAAATGAATACGGACGTTGTCATAGCCAAGCACCTTTCATTTTTGTTTGTTTTAATCTTCTACGTGCCTTTTGCTTACGTACAAGAGCAGAATTTTCTTCAAAATATTGCCAGGGTCAACCCTCTTAATGCTGTGGATTCTGTAATGTGTACAACCATTCCTACGAAAGATTCCACAGCAACAAGAAGAGAGGTTCTGAGCAACATTCTGTGGAGAGAAACAAAACTCCACACTCTTGCAGGAAAGCAAGCGGAAACACACGCAGGAAAATGTTAAGAAGATGCTGCAGGGAGCGAGTGATGCATTCTCCTCAAACTGAGTAGAGAGAGAATCCCCTTAAGAAAGAAAGAACAAGAAATCTGCGTAAAAACACCAAGTTAGTTAGTTCCTCAGTTTAACGTTCTTCCACTAATTAGTGATATCAGGCGGGAAAGTGTGAGTGAGTGAGTGAGTGAGTGTGTGCGTGTGTGTGTATGTGTGTCTGAGGGGGAAATGGGTGGGTGCACATAGCTAATTATCCGCATTAAACAAATATAAGAAACAACAATTAAAACCATAAAGCAAGATGTTGAAAAAAAAAGATATAACAGCTTAAACACTAACTTTGCAATTCATATAACTAGTAAACATCGTTACACTAACAGAATCTGATAATAGGACTATGACTTAATGATAATACAATTTATTTCTTTAGTGGAATGTCTTTTAAAATTTGTTTTAAGCAACAGACTGTGAAAACAGGTAACAAGTTTCTCTCTCTCAAATCTCTGCATTTTAAAAGAATGTGAGCAACGGTAATATTTTCGCCACATATACATGTTGCTTTTTTGTTGTTGAAAATTTAGTTCTAAAAGCATTGAGCTTAAACCTGTAGATAAGAGATCCAACTTTTCTATATTCATGTGAATTACTAAACCGTCACGGTAATGCTATACCTTGAAAAATGTTCTGACACGCTTCTTCTCACACACAAACGATGGCATCTCATTCAATCAGCAGCAGCAGCAGCAGCAGTAGCAGCAGCAGCAGCAGCAGCAGCAGCAGCAGCAGCAGCAGCAGCAGCAGCAGCAGCAGCAGCAGCAGAAACTTTGGTACAGTCCCATCAAGTTTCTCAAGTTCTGTGGGTTGAATAAACTTTTCTGGCTGACGGTATGTTTTAAACACATCAGTAGGAAACAGACAGCACTAAGAAACTCCTCATAATGTATTGTCCAGAACCTCTCAGAGAACCGCTTGGTGGTTGGTTGGTTGGTTGGCTGGTTGGTTGGTTGGTTGGATGGTTGATTGACACAGTCTCTAAATAAGAGATCTCTGCTGGGACTCTAACATAATCAAAGAAGAAGAAGCTCTACTTAGACACCATGGAGGATTAACAAGACAACAAACAGAAAAGACCGAAAGCAAACCAAAGACTGAACCCCAAATCAGAAAGCTGGCCATCATAAATAGCAGGCGACTTGACTGGCATTGGTTTAGCTTCGATTGCAGCGCAGCGTGCGTTCTTGCGCGTTCTCTCTCTCCTCTCTCTCTCTCTCTCTCTCTCTCTCTCTCTCTCTCTCTCTCTCTCTCTCTCTCTCTCTCTCTCTCTCTCTCTCACTCTCTCTCTCTCTCTCTCTCTCTGTGTCTCTCTCTCTGTCTCTCTCTCTCGCAATGGTAGCTATGTTAGCAGATGCCCCCAGTCACTTTACGCTGAATCGTGTAGTAAATAACATGGTTCTTTGATTTACCCTTCCAGATCTCTCGTACACTGTTCAATAGTTTTGATGCTATTTGCTTTTGTTGGAAATCGATCAGCCTCTGTGGGTTTTAATGAAAGACTATCAAAAACGTTCACTGCAATGATGATAAGTTCAAGCCAGAATGATACGATCGCTTGTTTATGGCTGTCAATACTTTGTATCGTATTGTGTTGTGTCGTGTTATGTTGTATTCTGCTCTTGTTGTTTTGTATTGTGTTGTATTGCCATGCATTGTTTTGCATTGTATTGTATTGTATCGTACCGTGTTGTACTGATTTGAATGAACATCTACTTACTGATTTAGTTCGTTTTACGCAAGATCAATAATATAAAAGGGGCTTTGACTTTGCTTGACATAATAGCTACTAAAACTGGTGGATCGGTGGTCTAGAGGTAACGCACCTGCCTGGAAAGCGAACAGTCCGGGTCGGAAGTGTGCGGTGGTTCAATCCCCGTTTGGGCCCGAAACTCTTCCCCATCCATCAGACCATGAGTGGTGGTCTGCATACTAGTTTTTTGGATGAGACGATACACCGAAGTCCCGTGTGTTACACATAATTATTTAACGCACGTAAAAAGCCCACGGCAACAAGAGAGTTGTCCCTGGAAAAATTCTGCAGAAAAATATCCACTCTAATAGGGAAACAAATACAGTTGTAGACAGGAAAAGAAGAAAACAACAACAGTGCTCTTGTGGCGACGCGCTCTCCACGTGGATAGCAGCCCGAATTTTACGCAGAGAAATCTGCCCTGACTTAATGTAGTAAAAAATATGACAATAAAATGAATGCCCCTCTTTTATTCCCACTTATACGTATTGTCCCCATGTTTCCTTTACCCATATGTTAGTGATGTGTTTTTTTAAATTTATTACTTATTTTTATTATTTTATTTATTCTTTTATATCGAGGATAATGGAATAAGCACTCGTGTGTTTTTTTACATCCAATCCCCGTGTGTATGCGCTTTTGTAAATTTTGTCATCTGTTCCCACCGGCACACAATGGCCTACTCTTTCGAAAAGCGGAACAGGATTTAACGTGTGCGCAATATGTTCTGCGTGCGTTCGCACACGGGGCCTCGGTTTATAGTCTCATCCGATGTTGATGTATTAATCATACTTATTTTTGACTTCTTCCCAATGGTCAGACCATATTTCATGTTTTGAGTTCGCCTTCCATCACCTTCACCTATCCCGTAGTCCTGTAGACCGTTGGGACGCCACTGAAGATTTTGCAACCAGCTTCCTCCACAGGTGTGTTAAGTAAGGTACATGCAAAATGTACCACTTTCATCGTACACCTGTAAAAGAGTTTTGACATACACTTTGCATGCCTTACCTTGCTTTGCCTATTGCACTGCACAATCATCGGCACCCGCTCATCAGAGACATATGATAGATATCATATATCATATCACAGACATCAGATGTCTCTGGGGAGAGGAATACAGAAGTGGATAAATCTGTTTTTCTTTCCATGGTATCTTACGTGGTGACGTCACTCCTTTTTGCGCTGCCTGTCATCAGTTTCTGTCTGAGCGATGGCAACGTGAACAAAGAGGGACCCTGCTGAAGAGAGGGTGAAGTCATCCTGTCACTCAAAGTTGACCAGAAATAGTCTTTGACATCCTTCAGTCTCGGAAGACTATGGAGTTGCGCTCTAGGTGTTCATTCTGGTACAGCGTGGGTTGTGGCTGGCCAGTTCCGACACGGGAATGACAGTCCCTATGACAGGGGGCACAGATGAAGTCTGACGCTGGTCTGTCTGCCTGAAGTAGTTGCTTAATTAGCTGACGGTAAGGAGTGATGACTCTCTGTGAGTTTAATGTTATTATACCATGACGTGTAATGTAAACTCGTTACACACACGATATGCCTTGGGAAAAAAAAGACCTGGGATTTTCTTTGAGATAACGAGGAAACATCAGACCTAGTTCTGATCAGAAGTCTTGCTCCTTTTTGTTGCCAGGGAATGTGGAAGAAGAAGAGGAAGAAGGTGGAGGAGGAGAAGGAGAAGGAGGAGGAGGAGAAGAAGAATGTAAAGAAGATGACGACGACGATGAAGTAGAAGTGGTAGAAGAAGAAGAAGAAGAAGAAGAAGAAGAAGAATCAGAAGAAGAAGAAGAAGAAGAAGAATCAGAAGAAGAAGAAAAAGAAGAAGAAGAAGGAGCAGGAGGAGGAGGAGAAGGAGGAAGAAGAAGAAAAAGAAGAAGAAGAAGAAACTCCTTTTGTCGATATTCTCCTGTCTAAATGACAGGCCAAGGGCCTTTGAGATGAAAGGCAATCACAGCAGTACGACTGTGACTGTTGGAGGTGACCACTGTTGGCCATGGACACTGCGTTCAAGGAAATCAGCTGACTACTGCCGTTCATCCGCTGCAGGGCATAATGAAGGGATGATACCCTTCCTCCAGTACTGCGCTCGTAATGTACGGCAACATTACGCGGAATAATGAGCGATAATGAATGGGAATGGTGGATGATTGATAAACAAGGCGGTACTTTGATGCTGCTTTATTTCAAAGTGAACAAAGAACGAGGAAGACTTTCAGCGGGACCAGGCCTCTCGATTTGTGGACAAGCAATGGTACAACCAGACAGATCCATTTTCACGGCGCAATTAAGAACTCCATCTCTTGTCTTCTAATGCAGCAAAAAAAATCGTGTTTTACCCTGAAAGGAGGTCATAAAAAATGTGATGACAGACACTATAGCCAAGTGGTTAAGACCATTTGACTTCAACCTCATGTGTCCTTGAAGTGGTGCGTTCAAATCTCGAAGAGGGCAAGTGCACTATGTTTCGGAATCATGGAGAAAAATTCGTCAGAATTCTCAGCAAAGCTCATCTTAAGAGGGAAGCATCCCCTTGCTTCACTTCATTCTAACTCAACTCCTGCTGGAACCTGTACTAAGAGTGCCTTGAGGTCTTTAGAGCTGCAGGGTTTTTGAGCCGCAAAAAGAACAGACCACACCTAATCTTTGACAATATAGCGTTCCATAATGACCTGTCCAAAGTTTGGTTTGCCACTGTTAATCACGTTGCTATAAGAGCAGGTGAAATCGGATGCGCTGGGCCTGACTTGTCAGGCGCTTAGCGGCAGCGTGACGCATACTTCGCTCCTATAACGGACAATAGTAGCTGCTGTCTGAGCATTCGACGAAGAATATTCCTTTCAAACTGGCACTGTGAGAGAGGATCAGCATGGCTCGCTTGCCTTTTGAAGTCTTCTGAGTCTTCTTTTCTGAGATCGAATGGGAACTTATAGCATTAGGAAGAAATAAAGGAGAGAGAGAGTGAAATGTCATATATTATATGATGGAAATGAAAGGAAAGAAGTACTCAATGTGACAGATCAAAGAGATGAGATTTTATTATGTGAATGTGTGATGAAAGAAGGAATTATTGTAACAAAGCAAAGGGCTGACATATATGTATAAACATCTATGTCTATCTAAGCAAATGGCTTCTATCTCTCTCTCTCTCTCTATCTCTCTATCTATCTATCTATCTATCTATCTATCTATCTATCTATCTATCTATCTATCTATCTATCTATCTATCTATCTATCTATCTATCTATCTATCTATCTATCTATCTATCTATCTATCTATCTATCTATCTATCCATCCATCCATCTATCTATCTATTTATCTATCTATCTATCTGTCTGTCTGTCTGTCTGTCTGTCTATCTATCTATCTATCTATCTTCTACCTCTCATCTCTCTCTCTCCCTCTATCTCTCTATACCCATCATCTATCTATCTATCTATCTATCTATCTATCTATCTATCTATCTATCTATCTATCTATCTATCTATCTATCTATCTATCTATCTATCTGTCTGTCTGTCTGTCTATCTGTCTGTCTGTCTGTCTATCTATTTATCTGTCTGTCTGTCTGTCTGCCTGCCTGTCTGTCTGTCTGTCTGTCTATCTATCTATCTATCTATCTTATCTGTGAGTAAAGACAAAATAAGCTGAAGAGAACGGTTAGAGTTCTTATAAATTGGTGCTAAGCCAGCGTGAATCTTTGACTAGGTCGTCTGGTTAAACTGTTGATTCAAGGCAAAGAGAGAGAGAGAGAGAGAGAGAGAGAGAGAGAGAGAGAGAGAGAGAGAGAGAGAGAGAGAGAGAGAGAGAGAGAGAAGAGAGGCTAGAGATGTGTGAGTGTGTTGTACGTGTTGTGTGTGTGTTGTTTGTGTGTGTTGTGTTGTGGTGTTGTGGTGTGTGTGTGTGTGTGTGTGTGGTGTGTGTGTGTGTGTGTGTGTGTGTGTGTGTGTGTGTGTGGTGTGTGTGTGTGTGTCGCGCGCACGCGCATGTGTATGTGGCAGGTTGTACTGGACTACATACTTACCAGTAGCAGAGATCTGAAGATGAAGTTATTTGCATTGTAAGCGAGAATAGGGGGAAAAGGCAGATTGAGTCATTCATGAGTAATAAACTAAGCCTGTGTTGTCTGTGAAAAATCCATTGATGAAAGTCATACATGAAACACATAATTCATAATCTAAAATACAGCAACTGTATAACATAGAAATAACTGAAACACTGGCATTATGTAAGCCCATACTTTTATCCAGAAATCAAGTATGGAAGAATAAATAATGTCAGTGTTATAAAAGGAATAGACTAAAAGTGTAAATAACAAGGTAAAGTAAAAGGTAAAGGTGTTTCCATTACCTACACGGTCGTTGGGAAGCGAGATGTCAGAGACCTCAGCTTCTCCAGGTGTCAGGATATTGAGGGCGGCGCCCATCTCCTCTCCCTCGTTGCTTTACCTTCCCTGATCCTAAAGTGGACAGGTACCCATTTACAGATGGGGGAACTTGGGGACTGTACTGAAGCCAAGGTGCACAAACGATCACCCACTTGGTAACCACGCTTGATGATGCGTAACCTTAGCTAGGGGGCAAGCGAGTACTCTGCCCACTGAGCTATCCCGCCCCCAGTAGAGAAACAGTCACCAATACCTCACGATGTCTCTGTTTCATCTATGTTATCTTCAGGTCTACATCCCCCCCCCAAACAACAAACAAACAAACAAACAAAAATAAACCAAATCAAACAAACACAAGCAAGCATAAATAGAATCACTCAAAAGTTTGATCTTAGCCATATGTTATACAGTAATCCAGTTGCCGACTGTTTTTTTTTACACACAGGACACTTTTAATACTACTACTAATAACAACAATACATGGAATTTATATAGCCCCATATCTTGCAAAAAACAAATCAAAGCGCTTTCGTTCATCCCACTCATTGACATGCAGCCAGTTACAATTAATGGTTTTTACAAATTCAAATGTATACACACAGGTACGAACGCACATAAAGGTTATACACTCCGGCAAGGTGATAGGGTTTTGGCTGTTGAGGGCAGGGACAAAAATGAGATGGGACAAGAGGGGAGAAGCGTATTTAAGGTGTGAACTAGGGTGGTTTCAGTGCTGTGGTTGACGCGATAGGCAGACTGAACAGGGGGAAGAAGACTATTTGCGTGAAGATGGCTGTTTAGTTGTTTCAGAACAACTTTTTCAAGAACTTTAGAGATGAACGGTAGGTTGAATACAGGTCTATAATTCTTCAGAATGTTAGGGTCGAGGTCGTGCTTTTTGAGTAGAGGTGTAACTACTGCAGTTTTGAGAGCTGTTGGAACAATTCCTGACAGAAGTGATGAGTTTACTATTTTTGTGATAGTGGGTATAAGCTGTAGAAGGCACTGAGTGAAAAGAGAAGCAGGTATAGGATCAAGATCACATGATTTTATTGTCATTTCTTTCAGAATCGTCTTGATTTCTTTCTCGCATGTAGGCTGAAAGAAAAGGAGAGGAGTACCAGAGAAATGGGGATCAGAAGGCATAGGGTAGAAAAGAAGTCTGATCCAATCTGGAGCGAATGTTGCGGATTTTATCAGAGAGAAAAGAAGAGAATATAGCAACAGGATCTGACCAACAGCAGTCACACAACGTACTTTCTGAGGGACTGTTTAGTCATATCATTATCTACTCCATCCCAGAGTGTTGTCAGCTAATGTAAATCGAGTTGACTGACTTCTCTCGTACCTCCCAAAGGAGTTATAGGCTATTTTACATAAGCTTTCAGGGAGTGTGTCCTAGGTAACAGAAACTTGGCGGAGCCCATGCTTTTCCACGTCACAGGTTGCATGCTAGGTATGTATTCGTGTTATCTGTAGCACCGTCATACTTGGCTTGTTCTTCTGTAAAAGATAAATCGTTTTTCAAGGTGTAGGCAAGATGTTATACACGCGTTCACACACGGAACCTTGGTTTGTTGTTTCAATTTCAAGTTTCACTTTACTTCTTTGAATCCAATTAAAATTCTTTGTGTTTTCGAGGATAATGAATAAGCAGTCCTCAATAATGACTTCAGTCCTCGTGTACATGCGGTTTTGTCAATTTTTCCATCTGTTCCCACCACCACACACCGGCCTACTCTTCCGAAAGGCAAACAGAATTTGCACGAAAACAGAATCAGAGACAATGATAAATCCAATGGATTAAAAAAAAACAACATCTTCTCAAACGAATACCTTAACGCCGAGACAAAGACTTGAACCTACTTCCTGAAACTGCAACTCAATCCACTAGTCCCCAAACCCACAAACCCTTCACCAACACCCCCCCCCCTCCTCCCCCCCCCCCCCCCCCCCGCTCCCAAGTCTTATAATCAGAAGATAAACTAGTCAGCTTTGATTACCGTCAGATAAGCTTCTCACATACACTCGCTTGAGGCAGAAAAACCAAGGACTATCTCTTTCATCTTGATGCAGCTGACAATACTCCAGAAAACTAAGTGACTAGGAAACAAAGGAACTTGAGCTAATAACAGTTTTCTCTGCCTAGTCTGCGGAGACTTTACAGACCTTCCAACCTTTACCTAGCGTATAATGATAAGCTTCACATGGACAGGATGCTGCGACATCATTATTACTGAATGTCCGGAACCTCTAGCACAGTCACCTGAGTACACTGTTATCGATGACAGTTAGGGGACTTTGTAGTCTCAGTGGGTAGAACGTTGTCTGCTTGATTTGAAGGTCACAGGTTCGGTTCGCTTAGTAAGCTGTCGGGTTAGCACGGGCTTTCTCTTTAAAGCCAACATGTTCGTTTGACTCCAGTCCTTTTCCAGGCCCTCGGATGAGGCTTAAAACCAAAGTTCAGTGCATCACCTCATGCATAGACAGGCTTTGTGCGAGCACGTAAAACCCTATTGTACTAGTTGAAAAAGAGTAGCAGACTATCACATGCCGGCAGGAATGGATGACACATGAAGTTAAACACATGAAGGCCGGTGTTTATAGCATCATCCCCGAAACTGGAATGTGGCGACCTCGATAGTGAGGAAACGGTGTCTTTTGCAGAAGTCTCAGCTGTCGTGAATCTTGGAACTCTAGATATGAGAGAGAGAGAGAGAGAGAGAGAGAGAGAGAGAGAGAGAGAGAGAGAGAGAGAGAGAGAGAGACAGACAGACAGACAGACAGGCAGGCAGGCAGGCAGACAGACAGACGTAGAGAGATAGAAAGTCAGAGAGACAGAGACAAACAGGGAGACAGCGGTACAGACAGACAGACAGACAGAAAGATGGACAGACATCAGAGACACAATAAAGAGAAACAGACAGACAGACAGACAGGCAGGTAGGCAGACAGACAGACAGACAGTCAGACAGACAGACAGACAGACAGACAGACAGACAGGCAGACATAGGGAGATAGAAAGTCAGAGACACAGACAGACAGAGAAAGACAGGAAGACAGAGATACAGACAGAAAGATGGACAGACATAAGAGACACAATAAAGAGAGAGAGAGAGAGAGAGAGAGAGAGAGAGAGAGAGAGAGAGAGAGAGAGAGAGAGAGAGAGAGAGAGAGAGAGAGAGAGAGAGAGAGAGAGAGAGAGAGAGAGAGAGAGAAGGAGGTAGGGAGGGAGAGAGGAGATGAAGGACTCTGAGATCTGCCAAGGGTTGCAATCTGCAAAAGAGAAGGGGTCTTCTTTTCATTGATACCACCCGGTGATTAATAAATAGTTTACTAGTAGCATCCCAGTTCGTGAAGAAACTTGAAATGAAATGGCACCATCAGATACACATAGTGGGGTATAGCCGTGTACCACCTTAGCTGTACACCCACGTGTGAATCTGACAGGATTTTGACAGTCATAGGTCTTCTAACTTCAGACTGATACGATGTCTGCCCTGGTCGTATCCGTAGTTTTGTGTGCACGTGAAACGTGGACGGACCACAAAAGCAGACACTGACAGAAGGATACAGGCAATGGAGATGAGGATCTTTCGCAAAATTCTTGGTATCTCGAACAGAGGTCACATCACTAACCAGGAAGTGAAAACCAGAATGGAAAGCACTGTATGACGAGCGGTTGATTTTCAGTGTACAAAAAATCCGCAAACTGAAGTGGTAGGGTAAGTCACACCAACATCTAGACTGTCAGAGCAGGAGTGAAGGTTCTTTTTCTTTCTTTGTGTGTTTATTGTTATGTATGTAAGTATGTATGTATGTTTGTTTGTATGTATGTATGTATGTATGTATGTATGTATGTTTGTATGTATGTATGTATGTATGTATGTATGTATGTATGTATGTATGTATGTATGTATGTATGTATGTATGTATACCTGCATGTCTGTGTGTACGTATGTATGTTTGGGTGGATGAATGGATTGATTGATGAATGTGTGGGACATAGTTCTGTATGCTTTCACCTTTTTGCTCATATTAAAGTTCCTAC
>CM054150.1:45615894-45620894 GCA_028751875.1 Rapana venosa | reverse complement strand
TTTGACATACCTGGGATGCAGGGGGTCACTGGTGTGGGAATGTAGGGGGGTCGCTGGTGTGGGAAAGGGTCCGTATGGTTGGTGTTATCTTTCGCCATATGACATCAAAAGGCCATGTTTGTGCAAAAACTATCTTCCCGTACCCACCACACTCCAAAGTCTACCGGCGATGAGGCTTGAGGTCTGAAGGTCAGACACGACCCGGTGTTGTGGAATTTGGACCCTCTCTCTCTCTCTCTCTCTCTCTCTCCTCTTTTTTGTTTTTGTTTTGTTGCAGAGGGCTGGATGTAAAAAAGCTATTGTTATGCTTATTCTATAACCCTCTATAAATAAAATTTGTTCATTGTTCAGTGTTCTCTGTGTGTGTGTGTGTGTGTGAGAGTGTGTGTGTGTGTGTGTGTGTGTGTGTGTGTGTGTGTGTGTGTGAATCACAATACTATGCTAAGCCATTTTCAATTCCAACAGCGCTGTACAGTTACAAGGCAAATAACTGACTTAACTTTATCCTGAACTCCTCGAAGAGTGATTCGGAGGAGCGAGGGGGTGGGGCTGGGGGTGGTGGGGTGTGGGGTGTGGGTGGGGGCACTGCATCGAATTGTTAAGCAGTGCACGTATCGTGGCAGGGCAGGGCAGGGCAGGGCAGGGCAGGGCAGGGCAGGGCAGGGCAGGGCAGTGTTACTGAAGACAGACCAGCCTGGAGAAAACTGTCCACCACTACGTCCCTCGTGACCTTCCCCAGACGACCATCCAGGTCATGGAACTGATGATGATGATGACGACAATGACGATGACAACGACGACAATGACGATGATGACGATAATGATGACTACAACGGCGATGATGATGACGATGATGTTGATGATGGCGGCGGTGTTTATGATGATGATGATGGTGACGACGACGACGACGACGATGATGACGATGATGACGACGACGACGATGATGACGATAATGATGACGACAATGACGATGATGATGACGATGATGTTGATGATGGCAGCGGTGTTTATGATGATGATGATGATGATGGTGATGGTGGTGATGATGACTACAACGACGACGATGATGATGGTGGCGATGATGACGGCGATGATGACAACGACGACGATGATGATGATTGTGGTGTTGTTGATGATGGTGGTGATAATGACGACAACGATGATGATGACGACGATGATGATAATAATAACGATAATGATGACGATGAACAGGGATCAGTTAAGTCTGGTGGAGCCCACCCCTCTCCAGGCGGAAGGGTATTTCCCGGGTACGGGTACCATTGTGGCGCTGCTCCCCGGGGGCAGAGCTGGCCGAATTTCACACAAGAGAAATCTGCCCTGACTTAAAAGTGGTATGAACAACGAAAATGAAATGAAAATCCTTGCTACTGGCAAACATGTATGTACACAAGCTCCTGTCCTACATTACACATGCTCATTCTCGTATCAACGCACCATCTGGAAATACAAAGTTGACATGGCTTGACTTGACGTAGCGCTAGCTGGGCATAATAATGCGACGTGATCTTAGCTCTGCGCATGCCCCTTGTGACATGCCACTTACGTACAGTATATGACGTAATCTGTTATATACGTCACGAAGAACTGATTCTCTCTCACCTCTTAGTTATCCCGTAGTCCCGTGGACCGTGGGGGCACGAATGAAGATGTTGCAACCAGCTTCCTCCACTCCCCGCGGTGGTCCTCTGCTTTCCGTAGCAATTCGTTCCACTCAAGGCCAGTCTGAATACATACAGCAAAGCATTCTGGAAAAAAAAGAACGACAAAGTGACAAAGAAACAAACACACAGCAATGCATTCAGGGTTTAACAACAGCAGCAAAGTGTTCAGAGTGTACACAGGCAAACAGTGGATCGGTGTGAAGCGGTGGATCGGTGGTCTACAGGTAACGTCCCTGTCTAGAAAGCGATAAGTCCGGATCGAAAGTGTGCGGTGGTTTGATCCTCGTTTGGGCCTAAAACTTCCACCTCCCCCCCCCCCTCCTCCCTTTCCATTAGACTATGAGTGGTGGTCTGGGTGCTAGTCTTTCGGATGAGGCGATAAACCGAGGCCCCGTGTGTTACACAAAATTATTTAGTGCACGTAAAAGAAGAACCCACGGCAACAAGAGAGTTGACCCTGGTAAAATTGTGTAGAAAAAGCCACTCTTCTAGGGAAACGTATACAGTTGCAGACAGGAAAAGAAAAAAAATGGGTGGCGCTGCTCTTGTGGCGACACGCTCTTCCCGAGAAGGGCAGCCCGAATTTCACGCAGAGGAATCTGCTGAGACTTTAAGTGGTATAAATGAAATGAAACCAGGACAACACAGATATTTGCTGAATCTTCTTTGATTAAACGACACAGGAGCTTTGAGTTAAGCAGAACATCTAGACTCTACTTCATTCACGTTTTGTAAATGAAGGGGTGCAGCGAATATGGAATATCATGCATGAAAAAAACCACATACCTCCTGGATGGGGAGGAGGGGAGGAGGGGTGGGTGGTTGGGGGGAGGGCTTGAAAGAAACGGAATAGAGAGAGAAAGAGAGAGAGAGAGAGAGCGAGAGAGAGAGAGAGAGAGAGAGAGAGAGAGAGAGAGAGAGAGAGAGAGAGAGAGAGAGAGAGAGAGAGAGAGAGAGAATGACAATGACAATGACAATAGTTTATTGTAATAAGCAGGATGTCCATTTACAAGGGGACAGCGGGAAAGGGACTGGGCACAAAACACATAATGTCATATTTAGAAAACTTAGTTTACAACAGCCCAAACAATCATCATGGCATGGAATCCATAACATGGTTACAGGATAGATTCAGATACTTTTTTTCATAACCTTTGGTTAGCCCTTACAAAAGGAACTGGTAAGATGGAGGAATTTCCACAAACTGTACAAATCGAAAATCAGCATCTTACAACAAACCCGTCTGTGACAAGGAAACTAGGTCACACTGTCTCTTCTTCACTCTCTTTTTCACTTTTTTTTCCTATGGCTTGTGCAACTTTGCACCGCTAACACGTGATCAATTCGTGATGATCCAGATGGCATGTAACTGACAGCTATCTCCCCCCTCTCTCTCTAACACACACACTCTCTCTCAAACACACACACATACACACACAAACACACACACACGTACGCATGCACTCACGCACGCACACAAACACACACGCGCGCGCTCATACATACTCACACGCGCTCGCACGCACACACCTACCCACACGCACGCACGGGCATAAACACACACACATGCACGCGTGCGCAAGCACACACACGCGCACAAACACACACACACACACACACACACACACACACACACACACACACACACACACACACACACACACACACACACACACACACACACACACACACACACACACACACACACACACACACTCGCACACCCACATGCATACAAACACATGCATACACACAGGTTATTCGAGCGAGAATCGTACTGCGTCCACTATTACATGCACACGCGCACACACACGCACACAAACACATGCATTCACACGGGTTATCCGAGCAAGAATCGAACTGCGTCCACTGTCACATGCATCACATCAAGTCCGGCACTGATGCGATCTTTCAGTTTCTCCCGGTCAGCAGGGGACCACAACGTCAGCTTGTTGTAGACAAAACCTTCATCATGATTCATCAGCCTGAAGTCCTTCTTCACGAACCAAAACAAATCTGGGGATGTGTCATCAGCAGCAGTCCATTGAAAACGAAAAACAAGATCGTCAGTTTCACAAACCAAGGTGTCTGGATGCCGCTTACTAGTGCACACGTGACGAAATTCCTGGTTCCTACGTAAGGATCTATCGGTCAGTTCAGCCACATAGTCCTTGATGACGTCGGCACTAGTTCCAACTGCCTGAACTTTCGCCAGCGGATCGTCACAGACCAAGGTTTCCGTTGTAAACATATCCCCAAGGTCAATGTCACGTTGCATGACAGCATGCTTTTCGTTCTCTGACTCTTTGACGTCACTTGGTGAGAGACGGATTTCACGTGCACCGTCTTGCAGCAGTGTGCTGTTGGCAGAAGGGGGTGTGTCAGTGTGTGACACAGCACAGTTTGAAGGTGTGGGCACAAATAAACCTTGTACATTTTCGTCTGTCGTTACATTCTCACTTGCCTCCATTTCTTCTTGTATCTGTGCTGTCCTCCTCTCCTCTGTCCTTTTGTCTCTGGAAATCTGACTGGGAGGCTTCCTGCGGTAGCTGTGGGAGATGACAGGGGTGTGCAGTTGCGCCATGTTGCTGTTGTTGGCTGGGCTGGCTTTCAGTCGTAGCACAACGACTGTGCTGTCGCCACTTCCAGCGATTTTCCAAGAAGTGAGGTCATTTTCTTGGAGCAGGACATCCAAGGTCAATTTCAACGTTGTTGGTAGACCGACAACGGACATGGTGTTGGATTAAATAGAATTTTTTGAAAATTAAGTTCAGAGCAAAATTTTCTTCCTGCCTACCTTCAAGGGAGATCCGAGAGAGAGAGAGAGAGAGAGAGAGAGAGAGAGAGAGAGAGAGAGAGAGAGAGAGAGAGAGAGAGAGAGAGAGAGAGCCTAAGGAAATATGAAGGGACATCACTCCATTGAAGTCCTACCTCAGTTGACGTATGTTTAATCTTCCTGACGTTGACTAGTGTTGACGTCACACTGTAATAACAACTCCCCCACCCCCTACCTATCCATAGGGGGAAAAAAGTCAACCATTGCCCAGGAAAACATGCAGTAGTAGAAGTAGTTCTTCACTTTAACGTCTTTCCCTTAAATAGTGATATCAGATGGGAAAGTGTGTGTGTATGTGTGTGTGTGTGTGTGTGTGTGTGTGTGTGTGTGTGTGTGTGTGTGTGTGTGTGTGTGTGTGTGTAGGGGGGGGGTGCACATAGCTAATCATCGTAAACATGTAGACCACCTCACGTGTACAAGCTTTTTCACTGAAAGTAGGAAGAAAATGGAAACATTATTTTTCTGAAATTAAACAAAATATT
>CM054150.1:45608394-45610894 GCA_028751875.1 Rapana venosa | reverse complement strand
CTGTACCTTTTTAGTAGGTAAGATTATCGTACAAACTAAAAGAGGAAAACGTAGGGGCAGATTACAATGCCTTCAATGCTCCTTACTCAAACAGACTTGTATGCACTAGAACATATCCAGAGCACTCAAAGTTAAACTATGCTGCTAGTAGAGTTCCCTAAGGGTCAACAATAAACAGCTTCATTGTTGTTGTTTTATTCTTATTCATGGTGTCTGTGAAGCGAAATCGGTGTGAGAAATACGCCGATGAACATTGTGTCATCATACGGAGTATGGAAAGTCTAAGAAACATTGTTTGTTTACAACAGAAATGAATCATACATACCAAAAAAATCAATGGATAATAGACGATATCATTATAGAAGAAAATGGGTATGCACTTTTCGGAGAAAAGAAAATTGCAACCAAAAAAAAATTCAAGTGTTTGTCTGGTGATATAGGTCAAAGCTTTCCGATATTCACAAAAAAGTAAGTCGG
Organism: Rapana venosa; assembly: GCA_028751875.1. Classification (NCBI taxonomy): domain Eukaryota; kingdom Metazoa; phylum Mollusca; class Gastropoda; order Neogastropoda; family Muricidae; genus Rapana; species Rapana venosa. The sequence goes on along the minus strand of CM054150.1, from coordinate 45,610,417 downwards.
GGAATGTTGGTTGAAATCCTTAGATTAATTACAGATTGTGGCATCAAAATATACTTGTAAATAATCACATCAAGGAAAGGATGATGATATCTACTCGTATTATAATCAATATGTAAATATGCCGGCACAATTCACTTCAACGTCTTGCACTTTTAGACACAACGCCAGTAATTTCAAAGAAGGAAACTTCTATGGCAGAGTACAACCCTGCTTTATTCTATCACAAAGAAAAAGACAGACAGAAAGAAAGAAACAAACAACAATAACAACAAACAAGCACAAAAGAAACGACAAGAACACGAACAAGAGCAATGTATCACTGACAGAAAAACCATTAACTACCTGAATGTTTTGGATATATCTTTTTTTTTTTTTTCATTTTATATTATTCTTTTATATCGAGCATAATGGAATAAGCAATTATGTGCTTTTTTTCTTTACATCAAGTCCCCGTGTGTATGAGGTTTTATAAATTCTGTCATCTGTTCCCACGGCACACAATGGCCTACTCTTACGAAAAGCGGAGCAGGATTTAACGTGTGCAAAAGATATTCACACATTCAATATTCGTACACAAATAAAACTGGTTTGATATGCCTATATTTTACATTCAAACTGGTTGTTTATTTTTTTAAATGTCCCCCCTCTCCCCCGCCCCCCTGCGCTCCAACAGGTGTTACGCTCATTTATAGGCTAAATCTGTTTTCCTCAAGCAGATTTTCCTCTGACTTTTCAGCCAATTTCTTTTGTCCCCAAAACATTTGTACTCTGATTTGTTGGCCGATTTCAGATTCAATATTGTGTACACACAAATAAAGGGAGCTGGGCAATAAACAGTCGCACACACAAAATCTCTCCATTGGTGAACCTCGGAGCTCTAACAGAGGAACGGGAGTGGGGGGAGGGGGGAAGGGAATGAAAGGAACGACTCACAAGAGAAGAAATGCACCATCTCCCGCCTATTTGCCCAAAGCTTGTTGCTGAAGCATCAGAGGAAGTACAGGTCTTTCCTGGCTGATTTACAGCAGGCTGAAGTGTTTTCCAGTTCAGCCAAAGCGCCCAGGAAATAATGATTACTCTCACTGCAGTCAATTCAGTCATCTATAGATCTGTATCATGTGGCATAGCTTTCATTCCTGCTGTATGCCCATAGTGCTCAGATGACGGCAGCTGGTATGGGTGCACAAATTAATAAGCCGGAATATAATAGGTTGATTAGTTAACTTCACATCTCCCTAGCCCTCAGAAAGAAAAAAAATCTGAGCACATTACCCCTCTCTTGCGAGCTCTCCACTGGTTTCCTGTGCCACAGAGAGTAAACTATAAGATAAGTACCCTCTGTTACAAATGTCTCCATAAAATAGCACCTTCCTACCTCTGTGAATGTCTTCACCTGTACACACCTTCTCGTTCCCTCCGCTCTGCTGCAGATACCTTGTGCTTAAGAATACCTAGATTCAACCAGTCCACCGTTGGCCGTCGCTCTTTCTCTGTTTCTGGTCCATCAATCTGGACTGACTTTCCTCTCTCCCTTCGTCAAAAGCCTTCTTATGACGCTTTTAAATCCGCCTCAAGACACATTTATTTAAAACCTAAGATTCTCCCCTCTTGTTCCATTTCATTTTTGTCCTGCCCTCAACAGCCCAAACGCCATCACCCTGCCGAGTGTACAACCTTTATGTGTGTACGTGAGTGTGTGTGTGTGTGTGTGTGTGAGTGAGTGAGTGAGTGAGTGAGTGTGTGTGTGTGTGTGTGTGTGTGTGTGTGTGCGTGCGAGCGTGCGTGCGAGCATGTGTGTATACATTTGAATTTGTAAGGCTGCATGTGAATAAGTAGAATGAATGAAAGCGCTTTGATTTGTTTTTTGCAAGATATAGCGCTATATGAATTCCATCTATTATTATTATTATTATTATTGATTCACTTGATTTCTCCTTTAATTAACTTGCTTTTTCCTTAATTAACTTGCCTTTTCCTTTAATCCATCTCCCTTAATTGGCTGAGTTCTCCCTTAATTAACTTG
>CM054150.1:45595894-45603394 GCA_028751875.1 Rapana venosa | reverse complement strand
CACAGGGGCTGGTGTGTTCACATTGAGCGACATTGTCTCTGTTTTCTTGGTGCTAATACGAAGCCCCACTTGCTGTCCGAATGTTTGGAGTCTGCTGGTCTTATCTTGGATATGTTGGTGTGTGTGGGACAGCAGCGCCAGGTCATCCGCAAAGTCAAGGTCGTCTAGTGTTGAGAACAGGCTCCAGCGAATCCCTCTCGGGGTGTCTTCTGTCGTCTTCCTCATCACCCAATCAATGGCCAGATTGAAGAGAACTGCCGACATCACACATCCTTGTCTTACTCCAGTCTTGACTTCGAAGACAGTGTTTCTGTGGCCCACAGAGCATCTGAAGTTGTCGTAGAAGCTCTTGATAAGGTGTACCAGTTTCGATGGGATGCCATAGTGTCGAAGGATACTCCAAAGGCTGTCTCTGTGTATGCTGTCAAATGCCTTTTCGAAGTCCACAAAATTCACATACAGTTGTCTTTGCCACTCTGTGCACTGTTCGATGATGTTTCTGAGCGTGAATATCTGGTCCATACATCCTCGTTGCTTCCTGAACCCTGATTGTTCCTTCCTCAGTGTATCGTCCACAGCATCTGATATTCTTCTGATGATAACCTTGGCCAGTATCTTGCTTGGCGCAGACAAAAGAGTGATTCCCCTCCAGTTGTTGCAGTCGCTAAGGGTTCCTTTCTTGGGGATTTTGACTATCACTCCCTTGGTCCAATCGTCAGGTACTTTCTCGTTCTTCCATGCAGCTGTGAACAGTGGTTGCAGTATGTCAGCTGCTAGTTCAGAATCTGCCTTGAACAAATCGGCACCAAGGTTGTCCTGGCCTGGTGACTTCTCCGTTCTTGAGAGTCTTGATGGCAGCCACTATCTCTTCCTTTGTTGGGGGGTTGACATCAATGTCTAAGTCTTTTTTAGCTTCTGGGATGTCGGCTGTCGCGTCAGGTGGTGGTCGGTTGAGAACTTCCTGGAAGTGTTCAGCCCATCTTTCTTCTTGCTCTTTCTCTGTTGTCAACAGTTTCCCTTGTCTGTCCCTGATTGGTCCCCCAGCGCTCCTCTTAAATTTGTTGCATACTTTCTTGGTGATCTTGTAGACTCTCCCTTGCTCTCCTTGGGCCGCCGCCTCTTCTGCCTCAGCTGCCAGCTGGTCCATGGCTTCTCTCTTGTCACAGCGTGCGAGTCTCTGTAGTAGTGGTAGTAAAAGTAGTAACTGCAGCACCAGTAGTAGTATAACCATCATCATTCTCATAATCATCATCATCATCATCATCATCATCATCCATCAGCAGCAGCAGCAGCAGCAGCAGCAGCAGCAGCAGCAGCAGCAGCAGCAGCAGCAGGCGGCAGCAGCAGCAGCAGCATTAGCAGCACTAGTAGTAGCAGCAGCAACAATAGTAGCAGCAGCAGCAGAAGAAGCAACAGCAGCAGCAGCAGTAGCAGTAGTAGTAGCAGCAGCAGCAGCAACAGTAGCAGCAACAGCAGCAGCAGAAGCAGCAGCAGCGGCAGCAGCAGCAGCAGCAGTAGCAGTACTAGTAGCAGCAGCAGCAGCAGCAGCAGCAGCAACAGTAGCAGTAGTAGTAGTAGTAGTAGCAGTAGAAGCAGTAGTAGTAGCGGTAGCAGCAGAACCAGCAGCAGCAGCAGCAGCACCAGAAGTGGTAATAGTAGTGTAGTAGTAGTGTAGTAGTAGTAGTAGTAGTAAGAAGCAGTAGAAGCAGTAGTAGTAGCAGTAGAAGCAGCAGTAAGCAGTAGTAAGTAGTAGTAGTAGTAGTAGTAGTAGTAGTCGCAGAGTAGTAGCAGTAGTAGTAGTAGCAGCTTGTTTTGAAGACGAAACTGTTTAGTATGAAGTGTGATGGAAGGAACGGACAGCCGGAGTGTCTGCGGGTCACAGTGAGTCTGGTCAGTTCCTCCAACCAAAGCAACTGACACAATACACGTTTTGACAATTTAACACACACAAATATACCGTTGCTGGTATGAATATAAAAAAAACCCCTAACCCAACAGCAACCGTGTACACATTGGTCTCGTGCTTAGACACCATCCCTGAAGTTCGAATGCGGCTACCTTCATGGTAGGTAAACGATCACAGAGAAAACACGGGAAGACAACATCAGAGAGTGGACTGGCCTGAGTGGAAACGAACTGCTACGGAAAGCAAGAGAGTCGCGAGGAGTGGAGGAAGCTTGGTTGCAAAATCTTCATTGATACCCCTACGGTCCACGGGACTGCGGGATAGGTGAAGGTGCATCAGGTAAAAACTATCACATAATTATGGAAAATCTCACCATTGGTGAACCTCGGAGCTCTAGCCGAGGCATGAAAAATAATAATAATAAAAATGTATAGAAAGCTTCAGAGTGAAAAAGAAACTGTAGATACCCAAGTTGCTTTCTGAAACTTATGGAACAAGAAAAGAAGTTAATAGACCCCCTGGACCTCTCCCCCCCCCCCCTCCCCCACACACAAAGAAAATTCTCTGCAAGTCAGTCCCTGTGATCAGAGCAAACCCGTCGCTATCCTGGAAGAATGGTGTATATCTTACACAATCTGATGTGATGTGCGCACTTTTTCCAGACTGTCGACACAATGACACCACCTCAACATCCCACCCCACCCACCCCCACCATATACAAAATAAAAAATAAACGCCTCCCCCCCCCCGAAAATTAAGCTGTCAAAGCGTTATACTAGCCTGAATTATATACAAAGGTAAAAAAAAAAAACAACCCACTGATCCACAAAAACTAATGGGAAAAAACGGGAGGAAAACATGCGTGTGCCATTGAATTTTGTTTTGTGTTGATTGTGGTTTCGATTTTACGTGTGTGTGTGTGTGTGTGTGTGTGTGTGTGTGTAATGTGATGTGGTGTGTAGTGTAGTTTTGTTAGTTTTGTTGTAAAATGATTATCTTTCTATTATCTCTCTATCTATTATATATATATATATATGTATATATATACTTCAAATTATAAACTTCAAATTGCTCACATATGAGTATGTCTCCTTACAGTATTTTCTTCACATCCTATAGCAGTTACTTTCGTCCTCTTCTCTTCTTTCTTCTTTCCTCCCACCCTCCCCTTCCCCCTCCCCTCTTTCTTTTTTCCTGCTTTCTTCTTGTCTGTCTTTTTTTTGTTTTTGTGTTTTCGTTTCTGTATATTTTCTTTTCTTTTTCCATTTTGTTTTTCTTACTTTAATTTTTCTAAAAGTTTGAAAAAACATAACAAACCCAGAGACCATTATTTTACTCCTCTGACCCTCGTGGTTGAAAACAAGCATCAGGTCAAGGTCAAGGTCAAAGTCAAAGTCAAACTTTTATTTTCAGATGGTACATTGAATAAGCAGTGCATTTGCTTTTTTTCATCAAGCCATCTATTTAAAGAAAAAAAGAGAGGAAAAAAGAGAATACATATGCAGACATAGAATTAAAAAACCACCTAATCAATTGAATTGGTTAGACAATAACTATTATGATGAGTAGGATTAAACAACAAAAAAGGACTATATAAACTGGATTAATATTATTAATTTTCCACCATTCAACAAAGAGAAAACAAACGTAAACACAGTATCCATTTTAGTAATCGTTCCATCGATTGCGGTTCCGAGGGTATATTCTCTACCCGCCTGTATAGTTAGGTTTTATTAATCTACCGCGGTACTTACATTATTTTGACCTAAACAAACTTTGTTAATGTTGTACACACATGTGAGATTCCGATCGAGATGAATTAGTTAGATATTATTTTATGCGTAAGTCGTTGCCGGGGGGTGGAGAGAGGGAGAGGGAGAGGAGAGGAGAGGAGAGGAGAGAGAGAGAGAGAGAGAGAGAGAGAGAGAGAGAGAGAGAGAGAGAGAGAGAGAGAGAGAGAGAGAGAGAGAGAGAGAAGAGAGAGAGATTGAAATTGAAATTGAAATTGAAAATGAAGTTTATTCAGTATAGGTCAAAGCCCCTTCTGAATGGGGACACAGAGAAACATCACATAAATAAACAAAAACACAATCGCCTCGAAATATGAAATAAACAGATCTTACAAGCGTCACTTCTTATTCCAATGTAAAAACAACCAACCAAACAAACCCTGTAGGTATTACAAGTATTAGTAATTCCTAACACTCTCAGAATGTCTTCTGTAAATTTTATACAGATATATGCGTAAATTCTTGAGTAAATGTTCATTTTGACTTGACATAAGCAAGGCTGCTCGAAATAAACACGGTTTCGAATAAAATTTAGAAGGAACATACCTTTGCCTGAGATTTAAAAAAACAAGACTGGACAGCAGAGCAAAATATAAACTTCATCTTCTTTATCACTTTTACATAATGGACATACTAAATTGTTATTTTGATTCTTTGTAGAACGGTTAGAATTATTGTCATACCTGTAATTTCAAACCTAGACATAGTTAACACTTTACATGTCTATCAATATCCATTGACAACTAGAGTTCACAAGAGAGAGAGAGAGAGAGAGAGAGAGAGAGAGAGAGAGAGAGAGAGAGAAGAGAGAGAGAGAGAGAGAGAGAGAGAGAGATGATTTAATTCTTTTATATCGAGAATAATGGAATAAGCACTTATTGCTTTTTTACATCCAGTCCCCGTGTGTATGCGGTTTTGTAAATTCTGTCATCTGTTCCCACCGGCACACAGTGGCCTACTCTTACGAAAAGTGGAACAGGATTTAACGTGTGCGCAAGATGTTCTGAATGCGTTTGCACACGGGGCCTCGGTTTATAGTCTCATCCGAAGGATGGAGAGAGAGAGAGCGAGAGCGAGAGCGAGAGAGAGAGAGAGAGAGAGAGAGAGAGAGAGAGAGAGAGAGAGAGAGAGAGAGAGAGAGAGAGAGAGAGAGAGAGAGAGAGAGAGAGAGAGAGAGAGAGAGAGAGAGAGAGAGCAAACCAACCACTCACCCTCCTATGTAAAAATTGCATTTGCATCCATGGGGATATGTAAAAAAAAAAAGCGCGCGCGCGCGCATACACACACACACACACATACACACACACACACACACACACACACACCACACACACACACACACACACACACACACACACACACACACACACGCGCGCGCGCGCGCGCGCGCACGCGCACGCACACACACATTTTAAAATTTCAAACTAGCCCTCTCCGTCCCCGTCCCCTCTCCTCTTTCTTTCTCTCCTTTTCATTTGTATACTTTTTGAGCAGTTTTAATAATTCATTAAAGAAAAACAAATGCCTTTCACTTCTTTTAGGAAAGGGGGTGGGGGGGGGGGGTGAGGGTAGGGGGGTTCGTCTTAAAAGAGAACTACAGGTGTACATGCATGTGTCTGCCTCCAGCGCTGTTTCTCCATAGAAAGAAGGAAGTCTGCTACATCAATGACAGTGTGTGTGTGTGTGTGTGTGTGTGTGTGTGTGTGTGTGTGTGTGTGTGTGTGTGTGTGTGTGTGTGTGTGTGTGTGTGTGTGTGTGTGTTTTGTGTGTTGTGTGTGTTTTTTGTGTGTTGTGTGTTGTGTGTGTGTTGTGTGTGTGTTTGTGTATGTGTGTGTGTGTTTGTGTGTGTGTGTGTGTGTGTGTTTGTGTTGTGTGTGTGTTGTGTGTGTGTTTTGTGTGTGTTGTGTGTGTGTGTTTTGTGTGTGTGTGTGTGTTAAAATTAATTTAATTTATTTTATTCTTTTATTTTATTCTTTTATATCGAGGATAATGGAATAAGCACTTATGTGCTTTTTTTTTACATCCAGTCCCCGTGTGTATGCGGTTTTGTAAATTTGTGTGTGTGTGTGTGTGTGTGTGTGCGTGCGTGCGTGCGTGTGTGTGCGCGCGCGCGTGCGAATTCAGACTTGGTTATAATTATACATACCTCCACATTCCAAACGATTGTCGGTCAATGAGAGGTGTAATATATTGTATTGTAACATATTGTATTGTAGTGCATTGTATGGTAGGGTATTGTATTGTATCTTATTGTATTACATTGTATTGTACTGTACTGCATTGTGCTGTAAGGTATGGTATGGTATTGCATTGTATTGTATTGTATTCTATTACATAGTATTTATGATATGGTATGGCATTGTATCGTGTTGTGTTGTACTGTATAGTATTTTACTTCATCGCATTGTACTGTATTGTACTGTATGGTATTGTATACTACTTTAAGTCACGGCCTATATATCTCTGCGTGAAATTCAGACTGGTCTAATTGGGTAAAGGACGTCATCACAATAGCAGACGTCACCCACATCACACACAACACACACACACAACACACACACACGCACACACAACACACACAACACACACACACGCACACACACACAACACAAACGCATACACAACACAGACACAAACACACACACACCACACAAACACACACACACACACACAACACCCACAACACCCACAACACACACTCATACACACACACACACACACAACACACACCCACACACCCAACACAAACACACACACAGACACACAACACACACACACACAACACACAAACACACACACAGACACACATTTCACAAAAACAACCCCCCCCCCCCCCCCCCCATCCCCATCTAACCCGTTCCTGTCTGTCTGTGTAGTTGTTTCCTCACAAGAACAGCATTTTTATCTACAGACGTTTACCAGGGACACCTTTCTTCTTGCCGTCAGTGGTTTGTTTGTTTGTTTTACACGTGCGCTGTATCCATGCTTCACACAGGACCTCAGTTTATCATCTCTACATTCGAACTCGAACTCTCGAACTCGAGCTCGAATATTTTAACGAGGGTGATTGGATGAGCAAGAGGCTTCTTTACACCAGGCCCTCATGGGGGAAAAAGTGAAACATACATGAATAAACCAAATGATTCCAATTCGAAAGACTAGCACCCATACCACTACTCAAGATGATGGGGATGGGGGTAGGGGGGGGGGTGGTGGTGGAAGTTCTGGCTCAAGGGGAGGGGATCGAACCCAGGCAACTTCTAGCTTTCCAGGTGGGTTACCTTTTGACCACTAATCCTCCGATGCTCTTGAAAATACCGACAGTAGGTCAGACAGATAGTGACAAACAGACGGACAGGTGTACACTCTCTCACGCAGGTATACACAGTGTGTGGGAAATGCTGTATCATTCTTTCTCTCTTCTTTATCTGGGTTTTTTTGTTCTTGTCTGTTACTTAGGCTTATTCAACAGGTTTTGTATGTTTGTGACCAGAAATTTTTTTTCTGAAACTTAGGGGCAATGTTTGAAAACATACATACATATATACATACATACATACTTGCATACATACAGAGAGAGAGAGAAGACAGACAGACATACAGACAGACAGACAGACAGAGATGGAGAAGGAGAAAATATAGAGGGGCAGAGACAGAGACAGACAGAAACAGAGACACTGAGACAGACAGTTGCATAAGCAGACAGACAGACAGACAGACAGACAGTCAGACAGATAGTCAGACAGACAGACGCAACATGCAAGCATAGTCACCATACCATAAACATTACACTACAATACAATA
>CM054150.1:45570894-45578394 GCA_028751875.1 Rapana venosa | reverse complement strand
TGTGGATGGCATCGTGACCCTGACCATATATGGAGATAAAGGACGAACCAGCGCCATACCTCTGACCACGTAAGTGCAGTGACGTCAGGATGCCAGTCTTACAGCTGTGCTTACGTTTATCGCATAACACACACACACACACAACACACACACACACACACACACACACACACACACACACACACACACACACACACACACACACACACACACACACACACACACACACACTCGTATATGTACATGCAAGCATGCAAGCGCACGCACACACGCACGCACACACACACACACACACTCATATATGTACATGCAAGCATGCAAGCGCACGCACACACGCACGACACACACATATGCACACACACACACGTGTGCCCATGCATGCACGCAAGCGCGCGCGCGCACTTACACACATAATTATGCACACACATGTATGCACATGCATGCACGCGTGCGCACGCCTCGCACACACACACACACACACACACACACACACACACACACACACACACACACACACACACACACACACACACACACACGCATACACACACAACACAACACTCACTCACTCACTCACTCACGGCAGATTTTTTGGTGTGAAATTCTGGCTGCTCCTTCCTGCACACACACACACACACACACACACACACACACACACACACACACACACACACACACACACACACACACACACACACACACACACACACACACACACACACACACACCACGCACGCACGCACACACACAGACACACACACACACACACACACACATACGCACGCAACACACACATCACACAGACACACACACACACACACACACACACACACACACCACACACACACACACACACACACACACACACACACAGAGACAGAAAGACACACAGACAGAGACAAAGAGACAGAAACACGGAGACCGACATAGAGACAGAGAGAACGTATTTATTTATTTATTTATTTATTCATTCTTTTATATCGAGGATAATGGAATAAGCACTAATGCACTTTTTACATCCAGTCCCCGTGTGTATGGGGTTTTGTAAATTTTGTCATCTGTTTCCACCGGCACACAATGGCCTACTCTTCCGAAAACCGGAACAGGATTTAACGTGTGCGCAAGATGTTCTGCATGCGTTCGAACACGGGGCCTCGGTTTATAGTCTCATCCGAAGAGCAGCGCCACCCATTGTTTTCTTTTTGCTCTCTTTTCCTGTCGTGTATGTGTACGTTGTCTCCCTCTTCTTCTTCTTCTTTTCCCCTTTGGGGTGTTTTTTTGTTTACACCGTCAGATGTGTCTGGGAAAAATAATGGAATGTCCTTTCCAGCTCCTCTCGTGGGCCGTACAGCTTGGTTTTTGGATTTTGTTGTTTGTTTTTATGCAAGGCTTATCTCCATCAGCCACACAATCAGCCCCAGGTTGTTGTTATATAGCCGTGCATCTTTGAAGAACTTGCTCGTCACCAGTCCGGTTTTCTTTACCACAGGCACATATTAAGGGAGAACGGGACGGGATAGCTCAGTGGTCAGAGCACTCGCTTACCCCCAGCCAAAGTTTAGCTGCGTTGAGCGTGGCTACCAATTGGATAGGTGACAGTTTGCGCGCCTTGGCTTCAGTACAGTACAGTTCCCCCTGTTCACCCAGCTGTAAATGGGTACCTGCTCTCTTTAGGGTCAGGGAAGGTAAAGCAGCGAGGGAGAGGAGATGGGTTCCGCCCTCAATATGCTGGATCCCCCCCCCCCCCATCCCCCACCCCAGAAAAGCTGAGGTCTCTGATGCCTCGCTCCCCTACGACTACTTAAGTTATGGGACACCTTTACCTTTTTTACATATGGGAGAAGGAACTAGTTTCAGCTTTGTGGACCTGTGGGTGATTTAGCCAGTCAAGACCATGTTTTTTCTACAGACATTGTTTCGTCTAGGGGACAACTTTCTTGTTGCTGGTTGCAGGAAGAACGAGATCATCAACACGGGAGTGACCATCTCTCACTTACTGACCACAAGGACGGACGTGGGGAGAGTGACGGGGATGGGGGTGAGGTTCAGCAAATCCCACACCATCCTGGTCCATTTCCTGTATGGCGACGTCTGGACGCTGAAGGCAGCCACACTCCGCTCCGGAGAGACCCAGATCACGTCAGTAGTGCCTCTCTTGGAGTGTGGTGGTGTGGTGGTGTGGTGGTGTTGGGTGTGGTGATGTGGTAGTGTGGTGTGGTGTGGTGGTGTGGTGGTGTGGTGGTGTGGTGTGGTGGTGGGTGTGGTAGTGGTGGTGGTGTGGTAGTGTGGTGATGTGGTGTGGTGGTGTGGTGTGGTGGTGTGGTGTGGTGGTGTGGTGTGGTGGTGTGGTGGTGTGGTGGTGTGGTAGTGTGGTGTGGTAATGTGGGTTGATGGTGTGGTGGTGTGGTGGTGTGGTGTGGTGGTGTGGTGGTGTGGTGTGGTGTGGTGATATGGTGTGTGGTGGTGTGGTGTGGTGGTGTGGTGTTGTGTGATGTGGTGTGGTGGTGTGGTGTGGTAATGTGGTGGTGTGGTGTGGTGTGGTGGTGTGGTGGTGTGGTGGTGTGGTGGTGTGGTAGTGTGATGTGGTGGTGTGGTGTGGTAGTGTGGTGTGGTGTGGTGTGGTGGTGTGGTAGTGTGGTGGTGTGGTGTGGTGGTGTGGTGTGGTGTGGTAGTGTGGTGTGGTAGTGTGGTGGTGTGGTGGTGTGGTGTGGTGTGGTGTGGTTGTGTGGTGTGGTGGTGTGGTGTGGTGTGGTGGTGTGGTGTGGTGTGGAGTGTGGTGTGGTGGTTTGGTAGTGTGGTAGTGTGGTGTGGTGTGTGGTGTGGTGGTGGTGTGGTAGTGTGATGTGGTGTGTTGTGGTGGGTGGGTGTGGTGATGTGGTGTGGTGTGTAGTGTGGTGGTGTGGTGTGGTGTGGTGATGTGGTGTGGTAGTGTGGTGTGGTAGTGTAGTGTGTTGTGGTGTGGTGATGTGGTAGTGTGGTGTGGTAGTGTGTTGTGGTGGTGTGGTGTGGTGGTGTGGTAGTGTGATGTGGTGTGTTGTGGTGGTGTGGTGTGGTGATGTGGTGTGGTGTGTGGTGTGGTGGTGTGGTGTGGTGTGGTGATGTGGTGTGGTAGTGTGGTGTGGTAGTGTGTGTGTGTTGTGGTGTGGTGATGTGGTAGTGTGGTGTGGTAGTGTGTTGTGGTAATGTGGTGGTGTGGTGTGGTGGTGGTGGTGTGGTAGTGTGGTGTGGTGGTGTGGTGTGGTAGTGTGGTGTGGTGTGGTGTGGTGTGTAGTAGTGTGGTGTGGTGTGGTGGTGTGGTGTGGTGGTGTGGTGTGGTGGTGTGGTAGTGTGGTGGTGTGGTGTGGGTGTGGTGTTGTGGTGTGGTAGTGTGGTGTGGTAGTGTGGTGTGGGGTGGTAGTGTGGTGTGGTAGTGTGGTGTGGTAGTGGGGTGTGGTAGTGTGGTAGTATGGTGTGGTAGTGTGGTAGTGTGGTGTGGTAGTGTGGTGTGATGTGGTGGTGTGAGGGTGTGGTGTGGTAGTGTGGTGATGTGGTGTGGTGATGTGGTGGTGTGGTGATGTGGTGTGGTGTTGTGTGATGTGGTGTGGTGGTGTGGTGATGTGGTGGTGTGGTGTGGTGATGTGGTGGTGTGGTGTGGTGGTGTGGTGGTGTGTGATGTGGTTTGGTGTGATGGTGTGGTTTTGTGGTGTGGTAATGTGGTGTGGTGGTGTGGTGTGGTGGTGTGGTGATGTGGTGGTGTTGGTGTAGTAGTGTGGTGTAGTGGTGTGTGTGGTAATGTGGTGGTGTGGTGTGGTGTGGTGATATGGTGCAGTGGTGTGGTGTTGTGATGTGGTGTGGTGGGTAGTGTGGTGTGGTGTGATGTGGTGATGTAGTGTTGTGTGATGTGTGTGTGTGTGATGGTGTGGTGTGGTGTGATGGTGTGGTGTGGTTTGGTACTGTGTGGTGTAGTTTGGTGTGGTGTGGTGGTGTGTAAATGGGGTATGGTGTAGTGGTGTGGTGGTGTGAAGTGGTGCGATGGGGTGTGCTATAATGTGGTGGTGTGCTGTGTTGTGATATGGTGCAGTGTGATGTGTTGTGGTTTGGTGTGGTTCTGTTTGATGCACTGTACAGTACTGCGTTGTTATGATTTTTTTTTTACAAAATACACTGTGATGTTGTGCATTATAATCATACAGTGCATTGTACTGTGCTAATCATACTGCAAAAGTAATATCCTGCAGCAGCAGCAGCAGCAGCAGCAGCCATCATGGTAATGCTGCTACCAGCCACAGCTCAATGTAATGCAATGGAACGTGATGTGATGTGATGGGATGTATTGTTCTGCACTGTGCTGCAACGTAATGTAATGTGTTCACACCAAAACACTTCGATAGATACAACACTGGTAAGGCTCTTCACTGACTGACTGACTGACCCACTGACTGACTGACTGACTCCCTCACTCACTTACTCACACACCCACTCATCTTCCCACCCACCACCTATCCACCCATCTCTAGCTCTTGACTGACTGACTGACTGACTGGCTGGCTGACTGGCTGGTTGGCTAACTGGCTGACTGACTGACAGACTGGCTGGCTGGCTGGCTGTCCGGATGTGTGGCTGGCTGGCTGGCTGACTGACTGACTGGCTGGCTGACTGGCTGGCTGGTTGGCTGACTGACTGACTGACTGACTGACTGGCTGGCTGACTGACTGACTGACTGACTGACTGACTGGCTGGCTGACTGGCTAGCTAGCTGACTGACTGACTCATCTTCTCACTCACCCACCCACTCATCCACCCATCTCCTTACTGACTGATTGCTGCTGCTGCTGCTGCTGCTGCTGCTGCTGCTGCTGCTGCTGCTGCTACTACTACTACTACTACTACTACAAGAACTAACCAGGGCTGAAAGAATTCAATTGTAACACTGAATTCGTCATTATGGTTTAACCTTAGCTATGCTGTCTTGTTTGTGGGCTTTGTTTTCAGGTCCGACTTTTGTGCCGGTGGCAAGAGCATCCCTGACCAGACCGTGTCCGTCTTTCACCTGACCGGACAATGCTGAGGGTCACTCACTACCCCCTGCCCCCTCCCTTCCCCCCCCCCCCTCTCCCCCGCCACCGTCTGATTTTGCTGTATTTTCACAACCATTCCCTCCACACCCACTTACCCGTCCACACACAATATCCCCAATCTCCTTTTTTCCTCGATTGATTAATGGTATTCCTGTATTCCATACAATGTTACACTTGCATTCAATCAGTCGATACATCTTAGGGTGGTTGTTGTTGTTGTTGTTGTTGTTGTTGTTGTTGTTTATAGTATGAGGTATGGCTCATGCACACAACGTTATACACACCTGCCTTCTTGCTTTTTTCCTTTTCTTTGTGTGTTTTTTCTTCTTTCAAGAATAATGGAATAAACACTCATTTACTTTTAAAAAAAAAAATCCAGCCCTTTTTGTGTATGCAGTTTTATAAATGTTGTCATTCACCTTCACTTCCACCTTTCTCGTAGCCCTGTAGACTGTAGGGGCACCACTGAAGATTTTGCAACCAGCTTCCTCCACTCCCCGCGGTCCTCTGCTTTCCGTAACAAATCGTTCCCCTTTAAGGCCAGTCCGCTCTCTGATGTTGTCTTCCCATCGTTTTCTCTGTCTGCCTCTTCCTCTCCCTCCTTGTAAAATGCTGTCATTGCTTTCCATTCAAATAGCTCAGTGCCTCTAAAAGTAGAGCTGTTCAGCGTGAGAGACTCCAGGAATCTTCTATGACCGATCTACGCCACATTGTATTTCCAATTTCATATTAATTTCTTCTTTTATTTCGAGGATAATGGAAATCATCTAACCAGTCTGTACCTGCGGTGTTGTGTTTTGCACGAGGTTAAGGTGTCATGGACAGGGCAGTTGTCTTCCACGTGGCGTGACACTTCCTTTCAACTAGTCACTGGCCTTGTGGTGGTTTTCTTTCGACGATTCGATTCGTGTCTGTGTGTAAAACCAAAAAAAGACAAAATACAAAATTAAATGTTGAAAAAAATCAGTATTGGTCGTAGTAGAGTGAAGGTGGTTTTTTTGTTTGCCTGTTTGGATGTATGTTATTATCATTATCATTATTATCATCATCATCTTTATTATTATCATTATTATTATCATTATTATTTTATTACTACTACTAGTAGTAGCAGTAGTAGTAGTAGTAGTAGTAGGAGTAGGAGTAGTAGTAGTAGTAGTAGGAGTAGTTGTAGTAGTAGTAGTAGTAGTAGAAGGAGGAGGAGTAGTAGTAGTAGTAGTAGTAGTAGTAGTAGTGGTGGTGGTGAGTGGTGGTGGTGTATAAATAGTATAGTAGTAGTGGTGGGGGTAGTAGTGGTGGTATATAGTAGAAGTAGTATAGTAGTAGTAGTAGAAGTAGTATATAAATAGTAGTAAGTAGTAGTAGTATAGTGGGAGTAGTAGTAGTAGTAGTAGTATAGTAGTGGTAGTAGTAGTAGTAGTAGTAGTAGTAGTAGTAGTAGTAGTAGTAGTAGTAGTAGTAGTGGTAGTAGTAGTAGTAGTAGTAGTAGTAGTAGTAGAGGTAGTAAGAAAGCTGATTTTGGAGTTGTCCTAATGGGTGTTTGATTGTTGTATCTTAGCTTTGTTTAGTGGAAAACAACCCACCCACCCCCTTAAAAAGAAAAAAAATCACAGAATAAAACAAAACAAAAAAAACAAGGGATGGAGAGGAATATATAAACTATATATATATATATAATAAACTTTTCTCTGTCTCTGTCTCTGTCTGTCTGTCTGTCTCTGTCTGTCTATTTCTCTCTCTCTGTGCCTGTCTGTATGTCTGTCTGCTTCTGTCAGTCTGAATACTTGATGGTTATCAATGTTGTGGTTCCCGTGGAGAATCTGAACGCACGCACACACACACACACACACAACACACACACACACACACACACACACACACACACACACACACACACACACACACACACACACACACACACACACACAACACATCAACACACACACACACACACACACACACACACACACACACCACACAGACAACACACAAACACACACACACACACACACACACACACACACACACACACACACACACACACACACACACACACACACAACACACTGCTGTTGGATCTTGATTGGGGCAGTAGTCTAGATGAGTAACCCTTCTGAGCTGTGTCAGTCTGTCCATCCTCAGTCTGTGTGTGTGTGTGTGTGTGTGTGTGTGTGTGTGTGTGTGTGTGTGTGTGTGTGTGTGTGTGTGTATTTTATACCACTTTAAGTCACGGTCGATTTTTCTCCGTGAAATTCGGGCTGCTCTCCCCAGGGAGAGCGCGTCGCCACAAGAGCAGCGCCACCCATTTTTTTCTTATTCCTGTCTGCAACTGTATTTGTTTCCCTATCAGAGTGGCTTTTCTTCTACAGAAAACTTTTGCCAGGGACAACTCTCTTGTTTCCGTGGGTTCTTTTAATTATGTGTAACACACGGGACCTCGGTTTAT
>CM054150.1:45545894-45548394 GCA_028751875.1 Rapana venosa | reverse complement strand
GGAGAAGTGAGGTCTCTGATGCCTCGTTCCCCTACCATATTGGTTATGGGACACCTTTTACCTTATGGTATGGTATGGTATGGTATGGTATGGTATGGTATGATATGGGATATCCCCCGTGGGGATGCCGATGGGGGGGGGGGGGGGGCTATCAGTATAAATAGCAGCCCCACATTCTGGACATTCTGTGTTAGAGATTTCCTCTTTTCTATCATTCTCTTTGTTTCTGCCTTGTTCCTTTTCTTCCTTTCTCTTCCTTCTTTTTTCCGATTTTCTGCCCTCTGGTCCATTCTCCTGCACTTTTTCCAGAAAGATTTAAAAATAATAAATTCTCTCTTGTGGCGAAGTCGAATGCGCAGGGCCTGATTTGTTAGGCGCTTAACGACTGCGTGACGCATTTTCGCTCCTATAACACACAATAGTTGCTGAGCGATGGACGAAGAAGTATTGTATGGGATAATATGGTTTGGTAGACTCCCACTGCTTCTCACTTAGCCTATGGCTCTGAAGGCTGGTATATATGGTATAGTCCTTCGGATGCGACTATTAACCGAGGCTCCGTGTGCGAACGCATGCAGAACATATTGCGCACACGTTAAATCCAGTTCTGCTTTTCGAAAGAGTAGGCTAATGTGTGCCGGTGGGAACAGATGACAAAATTTACAAAACCGCATACACATGGGGACTGGATGTAAAAAAGCACATGAGTGCTTATTCCATTATCCTCGAGGAAAAAAAATTGTCATCTGCGCGCTTTAATGTGTTGCTTTACAAGATTCAGCGCTATATAAATTCCATACATTATTATTATTATTATTATTATTATTATTATTATTATTATTATTATTATTATTATTATTATTATCATCATTATTATTATTATTATTATTATTATTATTATTATTATTATTAATATTATTATATGGTAGGGTAGGGTATGGTATGGTATGGTAGGGTCGGGTAGGGTAGGGTACGGTATGGTATGGTATGGTAGGGTAGGGTATGGTAGGGTAGGGTAGGCTATTGTATGGTAGGGTATGGTAGGCTATGGTATGGTAGGGTAGGCTATGGTATGGTAGGGTATGGTATGGTAGGGTAGGGTATGTATGGTATGGAAGGGTAGGGTATGGTATGGTAGGGTGGTATGGTAGGGTAGGGTATGGTATGCTATGGTAGGGTAGGGTATGGTAGAATAGGGTATGGTATGGTATGGTATGGTAGGGTAGGGTAGGGTATGGTAGGGTAGGGTATGGTATGGTATGGTATGGTATGGTAGGGTAGGGTATGGTAGGGTATGGTATGGTATGGTATGGTATGGTAGGGTAGGGTATGGTAGGGTATGGTATGGTATGGTATGGTATGGTAGGGTATGGTATGGTAGGGTAGGGTATGGTATGGTATGGTAGGGTATGGTATGGTAGGGTAGTGTATGGTATGGTAGGGTAAGGTATGGTAGAATAGGGTATGGTATGGTATGGTTATGGTAGGGTAGGGTATGGTATGGTAGGGTAGGGTATGGTAGGGTAGGATATGGTAGGGTTATGGTAGGGTATGGTATGGTAGGGTATGGTTAGGATAGGGTATGGTAGGGTATGGTATGGTATGGTATGGTAGGGGAGGGTATGGTAGGGTAGGGTATGGTAGGGTATGGTATGGTAGTATGGTAGGGTATGGTATGGTAGGGTATGAGGTATTGGTAAGGGTATGGTAAGGGTAGGTATGGTATGGTATGGTAGGTAGGGTATGAGGTATGGTATATGGTATGTAGGGTATGGTATGGTATGGGTATGGTAGGGTATGGTATGTAGGGTATGGTATGGTTTTGGATGGTAGGGTAGGTATGGTTGGTAGAGGTATGTATGTAGGTAGGGTATGGTATGGTATAGTAGGGTATGTATGGTATGGTAGGGTTAGTATGTATGGTAGGGTAGGGTATGGTAGGGTAGGTATAGTATGGTATGGTAGGTATGTAGGGTATGGTATGGTATGGTAGGTATGGTAGGGTAGGTATGTAGGGTATGGTAGGTATGGTATGGTCATATGGTAGGTATGTAGGGTAGGTATGGTAGGGTATGGTAGTATGGTATGGTAGGGTAGGGTAGGTATGGTGGCTTTAATGAAAAAAATAAAAACATGACAGAGAGTGGAAAAGAGGGGAAGAAGGGGTTTGGCAGGGGCGGGGATGGGTGGGTAGGGAAGACGGGGAGCAGGGAGAGAAAGAGGGAGAGAGAGAGGGGGAGGGAGGGAGAGGACTAAGAGAGAACGAGAGAGAGAGAGGGGGGGGGGGAAGGAGGGAAAGGGAGAGAGAGAGAGAGACAAATAGACAGACAAACAGCCAAACAGACGGAGACAGAGAGGATGAGACGGATACAGAAAAGGATGAGAGAGAGACAGACAGACAGAAAGAGAGACAGAGACAGAGAGAGAGATAGAGCCATAATATGAGAGATAGAGAGAGAGATCCAGCTAACCAGCCAGCCAGCCAGCCAGCCAGCCAGAC
>CM054150.1:45535894-45543394 GCA_028751875.1 Rapana venosa | reverse complement strand
AAAAAAGAGCAAGCAGTCGTAAACACACACACACACACACACACACACACACACAACACACACACACACACACACACACACACACACACACACACACACACACACACACACACACACACACACACACACACACAAAATGAATAGGACAAAAGCTTATAACTGCAACCCCGTAATTCTTATGAAGAAAATACACACACATGCAATATATATATATATATATATATATATATATATATATATATATATATATATATATATATATATATATATATATATATATATATTCTGGTTTGTGTGATACTGTGCTGTATGGTATCAGTTTTCTCCGGGGTCTCTGCTTTTCTTTGGGGGTCATGAATTTCTCTGTTTATTACAACAACAACAAAAACAACAACAACAACAACAACCAAAAAACCACAGCACCCAAGACTAGTGTTTGGCCGAGCACATTTTTGGTTTACAAATATCAAACCTTCTTCAGGTTAAAAAGAGTGACCAGCTTATCTGTTTATTGAGATCATAAATTATAGGTATCGGTATTGGTCTTCAGACTTCATTTTCTCATGAAAAATATGACTCCCATACGCGCTCCATAGGTAGCTGAAAGCATGTGCTGAGATTATTCCTTTGGTTAGTGGTATTATGTAAGTGGTCAGATTTGTTTGTCAATGATGTATGTTGATGGCATGTATTTAGTACAAGCTATCCTTGAAGGTTTTTTTTCTTTTCCTTTAAAAAAATAAAAAGTACAGGTATTTGGCTTAAATTGTAAGTCTTCCTGTTGTTGTTGTTGTTGTTGTTGTTGTTGTTGACTTCAACTTTACGTCTGTTCACTTCTAGTGATATTAGACGGAAAAAAACACCAAACAAACAAAAAAACAAAAAACGGGAGAGGTGGATATGCTGTTTTTAAAAAAAATCGAAAGGAAACTTGGCAATGCAACAGGAATTAAAAAACAAACAAACAAAAACAAGTCATTAACGTTAATGTAACTATAAGCTTGTTAGATTAAAAAACAATTTATCATTATCCACAGTTGTTGCTTTCCTATTGTTTATCTTGTTTGTGTCATAGGAGGGGGCTAGAGATATTGTGTTTGTAATTGGGTTTTTGGCTGTTGTTGGGTGTTTCTGGCTCTTGTTTTAAGGGTTGAGCTTCTTTCTTCCAGGAGTGGGGTGGGTGGGTGGGGGCGGGTGGGGGGGGGGGGGGGGTTCTTGGTTTTCTTTTGAGGGCAGGGGAGGGGGTTAGACACATTAAGATAGGTTTGGGTTTTTTCACGTGAAATTCAGTAGTTGAAATTTTATTTACATTTTTCATTGGAATTACTGATTTTGTTAGAAATTGTTAGAATTGCATTTTCCTGTTATTTATTGTAGTTCAATAGGTTAGTAATGTAACGGTGTTGGTTTTTTTTTCTATAATTTTGGTTGTTGTTTTTCTATATTCTTTATTTTTAAATTTTGTTTATCATTTCGCATGCATTGATGATCCCCTGAAATTCCTTCTCTTGTACAGTACCAACTACACCCTCCTCCCTTGACACTCATACACCCTCCTCCCCCTGCTGCCCCCCCCCCCTCCCCCGCCCCCGTCTAATATCACAACTGTGAAAAGACGTTAAATGAATTTGAACTATAACAAATGTCCTAAGAGACTGTGACAAAGACCTTTTACAATTTCAAATGCTAGTTTTAGATTACTGAATATGCTGGCGAGGGAGTTTTCAGAAAAATGAGGCATGAAAGGTTTTACACTCTGGCAGTCAAAAAGTATATGAGTATTAGTGATATTCTCACCACACAGGCATTTACCATTTTTGCTGAATTTGGTTATCAGTGCATTTAGTTTCATTCTATAAAATAATATATTAATTCTTGTTGACGTAAAAACACTTGTATTAACTTCTGAATGATTCACCGCTGTTAAATTATCGGCATTTATTGCAGTTCTAGTTAAAAGTCTCTCATTTTGCTGATTAGTTTCAGTGACCTTTCTCCATGATTTTTGTTCTAGTAAGCTATACCCTTCTTGTAAGGATAAAGGCACATGCAACTCTATTGCATCCCGTCCATGTTTTGCACTTTTTCTGGCAGCTCTATCCGCCCACTCATTTGGAAAGAATCGAGTGTGTGAAGGCACCCAACAAAAATTCACACTTATGCCCTTTAAGGTTAAGAGATGTATGACATGCTTAATCTCTAATATAATTTTCGAAGTTTTCTTGTAACATGGGGATTTTAAAGCATACAATACCGATTTAGAATCAACGCAAAGGAGAATTTGAAATATACACAAACAGTCTTCCTGTGTGTGTGTGTTTGTGTGTGTGTGTGTGTGTGTGTGTGTGTGTGTGTGTGTGTGTGTGTGTGTGTGTGTGTGTGTGCGTGCGTGCGTACATGCATGCACGTGTGTGTGCATGCGTGCGTGCGCGCGCGCGCGCGCGTGCGTTTGTGCATGCATGCGTGCGTGCGTGCGTGTGTACGTGCGTGCGTGCGTGCGTGCTTGTGTGCCTGCGTGCGTGTGTTTAAGAAATCTGCCTTCCTTGCCCTGACTGTCCTAGCAGTGGATGTTTCATAGCACATGTGGCGGTGGAAGACAGGGAATGTGTGTGCGCACGCAATGACACTTTCCTGGACTGAAGTGACACTCACCACTGCACTGAAGCACGCACACACGCACGCACACACACACACACACACGCGCGCGCGCACGCACGCACGCAAGCACGCACACACACACACGCACGCACGCACGCCGCAAGCAGCACACGCACACATACACACACGCACACGCACGCGCGCACTCATGCACGCACACACTCACACACGCACGCACACACGCACGACACGCACACACACACATACACACACTACACACACACGTACGCAGTGACACCTACCTGGACTGAAGTGCACTAACCACTGCACTGACACCACGAACACACACACACACACACACACACACCACACCCACACACACACACACACACACACACACCACACACGCACGCACACACACACACACACACACGCACACACACACACCACACACTCACTACCACACACTGGCAACACACACACACACACACTCACACACACACTCACTCACACACACACACACACACACACTCGCACGCACACACACACTCACTCACACACACACACACACGTACGCAGTGACATCTTCTTGGACTGAAGTGACACTAACCACTGCACTGAGAAACACACACACACACACACACACACACACACACACACCACACACACACACACACACACACCACACACACACACACACACACACAAACACGTACGCAGTGACACCTACCGGACTGAAGTGACATTAACCACTGCACTGAGAAACACAACACACACACACACACAAACACACACACACACACAACACACCACACACACACACCACATCACACACACACTCGCACACACAACCGCGCACAAACACACACACTACACACACACACACACACACACACACACACACACACACACACCACTCACACACTCGCACCACCCCACCCCACACACCACACACCTCGCACACACCACACCCACACACACACCAACACACACACACACACACACACACACACACACACACACACACACAATCGCACACACAACGCGCACTCGCGCGCGCGCATGATATCAATACAAGCAAACTAAGACAGATTGAAAGTGGAGCTTCACTGCTGTCTGGCTGGGTGGGTGGGTGGGTGGGTGGGCGTGGGGGGTAAGGTGATTAATTGCCATGTCCTGGTTAATTGATCCTGAGAGGAATGAGGATTGGGGCGGGGGTGGGTGTGTGTGGGGGAGGGGGGGAAGAGGAAAGGGGAAGTAGGGGGAGGGGTTGAGTGGATGGATACAGGGGATGGGGGTGGGTGGGGAGGTATAGTGAAAACCAAAGACGAATTCATACAAGATGCCCAACACTTTCGTCCATATCCACAGCTCTCTGTCTAGCTGTCTGTCTGTCTGTCTGCCTGCCTGCCTGTCTTTCTATCTGTCTGTCTGTCTGCATCCCTCCCTCCCTCTCCTCTCTCTCTCTCTCTCTCTCCTCTCTCTCCCTCTCTCTCTCTCTCTCTATCTCTCTCTCTTCTCTCTCTCTCTGTCTGTCTGTCTGTCTGTCTGTCTGTCTGTCTGTCTGTCTATTTATCCCAGGAGATTAAGAAATTATGTTCTATCATAATAATATTTATTTATGTATACTTAAAACATTTTCTTTCCTTCTCCTGTAACAAACTTGGGTATGTGTGTGTGTGGTGTGTGTGTGTGTGTGTGTGTGTGTGTGTGTGTGTGTGTGTGTGTGTGTGTGTGTGTTTGTGTGTGTGTGTAAGTTTGTGTGCGCGCGCGCGCGCGCAGGCACGCGCAGGCATTTTTGTGCGTGTATATTTGCGCGTGTGGGTAATACGCTATGCCATTATTCTCCTTTTAGATAATTATTTGTTTTTTGAAATGCTATATTATTTCGCTGTTTTTAGGATCTATGCGATTTTGTTTGTGTCGTGTTGTTGTTTATCTTTTGTTCGTAATGATGGATATTGGTGGGGGGTTATTGTTCCTTTCTGTCATAAGCTCATGGTTTCATGGGTTTTAAAAACGATATTTTGGATGTAATTCCTGATAACGGCTGGGACTGGATGTAAAACTTTTTAAAAAAGGACATGAGTACTTATTCATTATCCTCGAAATTAAGAAAAACAGATTGCCTTGCCTTTATCTCTGTCTCTCTCTTTTTTTTTGTTGGGGGGGGGGGGGGGTGGTTATTTATTCTTCTTCTTTCATTTCGAGGATATTGGAATAAGCACTCGTGTGGTTTTTTTCATCCAGTCCCTATGTGTATGCAGTTTTGTGAATTTTGTCATCCATTCCCACCGTTACACAATGGCCTACTCTTCCGAAAAGCAGAACGGGTTTTAACGTGTGCGCAAGATGTTCTGCGTGCGTTCGCACACGAGACCTCGGTTTATAGTCTCATCCGAAGGACTTCTGGGGAGAGTGGAGTTGGCACTGATGTTAACTCCAGAGAAAAAATCCTCTTGGACAAGAATCGAACCCGGGTCAGCAGATCACGGTAACCACCAGGCGATCCCGTCCCCCGCCCCATCCACTCCCCTGTCACTCTTTCTGTCTGTTTGTCTGTCTTTTTCTCTCTCTCTGTCTCTCTTATCTGTTACCCTTGGGAATAAAGGTTATCAATCTCTGTGTGTGTGTGTGTGTGTGTGTGTCTCCTCTCCCCCCCCTCCCTCTCTACCCCCTCTCCCCCCTCCCTCTCACACCTTCTTCCCCACCTCCTTCCTTCCTTTTCCTTCTTCTCCTAACGTCAGGTACAGCCCCCATAGTGCACACGTGTTTGAAGGAAGCCGCTCGCTTCAAGTTCATAATTGATCTGTGTTCCGGACAGCTAGGTTTCTCATGCTGTGACCGATAGCCTGGGCTGTTAAGTATTAAAGTAATAACACCATGGATGCTGACAGCACAGCACAGCACAGCACAGCGCAGCACAGCACAGCACAGCGCAGCACAGCACAGCACAGCGCAGCACAGCACAGCACAGCGCAGCACAGCACAGCACAGCACAGCGCAGCACAGCACAGCACAGCGCAGCACAGCACAGCACAGCGCAGCACAGCACAGCACAGCACAGCACAGCACAGTACAGCACAGCGTCTAGTACAGCTAGCCCTTTTGGTCTTCCGTGCTCAGTTACCTCCCTTGCTTGCTGCTGTTGCTGATACTGATGCTGCTGATACTAATGCTGCTTCTGTTGTTGCTGTTGCTGATACTGATGCTGCTGATACTAATGCTGCTTCTGTTGTTGCTGTTGCTGATACTGATGCTGCTGATACTAATGCTGCTTCTGTTGTTGCTGTTGCTGCTGTTGCTAACACTGATGCTGCTGATACTAATGCTGCTTCTGTTGTTGTTGCTGCTGCTGTTGCTGATACTGATGCTGCTGATACTAATGCTGCTTCTGTTGTTGCTGTTGCTGCTGTTGCTAACACTGATGCTGCTGATACTAATGCTGCTTCTGTTGTTGTTGCTGCTGCTGCTGCTGATACTGATGCTGCTGATAGTGATGCTGCTGATACTGATGCTGCTGATACTGATGTTGCTGATACTGATGTTGCTGATACTGATGCTGCTGATACTGATGCTGCTGATACTGATGTTGCTGATACTGATGTTGCTGATACTGATGCTGCTGATACTGATGCTGCTGATACTGATGTTGCTGATACTGATGCTGCTGATACTAATGCTGCTTCTGTTGTTGCTGTTGCTGATACTGATGCTGCTGATACTGATGCTGCTGATACTGATGTTGCTGATACTGATGCTGCTGATACTGATGTTGCTGATACTGATGCTGCTGATACTGATGTTGCTGATGCTGCTGATACTGATGTTGCTGATATTGATGTTGCTGATACTAATGCTGCTGATACTGATGTTGCTGTTGCTGCTGCTGCACCCACTCACACTGTGCTGGTCCATTTCCTGGCTGGTTTTTGTGTGTGTTGTTGCTGGCTTTAAAGGGGCCGGCACACACAGTCGGTTTTTTTGTTTTGTTTTGTTTTTTTAATTGAAGTGGGTGCAAAATGTTTTTTCTGAATACTTTCTTCCCAAATCAAAGGTGTACAGGTCTTGGTTTAAAAAACAACAAAAAATTGGTGTTGTGTGTGTGTGTGTGTGTGTGTGTGTGTTGTTTGGTTGGTTGGTTGTTTGGTTGGTTGGTCGTTTGTTGTTGTTTTGGGGTTGTTTTTTTAGGTTTGAAGACTCTGAACCTTTCTTTCATACAAAATCTGTTTCAATTGTGGAAATTCATCAGCTGCCATGTTAGACAAGGGAGACAATTTATGTATTGCACTATTGTTGTTTTTATAAGAAAGGCGGAGAATAGACAAGGTTTACTTTGTGGAACTCGTCATTAAAAAGAAAAAAAACAACAACCAAACAACCCTAGTCTAAGAATCTGCATGCTGGAAAATGTGTAAAGGGATTCTTAAAGGAGATAGTGATATAAAATGAATAATGTTTGATAAAATCATTAAAAACAAATGTTTCGAATCCATTTTTTAAATGTGTTAGATTGTTCGTGTCCATAGTCAATATCTACCCTCCAAAAATAAAGGCCTATGGAGCAATATGTTTTTGCTTATCATACTGAAAACATGACAGATCGTTTTCCCTTTTCTTCTGCAACTATCTGGAACAACCGCTACATGTTTAACAAATGCAATCTCTCACCTTATTGTTTTCTGTAGACCACTGTCTTATTATTAATGTTATCATCATCATTATTTATTATCATAACCAACGGAGGAAGAGAGAGAGAGAGAGAGAGAGAGAGAGAGAGAGAGAGAGAGAGAGAGAGAGAGAGAGAGAGAGAGAAGAGAGAGAGAGAGAGAGAGAGAGAGAGCATAGCTTAATACATTTAATCAGAATCTGTTTCATTCTTACACGAGGCAACGTGTCACT
>CM054150.1:45520894-45525894 GCA_028751875.1 Rapana venosa | reverse complement strand
ATCCACTCCTCGCGTGTATGTGGTTTTGTAAATTTTTTCCTCCGTTCCCACCGGCACGCAATGGCCTACTCATCCGAAAAGGTTTTAACGTGTGCGCAAGATGTTCTGCTTGCGTTCGCACACGGGGCCTCGGTTTATAGTCTCATCCGAAGGACTTTGGGGGAGAGTGGAGTCGGCACTGATGCTAACTCCAGAGGAAAATATCCTCTTGAACGAGATTCGAACCCAGGGTCAGCAGATCACGAGTGGAATGCGCAACACTGTAGCCAACCAGGCCATCCCGTCCCCTCAGGATGCTTTTGTGTATGTGCTTTTGTGCGAAGCAAAGGAAGCATGGTTTAAAGTCTCATCCAGAGGATGTTTGACTCAGTGGGTAACTTCAGAGGAGGATCCTCTTCAATGTCAACCGCAATGCAATCAATTCAAAATGAACTGAAATGACCCGAAATAAAATCACTTGAAAACTTAAAAAAAAAAAGAAAAAAAAGCTCAAATAAAAAAAGGGGGAGTAAAACGAAATAAAAAATACAATCGAGAATTAAATTGAATTACATGAGTGAGAAAAGACAAAATAAAACAGAATAAATATTTTTTTTAAACTTCTGTATTGTGTGGATATGCTAAAACAGAATGAATAAACAGTATTTTGAAAAGAAAAGTCTAGACATAGATGAATAAATAATATGAATTGAAAGAAAATGGAGTCATATTTCTGTCCTCACTGTCGCCATGATTATCATTATTTTTCCTTGTCGTCTATGTCGCCATCACCGCGATCACCACCGTCGTCATCGTCATCGTCGACATCAACATTGTCATCATCGCTATCGTCGTCTTCATCAATCTCTTCTTCAACGTCATCGCAATTTACATAATTTAAATGTAAAAAACACACCATATTTATAAGTCACGGCAGATTTCTCTGTGTGAACTTCGGGCTGCTCTCCCCACGAGAGCGCGTCGCCAAAAGAGCAGCGCCACCCATTTTTTTCCTAACTGCAACTATATTTGTTTCCCTATCAGAGTTGCGTTCTGCACTTGACTTTCTTAAACACTAAAATCGGCACCTACCACGTTCTTTCTCTTTCACACTCTCTACACTTTTTCTCTTCTTCGTCCTCCCTCCCCTCCCCCTTCCGCCCCCCCCCCCCCCCCAAAAAAAAAAATCCCCCCCAACCCCACCCAACACCCCCATTCCCCCACTGTGCTGTAAGCTTTTCTGCATGGCGAACGCACGCAGAACATACATCTTGCACACAATATGGCGTGCTCATAAATTTCTGATCTTAGCCAAGTTCCTGGTTGGAGGGATCGTGGGCAAAGAAGTAATTGTCTCTCCTGTGTCTCAAGTTTGTTATTAATTTTGTCTGGTTTTTTTTTCGTTCTTGTGTTTTGTTTGCTATTTGTATGTTACCTTTTCTTTCGATCTTCTAATATAATTGGCATGTTCTCCCCTTTCATTTCTTTACTTATGCATTTATATCCATTTGCAGCAGAATGAATAATTTTCAATGTCACGTTGAACTGGCCAGTTGAAACTGAACATAAAAGCTGTACCCTATTTTCAAAGTAACTGATTATATGTATACTAGCTTGCCAATGAAACTGTGCACATGTGTAATGTTTTAAAAAAAATTCTATCCTTTTATTTCGAGGATAGTGGAATAAGCACTCATGCACTTTTTTTTTTTTTACATCTAGTCCCCGTGTGTATGAAGTTCTGTCAATTTTGTCATCCGTTCTCGCTGGCACACATCCAAAAAGCAGAATAGGTTTTAACGTGTGCGCAAGATGTTCTGCGTGCTTTGGTACACGGGCCTCGGTTTATAGTCTCATCCCAAGGAATTTTGTGGGGAGTGGAGCCTGTACTGATGTTAACTCCAGAGGAAAAGTCCTCTTGAACGAGATTCAAACTCAGGTTCAGCAGATCACGAGCGCAATGCGCATCCCTCTAACCATCAGGCTATCCCGTCCTTGGAGCACGCGATAAGCCCTTCGCTGCTTGCCCACAATATATTTTAAAAAAAAGTTTTTGATAACCATGGTTTTTTTCTCCTTTCGGAATAAGCAACTCTTTCAACAATCTTGCATTCACTGTTAAAACCTGCTCCACCTTTCAGAGGAGTAGTCATACATTGTATGCCGGTGGGAACAGATGACAAAATTTACAACAACCTACAAGTTCATGGGGGCTGGATCTATAAAAAAAAAAAAAAAGGCGCATGAGTGCTTAGTCATTATCTTCGAAATTAAAGAATTAAAATAGAATTGAAATAAATTTTGTGTTTCTAACAGGAGGTATACTTCAATCTGCCCTGAGTCCTCCAACCAGATATGACGTCACCCACAAGATCCACATTCTCCACCACCCGCCCTACCCCCCCCCCCCCCCCCCACTCCTTGTCCGCAACCCCCCCCCTCCCCCCCCCCAAAAAAACAACAACAAACAAACCCCAAAACACACAAAAACAACAACAACAAACCCACCCCCAAAACCAACAAAAATCCGCTGGTCATAGCTCAGGTAAAATAAAAATGTAGAGTATGATGATATAAGTACACTTTTTTCAAGTCGAAGAGAAAACAAAGTCTACTATTTTGTTCCCTCCGTCAAAATGATGACTATTGGTGGTGACGCCACATCTCTCACAGAAGGACTGAATTGAATTGAACTGAATTGAACTGAACTGAATTGAATTGAAATGAATTGAACTGAACTGAACTGAATTGAACTGAATTGAATGCTGTTTAAAGTCTCGGCAGATTTCTCTACGTAAAATCCGGGGCTGCGTGCCGTCCCTGGCTAGAGTGCATTCTTCCGCCACAAGGGCAGCGCTACCGATGATTATCATTTCTTTTTCCTATCTGCATAATCATGTGTATTGGTTTCTCTTTCAGAGTGGCTTTTTTCTTCTTCTACAGCATTTCGTCAGGGACAACTTGCTTTGCTGCCGTGGGTTCTTGGGCTTGCATTGAATGGGTGTCCCACACAGGATCTCGGTTTACCGTCTCATCCGAAAGACTGGAACCCAGAGCGTCACTCAAGGTCTAGTGGATGAGGGGAAAGTTAGGACTCAGAAGGGAATCGAACCCTGGCTTCTCGCTTTCTAGGTAGGCGCGTTACCACTGGACAACCGATCCGCTAAACATTTTGACCGGCAGTTGCAGGATGAGGTGATAAAGCATATATTCCATCATCCTGAAGTCAGGGAGTGCTGACGTCATCTGCATGCAATATCCGGCTTTTTTAAAACTACAAAAATGTATACATGTTCCATTCCAACTGACCACCAAAATAAAAAAAAAAGAAGCTTACATGACCGCTCCATGATTATCAGGTTTTTCTGTGGACAGGGAGTAAAAGTTGTGGATGTAGCGGGTGACGTCAGAATTACCGGACTTCAGAGGGGAGGGATCATACAGCAAGTGATGGATGGCCTTCATTTCCTTTCCCAGAGAGAACAACCTTTCTTTTCCCTGTTCTGTGCTGTGCTGTGCTGTAGCTGTGTCTTCTGCTGCCTGCTCTCTGCTCTGCTCGCTTTCTTTCTTTCTTTCTTTCTGTCTTCTGCCTGTATTGTCTTCCCTTCTTGCTTCCATTTTGCTTATTCTCTTTGTTTCTCTTTTCTTCTCTATGTATCTCTGGCTAGGCTCCTTCTCCTCCTCTCGCTGCTATGTCCTTTCTCTGTCTCTCTGTCTCTGTCACTGTTTCTCTCTCTCTCTCTCTCTCTCTCTCTCTCTCTCTCTCTCCCCCTCTTCCCCTCTTTTCATTCTTTCTTTCTTTCCTTCTCCTCTCGCTGCTGTCTCCTTTCTCTGTCTCTCTCTGTTTCTGTCTCTGTCTCTGTCTGTCTGTCTGTCTGTCTGTCTGTCTGTCTGTCTGTCTGTCTGTCTGTCTGTCTCTCTCTCTCTCTCTCTCTCTCTCTCTCTCTCGCTCTCTCTCTTTCTCTTTCTCTTTCTTTCTTTCTTTCTCTTTTTCTCTCTCTCCTTTCGCTTCTGCTTTCTGTCTTCCCCTCGGATGAGACTATAAACCGAGGTCCCATGTGCGAACGCACGCAGAACATCTTGCGCACACGTTAAAAACCCGTTCCGCTATTTGGAAAAGTAGGCCATTGTGTGCCGGTGGGAACGGATGACAAAACTTTACAAAACTGCACACACACGGGGACTAGGTGAAAATAAAAGCATATAAGTACTTATTCCATTATCCTCGAAATAGAAGAAATAAGTTAGATTAAAAGTTTTAAAAATTAAATTAAAAAATTCTCCGTGCCTCTTTTTCCCCCCTACTTTCTGTGTCTCTCTGCCGCCTCCTCTCGCTTCTGTCTTCTTTCTCTTTGTCCCCCCCCCCCTCTCTCTCTCTCTCTCTCTCTCGGGAGAGAGTCTCTCTGGGAGTTTGAGTGAAATATTTCATTGTTATTTGAAATGATCTTGTTTGTTAATTAATTGATTTATAATTATGTGTAACAAGTATGTGTACCATTTGACAATGTGTAGATGTTTATCTTTATGACTTATTAAGTTTGGTTGTGTTATTTTTCTTGGCTCTGTTGTTGTTCTTGTTCTTGTTGTTGTTGTCTGTCTGTTTTTCTCTTTTTATCATCTTTGTTGGTTTGGTTTTTCCTTCTCTTTTGTTTGTTTGTTTGTTTTGGTTAAGTTTTTTGGGGGTGGGGGTGGGGTGGGTATTTTTATGGTTTTCTTTTATTTGCTTGCTTTGGGGGGGGGGGGTTGTTGGGGGGGGGGGGAGCTGTTTGAAAAGGTTATTTCCCCTTGTTTTTATTGTGAGTATTGGGTTATTATTATCAAGATGTATCCCTAACGGGCGGGGACTGGATGTAAAAAAGCACATGTGTGCTTATTCATTATCCTCGAAATAAAAGAATTTGTCATTGTCATTGTCATTGTCATTGTCTCTCTCTCTCTCTCTCTCTCTCCTCTCTCTCTCTTTCTCTCTCTCTCTCTCCTCTCTCATCTCTCTCCTCTCTCTCTCTCTCTCTCTCCCTCTC
>CM054150.1:45513394-45518394 GCA_028751875.1 Rapana venosa | reverse complement strand
TTGCGAAGATTTTGGGTCCCCCACCCCCCCCCACCACCACCATATGTTAATATTGACACTGACCCTGAAAGTTTTTTTGGGTGAGACTGTACACTTAGTTCAGGCGTGTAAACAAGCCTTCAGAACATCTTGTCCCCAACATGAAAACCTCTTCCCATCTTTCGTAGAAATCCCCTCGAAATAAAAGAATACGGAAAGAAAGACAGAAAGACATAAAGAAAGAAAGAAAGAACGGAAGAAAGAAAGAAAGAAAGAAGGAAAGAAAGAAAGAAAGGAAGGAAGGAAGGAAGGACGGAAAGAAGGAAGGAAGAAGAGTAGGCCAGGATGGATGACAGACACAAACACACCCAGCATGCACCCTGCTTCGTAGAGAGGGATAGGCGCCGCCAGGTTTGTCTTATAGGTAAAGTTAAAGGTGTCCCATAACCTATGCGGTCGTAGGGGAGCAAGGCATCAGAAACCTCAGCTTCTCCAGGGGCCAGCATATTGAGGGCATCCACCTATCTCCTCTCCCTCGCTGTTTTACCTTCCCTGACCCTAAACAGGGTAGGTACCCATTTACAGCTGGGTGAAATGGGGAACTGTACTGAAGCCAAAGCGCGCAAAAACGGTCACCCATCCACTTGGTAACCACGCTCGACGCTGCTTAGCCTTGGCTGGGGGGAAAGCGAGTGCTCTGACCACTGAACTGTCTCGTCCCCACGTTCATCTTAAACGCAGCCTTTAAAAAGAAAGAACTGGGTGCATGCACCAACGACTTCTCCAGGAGTTAGGGGGGAAGTCAGGAAATGGAGTCAGTCAGGCAACAAGACCCAATTTTTTTTTTCTTTCCCAATGTTTATGTATGCTTCATTTGCTTAGCATCTTTTAATCCTTTCTTTTTTTCTATGTTGTTGCATTTCAGTGAAGGCATCCCCTTCCTTTTCGTTTCCATCATTATTTTCTTGGTTGTTGTATAATTTTGTGCATTCATTTATTTTCGTTTTGTTGTCTCTTTTTCGTTCCTCGGCTAGAGCTGAGAGGTTACTGTAACCAATGGTGAGGTTTACT
The DNA here is from genome assembly GCA_028751875.1 of Rapana venosa. Taxonomy (NCBI): domain Eukaryota; kingdom Metazoa; phylum Mollusca; class Gastropoda; order Neogastropoda; family Muricidae; genus Rapana; species Rapana venosa. The sequence goes on along the minus strand of CM054150.1, from coordinate 45,517,344 downwards.
GTATGCCATCGTTGTTGCCTGCCATTTTAAAGCAGCCACATTCCAACTCCAGAAATGATGTCTTAGCAGGACACAAATATGCATGCGTTGCTTTTTTCTTTTTCTTTTAGATATTTGTCATCCAGCACCCGATGGCCTACTTTTCGGAAAAGGTGGAACGGGTTTTAACGGGTGCGCAGGATGGTCTGCGTGCATTCGGACACCGGACCTTGATTTGTAGTCTCATCATCCGAAAGACTTGTGTGGGTGGGAGTGGGGGGGGGATGGGGGGGGGGGGGGGGGGCTGGGGAGGGGATCAGTGCTGATGTTAACTCCAGGGGGGATCATCCCCTCGAACGGGCGTCTCGGTGGTGGGTCGAACCCACGCCGTCAGATCACGAGCTCAGTGTTCTAACCACTTACCGTACAAGGCTACCCCAGTAGATCATCATCATCATCATCATCATCATCATCATCATCATCATCATCATCATCATCATCATCATCATCATCATCATCAGTCCCGTGACCTTGGCGGTCGTGGAGGAGACACGAGAGACGATGCCGTGGTAAGCCTCCTCCATCCATCTCGGTCCTCGGCTCTGCGCAGTCCTGGTCCATTCTCTGATGTTGTCCATCCATGACTTGTTCTGTCTTCCCCTCTTTCTGCCACCTTCGAGTGTTCCCTGCAGTACTGTTTTTGGCAGAGTGTTGTGGCGGGTGACGTGGCCGAACCATGTCAGCTTTTTCTTCTTGACGATGGTGAGAAGGGGTTCCTGTGGACCTGCCAGCCGTGTTATTTGACTCTTGACAAATTCATTGGTCTTTCGTTCTCTCCAGGATATGCCCAGCAGTTCTCTATGGCATTTTGTTTCAAATGACTGGATTCGCTTTGCTGTTTCAGCAGTCAATGTCCAGGTTTCACTTCCGTACAGCAGGATAGTCTGAATTAGGGCTTTGTAGAGCTTTAGTTTGATTGGGAAACTGATCTCTTTACTTTTCCATATGGTGGTTAGTTTTGTCATGGAAGATGTTGCCATGGCTAGTCTGGCTTTGATTTCTGTCGTCGATCGCCCGTCCCTTGTGAGTGTAGCGCCAAGGTATTTAAAAGCGTCTCCCTCCTCCAGTTGTTGGCCGTTCATGTAAATTTTAGCAGTGGCGCTGCTCGTGCTGTTCACAAGTACTTTACTTTTCTCCGAGCTCACCTCCATCCCATATGCTCCAGCTCTGTTCTCCAGTCTGGTCGTAAGATCTTGCAGCTCTGTGTTACTTCCGCCATTGAGGCCAATGTCATCGGCAAACCGCAAGCTGTTGAGGGGTCTGCCGCCAATGGAGATGGTAGAGTGGAAGTCATGGAGGGTCTCTCTCCCAGTAGATAATTATATATATATATATAATATATATATATATATATATATATATATATATATAATATATATATATAATATAGAGAAGAGAGAGAGAGAGGAGAGAGAGAGAGAGAGAGATCTGTGTGTGTGTGTGTGTGTGTGTGTGGTTTGCATATATGCACTCATGGATGTATGAACGAATTGTATGGTATAGTATGGTGTGGTGTGGTGTGGTATGGTATGGCATGGCATGGCATGGCATGGTATGGTATGGTGTGGTATGGTATGGTATGGTATGGTATGTATGTATGTATGTATGTATGTATGTATGTATGTATGTATGTATGTATGTATGTATGTATGTATGTATGTATGTATGTATGTATGTGCGTGTGTTAGTTATTCATAGATTTATTTATTTATCATCAACATCATCAACATCAGGACTGCTGTAGTATAAGCAGCAACAGCAATGATTATAACGATCATTATCATTTAATAATAATAATACTAATACTAATACTACTACTAATAAAAAAAATAATAATGATGATGATGATGATGATGATGATGATATTATACAGATAGAACTTCTGTGCGCACGCACAGGCGTTTGTGTGTATTAAAAAAAATCTTTTATTTTGAGGATAATGGAATAAGAACTCATGTGCTTTTTTTACATCCTGTCTCCGTGTGTATGCAGTCTAGTAAATTTTGTCATCCGTTTCCACCGGCACACAATGTACTACTCTTCCGAAAAGCGGAACAGGCTTTAACGCGTGCGCAAGCACGGGGCCTCGGATTATAGTCTCATCCGAAGAACTTTTGGGGAGAGTGGAGTCTGCACTGATGTTAACTCCAGAGGAAAATATCCCCTTCATCGAGATTCGAACCCGGGTCTGCAGATCACGAACCCCAGCGCGCCCGTGCAAGTGTGTGTGTGTGTGTGTTGTGTGTGTGGGGTGTGTGTGTGTGTGTGTGTGTGTGTTTTGTGTGTGTGTGCATTTTATTTGTTAAAACTATCAATTGTTATCGGCTGCATGTGTGAAAAATATGCTGAATGCAAGCGCTTTTATCTATTTATTATTATTGGCTTTTTATATATATATATTTTTTTTAAACAAGATATAGGGTTTAATGAATTAGATTTATTATATCATCATCATCATCATCATCATCATCATCACCATCATCATCATCATCATCATCATTATTATCATTTTTATTATTATCATTGTTATCATCAGTATCAATACTATTATATAAGCAATAAAATGGATAGCAAGCAATGCAAGCCATTAGGCAAGTGGCGTCGCACACATTTCTGTTTCAGAGCCCCACAGCTGCTGGGTCATTCAAAGCTGCAAACCAGCGTCTGCATTAGTTTGTCAGTCCCTGCTACCTCGCCTCGTATTACGTCATTACGCATCACGTCTTTTTTCTTCTTTTTTGCCTGCGTCCATATTGGGGTTTTTGTGGTTGGTGGGTGGTTGGGGGGTGGTCGCTTATTTATTCATTTATCTATTTATTGGGGTGTGGGTGGGGGGGGTTGTATTTTCCTCCTTAGAATCCCTTCCTCCTTTTAAAACCATCGTTATATTCTCCACCGACTCTCCTTCTTTTTTGTTTTCTTTTGATTTTTCTCTTTTTTGCTTGATTGTGTGTGTGTGTGAGTGTGTGTGTGTGTGGTTGTGTGTGTGTGTGTGTGTTGGTGTGTGTGTGTGTGTGTTTTATCTTTTTCTTTCTTCTTAAGCTTCGTTTTTATCTATTCCTCTCTCACTCCATCTCTCTACTCTCCTCGTTCATCTTCTCCATCATGCCTCTTCTCTCTCTCTCTCTCTCATTCTCTCACTCTCTATCTCCATCTCATCCTCTCATCTCTCTCTCTCTGTGTTTCTCTTTCTTCTTCCTTTCCAATCCCTTCTTTCCGCTCTTTCATTTCAGCTATTATACGCTTGTTAATTTCCTTAGCTGTCATTCAAGATATTCTTATGGATTTCGCTTCGCCTTTGCTTTCTTTCTTTCTTTCTTTCTTTCTTCGGTCCTTTCTTTCTTTCTTCGGTCCTTTTCTTCTTTCTTTTTTTTTTTTTTTTCTTCTTTCTTTCTTCTGTCCTTTTCTTCTTTCTTTCTCATTCCTTTCTTTTCTTTCTTCGTCCTTTTCTTTCTTTCTTTCTTCAGTCCTTCTTTCTTTCTTTCTTCTTCAGTGCCCTTTTCGTTTCTTTCTTTCTTTCTTGGGTCCTTTTCTGTCTATCTTTCATCAGTCCTTTCTTTTTTTCTTTTTTCAGTCCTTTCTTTCTTCTTTTTTCAGTCCTTTCTTTCTTTCTTTCTTTCTTTCTTCAGTCCTTTCTTTCTTTCTTTTTTTCTTTCTTCAGTCCTTCTTTCTTTCTTTCTTTTCTTTCTTTCGTGTCATTTTCTTTCTTTCTTTCTGTCTTCAGTCCTTTCTTTCTTTCTTTCTTTCTTTTTCTTTCTTCAGTCCTCTTTCTTTCTTTTTCTTGGGTCCTTTCCCTTCTTTCTTTCTTTCTGTCTATCTTTCTTCGTCCTTTCTTTCTTTCTTTCTTCAGTCCTTTCTTTCTTCTCTTTCTTTCTTTTCTTCAGTCCTTTCTTTCTTTCTTTCTTTCTTCG
>CM054150.1:45489056-45499056 GCA_028751875.1 Rapana venosa | reverse complement strand
TCTCCCCCAACACTCTCTCTCCCCAACTCTCTCTCTCCCCAACTCTCTCTCTCCCCAACTCCTCTCTCTCCCCAACTCTCTCTCCCCAACTCTTCTCTCTCTTTCCTCTCTCTCTCTTTCTCCTCTCTCTCTCTCCCCAACTCTCTCTCTCCCAACTCTCTCTCTCCCCCAACTCTCTCTCATCCCCAACTCTCTCTCTCCCAGCTCTCTCTCTCTCTTCTCTCTCTCTCTCCTCTCTCTCTCTCCTCTCTCTCTCCCCAACTCTCTCCTCCTCCCAACTCTCTCTCCCCAACACTCTCTCTCCCAACTCTCTCTCTCCTCTCTCTCTCTTCTCTCTCTCTCTCTCCCCAACGCTCTCTCTCCCCCAACTCTCTCTCTCCCCAACACTCTCTCTCCCCAACTCTCTCTCCCCCAGACACTCTCTCTCTTCCAACTCTCCCTCCTCTCCCCCAACTCTCTCTCTCTCCCAACTCTCTCTCTCTCCCCAACTCTCTCTCCCAACTCTCTCTCTCTCTCAATCTCATCTCTCTCCCCCAACCTCTCTCCCAATTCTCCCCCAAATCCTCATCCCCAACTCTCTCTCCCCCAGTCTCTCTCTCTCCTCTAACTCTCTCTCCCTCAGCTCGATCTCAACCTATCATCCCCAATCTCTCCCAACTCTCTCTCCCAACTCTCTCTCTTCTCTCCTCTCCTCTCGCCACCAACATCTCTCTCTCTCCAACTCTCTCTCTCTCTCACATCTCTCCCCCAACTCCTCTCTCCCACTCTCTCTCTCCTCCCACTCTCTCTCTACTCCCACACACCAACTCCCTTCCAACACTCTCTTCCATCCACAACTCTCTCTCTCCCTACAGCTCGTTCTTCCTCACTCCCCCAACCTCTCTCAAACTCTCTCTCTCCCCAACACACTCTCTCCCACAACCTCGATCTCAATCCCTCGCAGTCTCTCCCCCAGCTCTCTCTCCACCAACTCATCTCCCCCAATCATCACTCTCTCATCAACTCTCTCTCCAACTCTTCTCTTCCATGCTCTCTCCCCCAACTCTCTCTCTCTCACCAACTCTTCTCTCTCCCTCTCCCTCTCTCTCTCACCTCTTCTCCCAACTTCTCTCTCATCACTCTCTCTCTCATCAACTCTCTCATCTTTTCTCTTCTCATCATCTCTCTATCTCTCAGATCTCTCTCTCCCCAACTCTCTCTCTAAAATTCTTCCAACTACTCTCTCTCTCAAACATCTGCTCTCCCCAACACATCTCTCTCCCCAAACTCATCTCTCTCCAACTACTCTCCCCCAACACTCTCTCTCTCCCCAACACATCCTTTATCCCCCAACACTCTCTCTCCCCCAAACATCTCTCATCTCCCCCCAAACTCTCTCTCTCTCCACAACTCCTCTACTCCTCCAACTCCCTCTCCCCCCACAACTATCTCTCATCCCCCAATCCTAATACTCTTAACTAACTCTCCTTCCCCAAACTCTCTCTCTCCCCAACTCTTCTCTATCCCAACTCTCTCTCACCCAACTCTCTCTCTCTCTCTCAACTTCTCTCTACCCAACTCTCTCTCCCCCAACACTCTCTCTCTCCCCCAACACTCTCTCTCTCCACCCAAACTCTCTCTCCAACAACTCTCTCTACTCATATCTCTCTCACCAAACTTTCTTCCACCAAACCTCTCTTCAATTCTCTCTCCAACACTCTCTCTCTCACCCAACTCCTCTACCCCAACCTCTCTCTCATCCGATCTCCCCCAACTCTCTCTCCCCCAACTCTCTCTTCCCAACTACTTCTTCCCCAACGTCTCTCTACCCAATCTCTCTCCCCAACTTCTCTCTCTCTCTCCTCTCTCACCAACTCTCTCTCTCCCCAAACTCTCTTCCAACTCTTCTCTTCCCAATCACATCTCTCTCCCAAACTCCTCTACCCCAACTCCTCTCTCTCTCTCTCCACTCCCAACTCTCTCTCTCACTTCTCCCCCAACTCCTCTCGTCCCAACTCTCTCTCCCAACCTCTCTCTCCCCCAACTCTCTCTCTTTCCCAACTCTCTCTCCCAACTCTCATCTACCCCAACCTCTCTTCCCCAACTCTCTCTCTCCCCCAACTCCTCTCCCAACTCTCTCTCCCAATCTCCTCTCTCCCCAACTCTCTCTCTCACCCCAACTCTCTCTTCCCCAACTCTCTCTCCCCACAACTCTCCTTCACTCTCCCCAACTCTCTCCCCAACTCTCTCCCCAATCTCTTCCCCAACTCCTCTCTCCCCAACTCTCTCTCTCTCCCCAACTCTCTCCCCCCAACTCTCTCTCTCTCCTTCTCTCCCCAAACTCCTCTCATCTCTCCCCCAACTCTCTCTCTCACTCTCTCTCTCTCCTCTCTCCCCAACTCTCTTCTCCCCCAACTCTCTCTCTCCCCCAACTCTCTCTCTCCCAACTCTCTCCTCTCCCCAACTCTCTCTCCCCAACTCTCTCCCCAACTCTCTCTCTCCTCTCTCTCCCCCAACTCTCTTCTTCCCCAACTCTCTCTCTCTCCCCAACTCTCTCTCTCCCAACTCTCTCTTCCCCAACTCTCTCTCTCCCCCAACTCTCTCTCTCCCAACTCTCTCTCTCCCCAACTCTGTCTCTCTCCCCAACTCTCTCTCTCCCCAACTCTCTCTTCTCCCAACTCTCTCTCTCTCCCCAACTCTCTCTCTATCCCAACTCTCTCTTCCCCATACTCTCTCTCCCCCAACTCTCTCTCTCCCAACTCTCTCTCTCCCAACTCGCTCTCCCCAACTCTCTCTCTCTCCCAACCTCTCTTCCCCAACTCTCTCTCTCCCCCAACTCTCTCTCTTCCCAACTCTCTCTCTCCCCAACTCTCTCTTCCCCAACTCTCTCTCTCCCAACTCTCTCTTCCCCAACTCTCTCTCTCTCCCCAACTCTCTCTCCCCCAACTCTCTCTTCCCCAACTCTCTCTCTCTCCCCAACTCTCTCTCTCTCCCAACTCTCTCTCCCCCAACTCTCTCTCTCTCTCCCCAACTCTCTCTCCCCAACTCTCTCTCTCCCCAACTCTCTCTCCCCCACCACTCTCTCTCTCCCCAACTCTCTCTCCCCCAACTCTCTCTTCCCCAAACTCTCTCTCTTCCCCAAACTCTCTCTCCCCCAACTCTCTCTCCCCCAAACTCTCATCTCCCCCAACTCCTCTCTCTCCCCCAACTCTCTCTCTTTCCACTCTCTCTTTCCCATTCCACTCCCCAAATTTCCCTCAACTCTCTCTCCCCAACTCTCTCTCTCCCCCAACCTCTCTCTTCCCAACTCTCTCTCCCCCAACTCTCTCTCCCCCAACTCTCTCTCTCCCAACCTCTCCCCCAACTCTCTCTCCCCCAACTCTCTCTCTCCCCCAACTCTCTCTCCCCCAACTCTCTCTCTCCCCCAATCATCTCTCCTTCCTCCCCCAACTCTCTCCATCCTCCCCTCCTCTCCCCACCCTGTCTCTCAGACAGTTACAAGTCTTCAAACACAGCTAAATAAGTGATGCAGGATGTTTTGATCTCTTCAGGTGAAAGTTAACCGAAAGCAAAGTAGTAAAATCATGTCGTTTAGAAAAAAAGCAGTTCCGAAAGTGACAAGAAAAAAAAGGACAGACGAATGACGGATCAATAATGCCTGTTGTGAATGTTCATGAATATTCAGGACTATTATTTTTCCAGTAGGCTCTGTCTCATAGCTGCATGCAAAGTTCTGGCGACTTAGAACCAAAGAAAAGTTTGCTTTGTGTAATAATAATGACGCTGTGTGGTGTGTTGATCTGATAATAATTCGTCGTTTGCTGTATTCATAAAGGTTTTTGATTCTTAAATTCAACCAACGATTCGACATGCAGCTTATGTTTGGGAGTTAGAGAAACCAGCTAACTCCACATAGTGAATTACAGCATACTTTTCCCAGTACAAGCACTTTTCCTTTACATTCACCTGACCTATCCCGTGGTCTAGTAGACCGGTGGGGGTACCACTCAAGATTTTGTGCCCAGCTTCCTCCACTCCTCGCGGTTATCGGGTTTTCATAGTATGTCGTCCATTTCAGTCAAGGCCAGTCCACTCTCTGATGTTGTCTGCTCATCGTTTTCTCTGTCTGCCTCTACGGCTCCATCCTTGTACTGTTCTCTGTAGGGTATGAGATCTACGAACGCCAAAATGATTTGGTATCTGGCGAAACCAATATTGTTTACGCTATACACACTAGACACGTATATATATTTTTTAAATGGAAAGAAAGAGAGAGAAAACAAATGTAAACCTTACTTAAAAAGAACAGTATGTCTTATATAAAACCACTTTGATATTTTAAAAAAACAACCTCTCTTAAGATCAAAATATCTATTCGAGTTGTTCCAAGCTGTGGTTGCTTGAAACAGTTTCATGGTGTTCCTTTGCTTTACATGATTCCTTATTTAGTTAGCTTCCGATTCTTAATTTGAAGAATGTTCTGGCAAATTTTGTCTACACTTGATTTCTGAAAATATGGCAAGTTCAGTTAAGAATACTCTCTCTCTCAGGTACAGAGTTCACCTGTTTATTTTAGACACGATTTAACACTGGGTATGCTCTTTTGGGAGAAAAATCGTTACCGGAAATGCGTCATATTCATTCAAATGTTTGGAGGTTTTATTTATCTTTTTCAATAAACTCAACAGTAGTACTAATAGAAAAGAAAGCAAAAAACAAAACAAAAATGATTCAATGATATTTTTGTTGTGCTTTTTAATTTAAAAAAAAGTTCATCGTGGCATTTCAGTTTTTTGTTTTGTCAAGGATGTTTCATCGTGTACAGACTAGTCAATAAACACGAGCCCTAAATAGGTCTCTGGCGAATCCAGACAGTGCAGTGAGAGGAGAGAAAATAGCAGTGAAAGTGAAGATAAGAATAAAGAGAATCCAGTTGTGTTTTTTCTTAGTGCTGTTTGTCCACAAAGTATTTTTATTTTCGTTCTTCAGCTACAACTCCAAGGTTTTACACATGGTGGGATTTTGGCGTTTGCGGCCGTTTTTTTTAAAAATAATTTTTTTTTGCCCACCATTACGGCAGTCACATTCTGACTTCGGAGATAACGTCTAAACACGACGCCAGTCTTAAAGTATTCTTACCAGCACGAATGGCCTACTCTTCTGAAACGCAGACCGGGTTTAACACGAGTGACAAAATGTTGATTGGTGCCCCCACGGTCCACGGGACTACGGGATAGGTGAAGGTTTAGTTTTAGGAAAGGTTATGTGTACGTTCGCTCACGGGGCCTCGGTCTGTAGTCTCACCCGAAGGACTTTCGGGGGGATGGAGTCATTGCTGATGTTAACTGCAGGGGGGAAAAATCCCTCATGAACGGGAGTCTCAGCGGTAGCTCAAACATGAGATTGATCCCGGGTCGTCAGATTGCCAGTGCAACGCTTTAATATAAGCACAAAGCCACCCTGCCCCCTGTCCATAATATTATGCTTGTATTGCTATTCCCACGTCACTCATTCTGACCTCAACTCACATCCACAGTCAGACCCAGGTACGTCAGGTCGTACCCTCAAAGTCTCAAGCTCAATAGAAGCGTTCAGTATCAGGTCGCTGTGAGGCCACCTACAAGAAAAGGACCTGCACTACTGCTAGGTCACCTTTCGGTGATGTTTTAGTGATGTCGGCCTTCTGATTCAACTTACGCAGGATATCACCTATTCAGCCCACAACCAACGAACATTTTTAGCTAAGATAATTCGCACAGCCAGATCAACTTACTGGTCATTGTGGTTCTTGACGTCGAACAATTTTTTCCCTTTGGATACGTAGATATCACTGATAGTATAACATCTCCTAGTGTGAATAGACTTTAAACTAAACAACAATAATAACAACAACAATAACAACAACAATAACAACAACAATAGCATCATCAATAACAACAACCTATCAGTGAACTTCACACATGCCTGATGTCATGGTAGAGTAAGGTTGGATCCAGCAACTCGGGGAGTACCAGTCCTTACAGAGCATATCATTGTTGACTCAGGAGAATCCAGCTTCACTTCTCTACTTCCAACTACAATATATAAAAAAATCTCCATACACCATACATTTCCTAAACAGCGTGCTTCCAAACTGAAAATATAACTGGCAACTTCAAGCAAACTTCAGACGTAATAGAATTAAAAGTAAAGATAACCTATAAGCTATGTGGTCGTAGGGGTGCGAGGCGTCAGAGACCTCACTTCTCAAGGGGCCAGCATATTGAGTGCGGCGCCCATCTCACCTCCCTCGCTTCTTTACCTTTCCTGACCCTAAAGAGACAGGTACCCATTTACAGCTGGGTGAACTGGGGGAACTGTACTGAAGCCAAGGCGCGCAAACGTCACCCATTCACTTGGTAACCACGCTCGATGCTGCTTAACCTTGGCTGGGGAAAGCGAGTGCTCTGGCCACTGAGCTGCTATCCCGTCCCGTTTCTTCTCCACAAGCACCATGTCGCTGTGTACAAACCAGGTGTGGTATTGATGGGTTTGGAGATGAAGAGTTCTAGAACATGACCTATCTTTTCCATCCATAGATCTATCTATGATGAAAAGATGATTCTAGAACTTTCCAGAATCTTCACGTGGAACTATGAATCAGTTAGAAGAATCTCATAAAACGTTGATAGACTCAGGAGTCATATATGGGCTACAAGACGAAAATCAGATACTTTTCTGTATGTTCCGTTCTGTCTGTCTGTCTGTCTGTCTGTCTGTCCCTTTCTTGCTCATTCTCTTTCCCTGTCTGTCTCTGTCTGTCTGACTGTCTCTGTGTTTGTCTGTTTGTCTGTCTGTCTGTCTGTCTCTCCCTTTCTTGCACACCCCCTTTCCCTGTCTGTCCCTCCTCTCTTCGGATCTCCTCTCTTTCTGAATGTCTGTCTGTCTGTTTGTCCGTCTATTTATCTGTCCTCTGTCTCTGTCTCTCTCTGTCACTCTCTCTGTATATCTCTCATGCATGCTTTTTTCTGTGCCGCTATCAATCTCTGTTTCTATCTTTTTCTCTTGACTACCTATTTGTTTGTGTGCGCGCGCGCGCGCACACACACACACACACACACACACACACACACACACACACACAACACACGCGCGCGTGTGCTCGGTCCATGCACCAAATGCATACACACATATCGCAGGCACGATTACACACGCGCAACCAAGCAGACACACAAGCATACGTGTGTTAATAACAGTGCACGCGCACGCACACGCACGCACCGAGGTTAAACGGTTGGAAATATCAGAGCTTTTGTTTTTTGGCGACGAGCAAGCTGGATAAACAGGAGGCTGGCTAACTGGCTGTGAGCACAATCGATGTCACAGTCACGATTTGCCACCAGCTCTTCTCTCGACGTAACAGACGACTGGTTCAGCCGGCAGTGTGGTAACGTATTATCAACGCTCTGTGACACAGGAAGTGATCTGGCACTACTTCCGGAAGCAGTAGTTTTACTTCCTATTGCTGTCTCTGTCTCTCTGTTTCTGTGTTTGTGTGTGTGTGTGTGTGCGCGCGTGGTGTGTGTGTGTTTGTGTGTGTGTGTGTGTGTGTGTTTGTGTGTGTGTGTGTGTGCAGCAGAGAAGTGAGGGGGTGAGGGGTGGGGGTGGCCAGGCCGTTTTTGGTTGGTTTGTTTTGGGAGGGGGAGGGGGGGGGGGTGTATGAGTTTCTGGAACTTTTGTTCATTTTTTATTGGTTTTTTTTTTGGTGGTTTTGTTTTTATTTGTTTCTTTGATTTCTTTAGTTTTTGTTATCATCAGCTTATTTTTATGCGCTTTTCCCAGGGATAAAATGAGAATTCCGTTTAATTCGGCATTCCCCAAGTCCACACCAACCTGTCAGGCCATGTCAGGACGTCCATACATCATGTTAACTCTAACCACACGACATCCATGTTATCAGTCCTCTGCAATTATTGACCTCATCAGTGTGAGAAGGAATGGGTGATGACATGGGATCTTGACGACTGGATTCTGCGCGTGAGGCAAACAACATCAGGTTGCCCTTAGAACCTCAGCCGGCTCACGTATTTTACAATCCCTATATCATAAAAGGGGATGGGTGACTCAGTGGTGAGTGTGGCTGCCACATGAAAAAGTGACCGCTCTTACGCCTTTGTTTCAATACAGTCCTTCCGTTCATCCAGCTGTAAATGGGTACCTGCCCTCTTTAGGGTCAGGGAAGGTAAAGCAGCGAGGGAGAGGAGATGGGCGCCGCCCTCATTATGCTGGCCCCTGGAGAAGCTGAGGTCTCTGACACCTTAACGACCACACAGGTTATGGGACTCCTTTACCTTTTTTTAAAATTACCTACATAAGGGGACAGCTCAGTGGTCAGAACACTTGCTCTCCCAGCGCTAAGGTTAAGCAGCGTTGAGTGTGATGCTTCATGAAAAGGTGACCTGTCTTACGCCTTGGCTGCAGTACAGTCCTCCACTTCCTCCCTATGCGGAAAAACTCCTGTCCACTTTAGGGACAGGGAAAGTACAGTACCGAGGGAGAGGAGATGGCCGCCACGCCGCCTTAAAATGCTGGCCCCTAAAAAAGCTGAGGTCTCACACGTCCCGATCCCCAACGATTGCATAGGTGATAGAGGACACTTGCACTTTTCTTCCAGTTCTACTACAAGAGAGGGTCAAGTGAGGAGGTCAAAGTAAGCGTATAACGCTAGGACACTAGGAGATTTGCAGAAGGCGAAACCACAATGTGAACTCTTTTTTTTTTAAAAACCATTTTTATTCAGTTTTTTTTTTTACATTGCACAGCTATAAAGATACAAAACATATAAACAATTTTTAGAGAGAGAGAGAGAACTCTTTAAGAATATAATAAATAATATAAAACAACATAATAAATAATATCAAAGTCTTCTATAGTTTTCTTTTCTTCTTCTTCTCATTCTTATGGACGTTTTACAGTAGAGTATAGAATGGAGAAAGAAATTGTTTATGAGTCTGAAAGTAGGGCACATAATATCTCCAGACTTTGACTGATGTTATCGCCTTGTTTGAGAGCAGCTGACGCTGAAAATAGTCCACATCAATCAACCCAATAGGTCGGGGGTGAGGGTGGGGGGAGAGTGATAGTGTACACTGCATCATGATGCTACAAGAAATGGTTTTTCTTCTCCTGCTTAGGTCATCGGTAGTGTTGGCTGAATGTCAAAGTGGCAATCATCTGATGGTTTTATCAACCGTGATGGTGACTGCACTATCTTCTTCTTCTACCACTTCTTCTTCTACCGCTACTTCTTCTTCTTCTTCTTCTTCTTCTTCTTCTTCTTCTTCTTCTTCTTCTTCTTCTTCTTGTTCTTGTTGTTCTTGTTGTTCTTGTTGTTCTTCTTATTTTTCTTGTTCTTGTTCTTGTTCTTGTTCTTCTTGTTTCTTCTTCTTGTTCTTCTTCTTCTTGTTCTTCTTGTTCTTCTTGTTCTTCTTGTTCTTGTTCTTGTTCTTGTTCTTCTTCTTGTTCTTGTTCTTGTTCTTGTTCTTGTTCTTGTTCTCTCTTCTTCTTCTTCTTCTTCTCTTCTCTTCTTCTTCTTTCTTCTTCTTCTTCTCTCTTCTTTCTTCTTTCTTCTTCTCTTCTTCGCATTCTTCTTCTTCTTCGCATCTTCTTCCTTCTCGTAAGAATGCCCAGACAGCAACTCCTGAGGCCCTGACAAATGCTACCGTGCGCTGAAGGCCCTCCAGGGGTCCAAAGAGTTTTTCCCTCATCGGCAGGTCAGCAGGCCAGATATCGGCCCTCAGGTTTTGGTGTGTTGGATAGACAGGTCTGGAGGAAGTGTTGCACTGTCATGGGAGAAGTGCCACAGGGGCACGCCTCAGAATCACCGATGTGGTAAATATGTGATGTCTGAGTCTGCAGTGTCCAGGCCTCAGCCTCACAATGGTCACTTGGTCTTCTCTGGGCAGGAGGTAGTAGTAGTCATCCTTACTCTTTTGCTTTTTCCATCACAGTTTTCTTCTTCTCACCTTCAAGTCACAACACG
>CM054150.1:45459056-45479056 GCA_028751875.1 Rapana venosa | reverse complement strand
CCCTACCCACCTACCTACCTACTTACCCACCTACCTACCACCTACCTACCTACCTACCTACCTACCCACCCACCTACCTACCCACCTACCCACCTACCCACCTACCTACCTACCCCACCTCCCTTTACCTACCTACCCACCTACCTACCTACCTACCTAACCAACCTACCTACCTACTACTCACCTACCTACCTACCTACCTGTCTACCTGTCTGTCTGCTTTCTTACCTGCGTTTCTCCCTGTCTTTGTATGCCTCCCGGTCTGTCTGTTTTTTTTCCCCCACCCGTCTCTCTCTCTCTCTCTCTCTCTCTCTCTCTCATCCCTGTCTGTTTGTATGTCTGTCTGTATGTTTGTCTGTCGCCCTCCACTTCTCTCTCTCTTTCTTCCCCTCTCTCTCCCTCCCCTCTCTCCCTCTCTAATCCTGACCCTCCCTCCACCCTTCCACCTTCCCTCCCTCCCTCCCTCCCTCTCTCCTTCCATCCATCCAGCGTCCAGCGAGGCGACCCCACCCAGGCAATCGATACAAGATGAAGTGGACACCACCGGTTGGAGCCAGACACAGACACAGACACAGTCACAGTCATAACCATAGCCTGTCCTTGACAACAGTTTGCCTCCACGTAAAATGACAACGTAGGTATCTATAATATATAGAACAGAACGAGATAATAGAAGTAGAAATGAAACAAAACATCGACTCAACTCAACTCAACTCAACGCGACTCAACTCAATTGTCGTCTCCATCGCCGCTGTTGTCGGTAGGAGCTCCACGCAATGCCACCAGGATTCGCCATCTTTCTCTGTCTCTGCTGAGTTCTACCATCTCCTGTAGCCCTCCTCCCAGACCACTGATCTCAGTGATGTTGGCAGTGTAAGATGTTGGTGGTCTACCTCTTTTCCTTCTGCCCTCAACCTCTTACTCCTCGGAATATCAAAATCAACGACAACTAAAAATCAACCCCAAAACCCCCCAAGCCCCCCACCCCTCCCCTCTGAGTCTCCACCTTTTCCACCCCACCTCCTCTCCCTTTACATAATCAACTAAAAACAATGACACCAGCACGAAAAGCAGCAGCAGCAGCAGCAGCAGCAGCAACAACAACAACAACAACAACAACAACAGAGAAATCTCCCCCTCTCATACTTTTGAACCCTTCCCTATCAGATGAAGAAGAAAACAAAGAAAGCCAGGCATAATTGATAAACTCCATGTCAATTTAAATGAAAACAAATAAACAACAACAACAACAACAACAACAAAACTATGCTAACCAAACAATACACAAAAACAAACATGACAAACCTAAACGATCGCGCGCGCGCGCGCGGGGTGTGTGTGTGGTGTGTGATCTTAACCAACTCCCCCCACCCCCATACTCTACACCCCCTTCCTGCCGTTTAACCCCCTCCCCCCCTCCATCCCCCCGCCCCCCCCCCCCCCCCCACCTCTTCCAGCTGTTACGCAACTGCAAGATGGGGAGAATTGAATTTTGAGATCTTTCCCCAAAACCACCACAATTGAGACTTGTATAATTTGCGACCTCCGCCAGCAGTTATCTTGTTACTGCCACAGCTGGCAAATTATTGGCTGTGGCGGTCAAAGGTAAGCTACTCGAGGCCCTTTCAAGGTTAAGAGTTTGTCAACTAAAATTCTGTCTGCAATCCGCGTTCTCAATAATGGCAGTAATGGACCGACCATAGAATGGTGTGATAACGATTCTGTCTGTTGCAGTTAAGTCTCTGCGTGATAAATGTATCTAGATGGGAATCTAGTTAAGCGCGCGATGCTGGCTGACTTTGATTGATATAGGCAGCGCTATACCATCTTCCAAGCTTGTCTGTATCGCTCTTCATAATCTTGGTGACACGATCACAAAGGTGTTTTTTTTCGTGGAGCGTCTTTTTTTAAAAATATAAAATAATGATTGTGGCAGGATTTTAGATCATGGGATAAGTCTATTGACAATTGGTTGTAAGGACCAATGGTAGCTGGTTTGCTTGTGTTTTTGTGTGTGTTTTTTTATACCCCACTTGCTTTTTCTATGGTGTTCTCAAACATACTTATATCAGTCTAAATATGAGGATTCTTGTTGTTGCTGTTGTTGTTCTCCTCATCCTCCTCTTCTTCCTCCTCCCTCCTCCTCCTCCTCCTTCCTCCTCCTCTCCTCCTCTCCTCCTCTTCTTCTTCTTCTTCTTCTTCTTCTTCTTCTTCTTCTTCTTCTTCTTCTTCTTCTTTTTTTCTTCTTCTTCTTGTGTTCAGTGTAATCTTCCTTCTTGTCTTCTACTTTCTTCTTCCTCTTCCTCTTTCTTGGTGGTTGCTCCTATATTGATGATGATGATGACGATGACGACAACGACGATGACGATAACGATGATGATGGTGATGACCTACTCTTCCGAAAAGCGAAAAGGGTTTTAACGTGTGCGCAAGATGTTCTGCGTGCCTTCGCACACGGGGCCTCGGTTTATAGTCTCATCCGAAGGACTTTTGGGGAGAGTGGAGTCGGCACTTAGCTGCAGAGGAAAAAAATCCTTTTGAACGGGATTTGAACCCGGGTCATCAGATCACAAGCACATCACTCTAACCACCAGGCTATACCTTCCCCTGCATCTACGCGCGCGCGCGCGCGCGCGCGCGTGCGTGCGTGCGTGCGTTCGTGTGTGTGTGTGTGTGTGTGTGTGTGTGTGTGTGTGCGTGCGTGTGTGTGTGTAATTTATTTATACAGTTTTTACGTTTTTTGTCTTTGGTTGTAATTTTTAATAACAAATTGTTTCTGAGTTCATCATATGAGACACATTCATCGAATAAATGAAATTCATCTTCTATTTTGCTACAATACCTACCTGTCCTCTCCAGATATATATTGTGTGTGTGTGCGCACGCCGCGCGCGCGCGCGGGCGCGCGTGTGTGTGTGTGTGTACAGACACACACGCCCATGTCCTTTCGCAAACGTCATTAATTCATGCTACGGTTAAATGGATATCACCCCTGGTCTATATTTTATACCCCATATCCCCCTCCCCCCAACAAAAAAATCATCATTGTTATCACCATCATCATCGTTATCATCATCGTCGTTGTCGTCATCGTCATCAAGACAGCAGCAACCACCAAGAAAGAGAAGAAGAAGAAGAAGAAGAAGAAGAAGAAGAAGAAGAAGAAAAAGAAGAAGAAGAAAAGAAGAAGAAGAAGAAGAAGAAGAAGAAGAAGAAGAGAGTAGAAGATAAGAAAAGGTAAGCCGATGCGAACGGATGAAAAGAAATTACAAAAGCAGAACACACGGGACTTTAATGTAAAAAAGCACATAAGTGATGATTCCAATCTTGAAAAAAAAGAAGAAGAGAAAAAAAAAGAAAATGGATCAGAGTCTAAGGTAAAGCATCTGCCGAATGCGAAAATCTGGATTGAAGTGTTAATGTTCGATCCCCCCCCCTATTCCCCATAACCACCTGATCGTGTTGTTCCGGTCTATCTTTCGGATAAAACGAAAAGAAAAACAGAACATGATTTAGCGCATGTAAAGTAACCACGCCAAAAGCGAAATGTCTGGATTCATTGTAGGGACCCCCCCCTCCCCCTCCCCCTTTAATCTGGGATTCAAACATAAAACCGTTGTGACAAGGCAGAAAAGAACACACCACAAGAGATGGGGCGCTGCAAATTTGTAGGACTGCTTTCCCCCTGAAAAGGGAACCAAAATTTCAGGTACAGGAAAGAAAAATTCCCGCCGTGGGGCCTTTAAAAGTGGTAGATAAAAACAATTACAATAAAATACGTCAAATTACAATACAACACAATGCAACACAATATAATACAGTGCAATACAATACAATACAATACAATACAACACAAAACTTGTTCTTCTGCTTCTTCGTCGAACGCTCAGGCAGAAACTATTGTTGCCTGTCAAATGAGCGAAAATGCGCTGCGCTGCCGTTAAGCGCCTGACAAGTCAGGCCCAGCCCATCCGACTTCGGCATGGAAGAGATTCGTTATTTTATAAGTCTTTCTGGAGAAAAGGCAGGAGAATGGACCAAGAAGGCAGGAAATAAGACAAGAAGGAGGTGACAAAAAGAAAAGGAATAAGACAAAGAGAGGGATAGAAAAGAGGGAATTCGTAGCACAGAATTTCCAGATGTACGATACAGTGCAATTTCAATACAAGATCGTTGCGAGGAAAAGAAAGTCACCTTTTATTCTCTTACATTCCTTTCTGAAAGTCCTCACCACAGCGCTGTGTAGAGTACGGTGTCTTGTTGTTTTGCGGAATCCCAATTGAACATTAGAATGTTCGCCTGTGTCAACGACAATGACAATGACAAATTCTTTTATTTCGAGGATAATGAATAAGCACCCATGTGCTTTTTTACATCCAGTCCCCGCCCTTAGGGATATATTATAAGAGAGAGAGAGAGATAGAGAGAGAGAGAAGAGAGAAAAGAGAGAGAGACAAAGAGACAGAGAGAGACAGAGACAGAGGAGAGAGAGAGAGAGAGAGAGAGAGAGAGTGTGTGTGTGTGTGTGTGGTGTGTGTGTGTGTGTTGTGTGTGTGTGTGTGTGTGTGTGTGTGTGTTGTGTGTGTGGTGTGTGTGTGTGTGTGTGTGTTGTGTGTGTTGGGGTGGAATTGAACCTAAGACTGTTCGAGTTTTTTGTCCACCTGCTGACTAGACGCTCAGTCCACTTTCCCAATCAGACTGGGAGAAAAGGGAGAGGCGAACCTCACGTCTTCAACACCGGCAGACGAGCGTCTGAACCATTCTGCCACCTTCCTCCGTGTTGTGTGTGTGTGTGTGTGTGTGTGTGTGTGTGTGTGTGTGTGTTGTGTGTTGTGTGTGTGTGTGTGTGTGTACGTGTGTGTGTGTGTGTGTGTACGTGTGTGTGTGTACGTGTGTGTGTGTACGTGTGTGTGTGTACGTGTGTGTGTGTATGTAAATTTGATATATATGTTAATCTTATTTTTGTTGACGATTGCAAGCGTGTAAATGATTTAAATGTTAAGCGCTTTTGGTTTGTTTGCTTTACAAGATTCAGCGCTAGGCCTTACTAAATTCCCCACATTATCCTCCTCCTCCTCCTCCTCCTCCTCCTCCTCCTCCTCCTCCTCATCATCATCATCATCATCATCATCATCATCATCTCATTTCATTTCATTTCATTTCATTTCATTTATTCTTTTATATCGAGAATAATGGAATAAGCACTCATGTTCTTTTATGAATTACAATTTTTTTAAACATATTATAAATCCGGAAACCCGCACATTTCACCCACCCTTAAGAAGAAGAAGAAGAGAAGAAGAAGAAGAAGAAGAAAGAAGAAGAAGAAGAAGAAGAAGAAGAAGAAGAAGAAGAAGAAGCCCAAAGCACTAGGAAGTAGATCACTGTTTGCCGGTGGGAAGAGTGGAAACGGATGACAAACTGGACCTTCATCAGCCTCAAACAGAATCAAAGGCAGGCTGAAGAAGGTGATCATTCCAAGCACTGGACCGCTGGACTGGGCTGGGCTTCCCGCTCTCTACGGAACGCCGCTGTGGAGTACATTGTGCCGCCATTAATCAGGTCTGCCATCACTGACCTTGAACTCAGAAACCTTGTCAGCGATTCGGCGCCATGATGATAGGCTACGTAGATAACCCTGTCATGTCCAGAATTCATGACACTGTCGGGAAAGCATGCAGAAACACAAACAAAGCCCAGACACAAAACCCTTGCCGGCATCCCGATTCGTTGCAGAATGAGTGTCTACGTCAGAACCTGCCGTTGATGACGTTATTGTACCGATCAGCGCGACTTATTTGTAACCAGAAATGGCTGTGGAGGGAATGAGTCGCTCATGTATGTGCAGGCTAGCTAGCGGAGCTTGATGGAATCATGAATGCTGCAGAGTCTGCGGTCAGGTACGGTCGTGATGGTGGTGAACGCAGACCAGAAACGAGCCTGTATTCATCATTGCTCATCTCAGTAACTGGCATGCCCACCATGACCTTTGTGGCGTGGATGACGTTGTGATGGTAGAAAAGGACACTGATGGAGAAACGAGGTTGTGAACAATCCAATTCTCGGCAGATAGATAAAAAACTAAAAATGCAGTGACCCACTCACAGTCACTCAGCTGGGTTTAACCACACAGAAAGTGTCTTTTTCTGCCTCCCCCTGTATCCAATCCCTGTCTGTCTGCTGTGACGCTAACGGCTTGTATCACGTGCACTCTTTTCCAACAATAATTACAGCAGTTCTTTGTTTCCTAAGTCCGTAACCGGCGACTTTGATGACGTAGAAGACATTATTTGTGCGCATGCGTATGTTTGGACATGTGGAGAAGGTTCTAGAAATATTTGCTGGTCGGTTCTGGTAGGTGTTTTGATGCTGAACTCCAGTTCTGTGTTTTACAGCATTCAGTGAAATAGCAGCAGTAAGAAGTGTAAGGGAGATTTGGCAGGCATAATTATCAGGAATGCATTTGGGCGCCAAACATAATTCATGCTGTAAGTTGTTGTGTACAAGAATTTCACAAAGACTTTAATGCCATCATGAAAAGGGTGACTTTGTTAAAAAGAAAAAAAGGACAAATTTTCTAACAAGTTGTCTTTCACGAGCTCGCTGACACAGCCAACTCTATAATAACTGTATTGAAAAGCGATACATAACAAGAAAAACTGAAAATGATACAAACTTCCGAACTTTTATGATGAAAATATTTATGCATAGAAGAGGAAAAGAAGTGCAGGTAACTATGTACAACTTCTCAATCATTTTCAAAATGATTGATCAAAGATTCAGTCAAAAACGAAAACAAACCACACCCCAAAACAAGAAAAAAACCCTCTAGAAAATAAAACCTTTCAATGACAACATTCTAGGCATTTTTCAGTAAGAACTATACCTTTGGCATGAAAAGGGGAAAACAAAAGATGAAACTTTTAAAGGACACAAGCAAGCATCCCGGAAAATAATGTTTCCTTGGATGAAGCTTTCATCACCAGTCAGCTTAAACCCAGATACCTTGCCAGTCAGCCATTGGACAGCAATATGATCAACACACAATCACAATCATGTCACACCCATAACCACAGTTACTGGCGGGCTTCACAGACAGAACCGAGATATGACCCTAGCGGTCAGTCCTCCAGGTTGAATAATTAGCGACTACGTCAGAAGATGGCACCGATGACGTCGACAGTCTGATAAGGGGGGTAACTGTTTCAGCCGGACTTAGTTCTAGATGAAGTTGCAGGCGACATAAGACTAACAGAATTATCGTTGCAGCATTATTCTGTCATGATAGAAGTTATTATCATTACAGCAATTTCGTTCATGATAGAATTATTATTGTTACAGCATTTTTTTCAGTCATGATGGAATTATTATCACTACAGCATTTTCATTCATGATAGAATTATTATCATTACAGCAATTTCATTCATGATACAATTATTAATATTACAGCATTTTTTAGTCATGATAGAAATTATTATCTTTACAGCATTTTTTTCAGTCATGATGGAATTATCATTTGCAGCATTTTTTTTCAGTCGTGATAGAATAATCATACAGCCTTTTCGGTAATAATAATAATATTTTTAAAAATTCTTTTATATTTTTAAATGTTATTCTTTTATATCGAGGATAATGGAATAACCACTTATGTGCTTTTTTACATCCAGTCCCCGTGTGTATGCAGTTTTGTAAATTCTGTCATCTGTTCCCACCGGCACACAATGGCCTACTCTTACGAAAAGCGGACCAGGATTTAACGTGTGCGCAAGATGCTCTGCGTGCGTTCACACACGGGGCCGAAGGACTTATCCGAAGGACTTTAGGGGAGACTGGAGTCTGCACTGATGTTAACTCCAGGGGAAAATATCCCCTTGAACGGGAATCGAACCAGGGTCGTCAGATTGCCAGCGCAATATTCTAACCACTAGGCTATGCTGTTTTGTGTAGCATGGAAGCCCACTGGTATAGCCTAGTGGTTAGAATATTGCGCTGGCAATCTGACGACCCTGGTTCGATTCCCGTTCAAGGGGATATTTTCCCCTGGAGTTAACATCAGTGCAGACTCCAATCTCCTCTAAAGTCCTTCGGATAAGGCTATAAACCGAGTCATCGTGTGTGAACGCACGCAGAACATCTTGCGCACACGTTAAATCCTGGTCCGCTTTTTGTAAGAGTAGGCCATTGTGTGCCGGTGGGAACAGATGACAGAATTTACAAAACTGCATACACACGGGGACTGGATGTAAAAAAGCACACGAGTGCTTATTGCATTATCCTTGATATAAAAGAATAAATAATAATAAATAATAATAATAATAATAATACTGTAGATTTCTCTGAGTCAAGTCAAGTCAAGTCAAGTCAAGTCAAAAACACTTTAATCATCCCATGAAGGGCAATTACAATACCGACAGGCACATTGATACCTATAATTATCTCACAAGACACAAGAAAAACACATTTCAGATTGCTATAAGCATTCCAAGATAGCTTAAAAAATTATCATACACACCCAGGTGCGTGCACACGCACCCCGCACCGCGTAAACACACCCCACACACACACACACACACAACCCCACACACACACACACACCCACACACACCACACACCCCAACACACACACACACACACACACACACACACACATACACACACACACACACACACACACAAAACACACACACACACACACGCACACACACACACCACACACACACACCACACACCACACACACAACACACACACACACACACACACACACACCACACACACACGCACACACACACACCAATGCGGAATACAATATTGTAAACACCATTGATTGGAAAAGAAATAACAAATGTGAAATTCGGGTGGCTCTCTTTCCCCCGGGGAGAGGCGTGGCTTTAGCCACGATATGCATTTGTTGTCTTCCTCTCTGCGTGCATTTTCGTTCCAAGCATGTTTGTGTGTTGTTTTTTTTCTGCAGACTTTCGTTTTGCCAGGTTAGAGAGAGAGAGGGGAAGAGAGAGGGGAGAGAGAGAAAAGGGGGGGGGGAGAACAGACAGACAGACAGACAGAGATAGAGAGACCCCAATCAGAGAGAAAAAGGGACAAAACAGACAAGGCCAGAGAAGAGAGGAGAGAGAGAGAGAGAGAGAGAGAGAAGAGAGAGGAGAGAGAGAGAGAGAAGACAGACAGACAGACAGACAGACAGACAGCCAGACAGAAAGACACAGACAGAGGCACAGAGACACAGACAGACAGGCAGAGGCAAACAGACAGAGAGAGAAGAGAGAGAGAAAAGAGGGGAGAGAGAGAGAGAGAGAGAGAGAGAGAGAGAGAGAGAGAGAGGGAGCCCAGACAGACAGACAGAATAGAGAGACACAAACAGAGAGACAACGGACAGACAGACAGAGGCACAGAGATAGAAAGAGACACAGAGAGACACACACACACCGACACAGACAGACACACGCACACACACACACACACACCACACACACACACACCCACACACACACACACACACACACACACAAAATACACACACACACACACACACAACACATACACACAAAACACCACACACACACAACATACACATCACACACACCCAACATACACACACACACACACAAACACACAGACCTTAGAACCTAATAAGCGATGCATGATGTATACGAATATCTCCCTCCCATCACCCCACCCCCCCGCCCCACCCCCCCGCGCGCGCGCCCCCCCCCAACTATGGTGTAGTAAAGCCCTACATGTGAAGCAAGCCACTAGGCGTGGTCAGTAGAGAGGGGACCATCATTTCCAGTACCGGTGCCGGAATAACGACCAACTGACTTCAGTGTGTCTTCAATTTTACGTCTGTTCACTTAAAGTGATATTAGACGAAAACTGACTTCAGTCCATTCTCGCAGACCCATGACTTGACAGAAACGCCAAGGAAACATCATCACACCCACTTTCCCCGCTCCACCACCCCCTTCCCCCTTTCTCCCCCTTTCCCTCACCACCCCTCCCCCACCTTACCTCCCTCTCCGACTCCCCAATCCCAGCTCAAACGTTTTTTGTTGTTGTTGTTGGTTGTTGTTTGTGCGTTCGCGGCTTAACAAATTGGGGGTTCACCCGAATGTGCACTCTGACTCATCATCATCCCACCAGAAATCACTGTTGAGATAAAACTTTCGCACTGCTGAATGAGAAGTTTGGTGTATGACTTTGTTTAAGTTCCTCCCGCTTTAAGCATCCATAACTCTGATTCAAGGATTTGTTCTCCTTTATTTTAATTTTTTTAATCTATTTTTTTTATTCTGTATATCGAGATCATGGAGTTGCATATTGTTTTATTTAAGAGCTTGTCATGCCCGAAGGCAATCTCTTTTCCCAACATTTTTTTTTACCAAAATAAACCAATAGTTAGTGTAGGACTTGGCATTAGCTGAATCAATAACCCACCCAGCTTTTGGCCTGGCCCATGCTCACACGTTTCATCGGGTAATTTGGGGCAAACTGGCAATCCCAGACCAATCTGATTGAAGCCAATCACGAATGGTTTTATTGCCCCGCTCTCCGACTTGCCTAGTAGTAGTAGAGGCTAGTAAGCCATAGACTGGTTCAGTATTTGACAAGCATTTTATATAAATATATATACATATCTGTGTGTTTATAAAAAAATATATATTATATTATATATATATATATTATATATATATAAAATATATAAACACCAACACAACCACCGCCACCACCACTACCACCAACAGCATCACCACCCCCATGGACACACACCTACATCACCACCACCACCATCACCACCCACAAACACACAAACATGCACACACATGCACACACACACACACACACACACAAAAACACACCCTAACATGCTCCATAAATACAAAACCACCACCACTCCACCACCCCCACCACCCACCCCCTCACACACACCACCACTCGTGCGCGCGCACACACACACACACCCTACATACACCACACCACCCCCACTACCCCTCCACCCACCCACCCCCACAACTCCCCTCACACACACACATACACACACACACAACACACATTTTCTCTCTCTCTCTCTCTCTCTCCTCTCTTTTCTCTCTCCCCTCTCACACACACAATCTCCAGCACCTCAAGGTTTGAAGGTTTGAACCCCAAGTCCTCCCACATGACAGTGGACTGTACTAACCATTGGGCCAATGTGTCCAGTGTTACAGTCACCTTGTTTTTTAATTTTTTTTATCCCCCCAACAGGCAAATGCAGAGGTAAGGTAACCAAGTGGAAAGATAGCAACCTGCGGAAATTGATCTTTCCTCTCTGTCTCTGTCTCTCTGTCTCGCCCTGTCTCTGTCTCTGTCTATTTGTCTCTCGTCTGTGTGTGTCATGCGTGTGTGTTTTTGTTTGTGTGTGTGTGTGTGTGTGTGTCTGTGTATGTGTCTGTGTCTGATTGTCTCTCTGTCTGCCTGTCTGCCTGCCTGCCTGTATGTGATATCTTCAGTTTAACGTCTATTCACAATTAGTGATTTTAGACGGGAAAAATCTAACAAGAAAAAGCAAACGATAACTGAAAAATGTCAGATTATAGTACTGAATAAAAACCAACTTTAACATACTACAAAAACTGAGTTATCGGACTTTTTATCAACCCTAACACAATGTCCAACAGTAACGATGGTTCAAAGAAACTGATCCATTGACAAACTAGGTACAGCAGGTAAAAAATGCTTTTAAATGTCCACAATCAAAAAAACATGACTATTTGAGATCTTCTCCCCCCAAATGCAGTTACACTTTCACGTATTTTGTCCTGAAAGCATTTAGCTTAAACCTGTACATGAGGGATAACATTTTTCTACGATTAAAACAACCACATACTTTGTTAGAAAAAAAAGCATTTTGAAAATCAATCACATTGCTTGTACAGCATTGCCAGACTCATTTTTCTTTTTTCTGAAATGCTTCCAGCAAGCATTTTGTAGCAATTTGTATCCCTCATGCAGAGATAAGGCAACATTTAAATTTTACAGGAGCATTTTTATAAACCTCGCTCCATATTTTGCAAGGCTGTCAACTTTTTCATTAAAAATATATACCAGTTTTGGGAACCCAACAGAAAGTACAGTACTAACCTCTTAAAATCAAAAAAGTGTATCAGATGCCTGATTTCAATATAAGGTCTTTCCTTACTCTACAATAGAATTTTTTAAAGCATGTAAAACCATTCGAATCAACACACATAAGTATGTTGAAAAATGTCTTTTTGGAAAGTCAAGAACATAGTACAGTGCCAACAGTATAGCAGTTAGTTCAGCTGTAAATTTGATTTATTTTTTCCCCCGGTTGACAGATCGTTCAACTTTCAATGATGGAATAACGAAAGCCGCACCAGCTTCATCAGTATTTAGAACAGACCCATCAAATAGTTTTTAGATGATCAGGGTATGTAATTTGAATAGTTCTTATTACTAGCTATGTAAGAATGTTAACATTTTCAACTTTTCTTACAGAAGAATAATTAATATCAAAATGAGCTTTTAGCAGTTCCCAAGGTGGGTAGGGAGCTGACTGTACTTCTGACTTTGCTAATTCCTTTGGATTAAGTTCTGAATGTTTAAAAAGGGGAAAGTGTAATACTAATTGTAGTTAAACGAGCTTTATAGTTCTTGCTCTTTTGGAAAGTGAAATGTCGACTTTATCTGGACTTCATTTCAACGTTGCTGTCATTTTTTAGTACTTCTTAGGACATATTTGCCACAGCAGTTGTCGATATTCATTTTAAAGGTAAACTCCTATTTCCTTATATGTGCCTAGAGTTGAGGCGTGAGCTGGTACACCTAAACAAGTCGAAATGCTTTTCAATCAAGACTCTGGATTTTATTAACGCAAATAATTTGGAGCACTGAAAAATACTTTTTGTCCATAAGACAGTTTGATTTTCACTAGGGGCAAAAGGACAGGTGCTTTAATACAGTAACATCTTGCCCCCATGGCTGTTTTTTCTGGTGACTTTTAAGAAGTTAAGAAAAATTCTTAGCTTTAGTTGCCAAATTTCAATATGCTGGATTCCACGTTAACTTAGAAGTGAGGTATACACCTAAAGATTTCACTTTCTTGTTTGTTTTTCTAAGTTTCTCCATTTATTCGAAAATTAGGTAGAACTTGTGGTCAACACCGTTATTAAAAGGACAAGGTTGGTTTTTTCAGGGGAAAGTGAAAGCCATTCTCAAAAAGATAACCACTAAGTTTGTCAATTTCTCTTTGATATACTTTTTGATAAAATGTTAACTGCCTTTTGGGTGTTTTCTTTTTCATTGTAACATCCATCCACCCTTATAATATCGCAGCATATTGCGCAAGAACAACACTGTTAGATAAAAAGTCTAGGAAGATCATGCAGTAAAATGCTGAATAGATAAGGTGATATTTCTGAACTTGCGGATACCCATGTCTGGTGATCGTAGAGAGGAATAACAATTCCCAACTTTAGCTTGAATGATTCTTCCTTGACAAAAGCTTTTAATATAAAGTAAAATACTGCCAGAAAGGCCAAAAGTTTAAGTTTATAAAAGCAATCTCTTTTACCAACCCCATGATCATATGCCTATGTACGTCAAAAAATGTGGCAAGTACATTCTTTCTGCGAGCAAACTGATATTTAACTTGAGTGGTAAGTTTAACTAAATGATCAACTGTAGATCTACCCTTACGAAAACCTGCCTGATTTACAGGTATAATTTTATTTTTGTCACAAAAATATGTCAGTCTGTTTAATATTATTTTTTCCATCACCTTCCTGTATGTGTGTGTGTGTGTGTGTGTGTGTGTGTGGTGTGTGTGTGTGTGTGTGTGTGTGTGCGCGCGCGCGTGCATGCGTGTGTCTTTCTGTCTGTCTGTCTCTGTCTGTCTGTCTCTCTCTGTCTCTCTGTTTGCCTGTCTGTCTGCCTGCCTGCCTGTCTGCCTGTATGTCTGCCTACCTGCCTGTCTACCTATATGTCTGTCTGTTTCTCTGTTTGTCTATCTGTTCTGTATGTCTGTCTGTTCTGCTCTGTGTGTCTGTCTGTCTGTTTGTCTTTGCCACCCCTCTTCTCTTCTTCCTCGTCTGTGTAACCTTTTTATTCTAGCTGACACCAGGGTTTTTAGAATGTTTGCGAAAAAAACACCTAACCCTTGAGAGTTTGCATTTTCTTAAAAGCTGGGCTTAGTCGAGCGGTGTGTGTGTGTGTGTGTGTGTGTGTGTGTGTGTGTGTGTGTGTGTGTGTGTGTGTGTACATGCAATGCACGCACGTGCATAATTGTGGATGTGTATGTGTGTGCGTCTGTGGTGAGTGCACGTGTACGTACATACGCGCCTGTGCACACGCATGCGTGGGACCACACACACACACACACACACACACACACACACACACACACACACACACACACACACACACACACACACACACACACACACACGCGCGCGCGCGCGCGCGCGCGCGCGCGCGCACACACACAGACAAACAACACAACGCTGCACAACACAACACAACACTGAAAACGGACGACAAAATGTACACAACGGCATACACAGCGGGAACTGGATGTAGAAAAGCACATTGGTGCTTATTCCATTATCCTCAACGAAAAGAATAGATGATTAAATAAATGAATAAAATTAATGATATAATGATAAAAGAATAAATAAAATAAACAAATAACCACATAAGCTTCATTTCGTTGCTGTCATGAATGGTGCCAGAACGGATTTTTCCTCATTTCTATAAACTTCTGGCAAAACTTCTGCAACCCATCGTAATTGACTCCTTGTAATAATTATTGGGGACGGGATAGCTCAGTGGTCAGAGCACTCGCTTTCCCCAAGCTGAGGTTAAGCAGCATCGAGCGTGGTTACCACGTGGATGGGTGACTGTTTGCGCGCCTTGGCTTCAAGTACAGTCCCTCAGTTCACTCAGCTGTAAATGGGTACCTGCCCTCTTTAGGGTCAGGGAAGGTAAAGCAGCGAGGGAGAGGAGATGGGCGCCGCCCTCAATATGCTGGCCCCTGGAGAAGCTGAGGTCTCTGATGCCTCGCTTCCCTGTGACCACATAGGTTATTGGACACCTTTACCGTTACCTTTTATATAGTTGGATGTTCCCCAGTTTAACACCCTGGGGGTCATCGAGAATAAAGTATGCACTATTATGTGTCTCACTCACCCCTCTTGCAAACCGCTGCAAGATTGTATGAGAAAGTACACACCGAGTGAAAAGGTTCGCGTGTATGATCACCCTTTCCAAGAAACTCGCCACATAGACAGCCATACTCTGACTTCAGAGGATTTTTTCTCCCTCCCCCCCCTTTTTATTTTATTTTTTATAAATGAAGAGTATAATATTATATGTTGTTATGTTAAAGGTGTGAGTTTTGTCGTGACTGAAGGCAATCTTCATAAAACATTTCACAACATCATCATAATAATAATTTTAGTTAATGCAAACACAGGCACTTAGCTGACACCAATAGCTGACAAAGCTTTTCACTTGGCCCAATCTCACTGTAATGGTGATTGCTGCTGCTGCTGCTTCTGCTGCTGCTGCTGCTGCTGCTGCTGCTGCTGCTGCTGCTGCTGCTGCTGCTGCTACTACTCCTGCCTCTGCTACCTCTGCTACTACTGCTTCTACTACTTCTGCCTCTGATCTGCTGCTGTGGTGGCCACAACACTTTGATGATGGCAAGAAATGAATTAAGTAATTGTTTCTTCCAGACTCAGTTTTTGCCGTCTTCGGATGAGATCTTTACAATCCATTCTGGGACTGATGATCGCAGCAGAGTAATGAGATGTGGGGACAGGGGGTGGGAGGGGAGAGAGAGAGCGGGGAGGGGGGGGAGAGGAGAGTGGAAAGGATGAAAGGATGGAGGGAGGGAGGGAGTGAGGGGGCGGGAAGGAAAGGTCGAAGAAGGTCATGACTGAGATGCTGTTAGCCAGACTTTGGGAGATCGAAGGGAAAATTACATAAGACATGTTGTACTCTCGTGATTGTAGTCCCAAAATAGAGAGATGTATTGCACTGATCAATAGCTATTCTACACAATTTTGGGGAACAATTTTCCCCCCTATAAAAGCAATTTCGTATAGCAAGAAAAATGTGACAGTCAACCATGAACATTTGTATATTATTATCTATCGGTATTGACTGGATAATTCGTGACCTGAGCTAAACATTCAGAAGATTACTGGAAAGTGATGCATGAAAGCCAGTGTGTCTGTTTATCATACATACATTCTTGTAGAAGCGAATGCCTGTCTGTTCGTCTGTTTATATGATTTTGTTTGTCTGTGCGTTTGTCTGTCTGTCAGCTTGTCTTGTTTAATCATCGCGATGTTTGTCTATAATATGTTTCTAACATGTATGTCTCTGACTTTTCTTAAATTATCTACCTAATTTGACTGTCTTTCTGATAGTAATTATTTCCCCTTTCGTGCAGTGTCGTTATTCTCTCCCACATAACTATGACTTATGAAGGTTAAAGGCCAGGGTGTTCCCATAACCTATGTGGTCGTTGGGGAGTGAGGCATCAGCTTCTCTAGGGGCCAGCATATTGAGGGCGGCGCCCATCTCCTCTCCCTCGCTGCTTTACCTTCCCTGACCCTAAAGAGGGCAGGTACCCAATATTACAGCTGGGTGAACTGGGGTCTGTACTGAAGCCAAGGTGCACAAACGGTCACCCATCCACTTGGTAACCACGCTCAATGCTGCTTAACCTTAGCTTGGGGAAAGCGAGTGCTCTGGCCACTGAGCTATTGTCCCTTGTTAGTCTGTGTTTTCTTCGTCTCCCTTTCCCCATTATCTTTGAAGGGGGGGGGGGGGGGTGGAAGAAAAAGAAAAATGATTGTACTTTGACTGTCAATCCTTTTTATTTGATTAGTTAATATATAGTTAATCTTACTCAATTTTTATATATTCAACTTTATGACACTATTGGTAAAAGCTTTGTGATGTTCATTTATTTATTTATTCTTTTATTTTGAGGATAATGGACTAAGCCTTCGTGTGCTTTTATTTTTACATCCAGTCCCCAAGTGTCTGCGGTTTTGCAGCTTATGTCATCCATTCCCACCGCCACACAATGGCCTACTCTTCCGAAAAGCATGAACATGTTTTAACGTGTGCGCAAGATGTTCTGCGTGCGTTCGCACACGGGGCCTCGATTTATCGTCTCATCCGAAGGACATTTGGGGATTGGGAGGAGGGGGGGGGGGGGGGGAGTAGAGTCGGCACTGATGTTAACTCCAGAGGAAAAATCCTCTTGAACGAGATTCGAACCCGGGTGAACAGATCGCGAATACATCACTCTAACCACCAGGCTGTCCCACCCCCCATATAATTTGGTGAGCAGACATGGTTCCTCCTTGTTGGCAAAGCACAACGTGTTGCTGGTGTGCCACAAGGATGGGGACCAAAATAATCCATGGCTGGGTATTCTTCCCCTGCTGTGCTATGCCTGATCTGTGTTCTTGTCATCGTTTATTGGGTAAAAGTTGTTTAAACATCGTTTCAATTTGTACCAGAGCGTAGTTTGTATTTCAAAATGTTACTTGCGTATATCTTATAATGTCTGTTGTATCATCTATTATGAAATTTAAGACAATTTTATAACAAGAAAATGTTAAGTCCAGGGCACAAATACTCTTAAACAGACAATCTGGTATATATTGTTTCGCCAGTAAAAAAAAAAATCAAACAAGTATATTGCAAAAAAGAATGTTGACTACCCATTTACACGAACAGATCAAGGGCGAATCGAACCTAAGCATTAGGATTATTTCAGATTACAAATCTAAAACTCTAACCACTGAGTTATCCCCTCCCTTATGCGAACACACACACACGCCCGCGCGCACGCGCGCGCGTGCGCACACGTTGGCAATTTTCATTCTATGCCTCAAACGTGTTGCTTCTATGAAAACAATAACAATAATACACAACGTAATGAATATTCCACACATTCTATATGTTTTTCCGTTGTGTTCGACGATGACCTCCAAAACAGCAGAGGAGGCATATGCTGTTTCGGAAATTGGGCAGAAATTTGATTATAGTGGAGATGCCTTGCCCACAGTTCATCCCCACTCTCTCGGCAAAGTGGGCATAAGGACAGTCAGCGTTGGAGATGTTCCCCAAAGGCCAGCTAGCCCCCAGGGCTGCAGCACATATTAAGGACTGTGCAAGTCAAGCCTCCTAGTCAGAGAGTCATAGTCGATCACTAAAAGGCTTAAGATGTAAAGTAGAATTCCATGAAGGGGAAAGCCACTGATCGTACAGCCCTCTTACTTTGCTGTTGCCCCCCAGCATCAATGGTTTACTCAAGAACTGTGATAAAGCCCAGGCACATACACACACACGTTACAGAAATCATGATCTGGGTGGAGCTGCGCTCTTCAATCATACCCGAGTGATGCGTTGCTTTCGAGTCGGATGCATATCAAAACTTCCCCACACTGTCTGTCGGAGGCAGGTAGGGCTGATTGAATCTGACCGGTAAATGAACATGGTGAACATCGATTTTAGCGCTCACATGACAATCTCCTGTCATTAAAGATGACGTTTGGGTGTTAATATGTTGGAAACAGAGAGGGCGAGAAATTATCTGTTTGTTTGTCTTTTGTGTGTGTGGGTGTGTGTGTGTGTGTGTGTGGTGTGTGTTGTGTGTGTGTGTGTGTGTGTGTGTGTGTGTGTGTGTGTGTTGTGTGTGTGTGTGTGTGTGTATGTGTGTGTGTGTTTAGTGTGTTTTGTGTGTGTCTGTCTTTCTGTCTGTCTGTCTCTTTGTCTCTAGGTCTGTCTGTCTCTTATTTTCTCTTTCTCTCTCTCTCTCTCTCTCTCTCTCTCTCTCTCTCTCTCTCTCTCTCTCTCTCTCTCTCTCTCTCTCTCTCTCTCTCTCTCTCTCTCTCTCTCTCGCTTGTAAGCTCTGGCACTGCTCAGGGTGACTCTACTTTGTGTGTGTCTGTGAATCTGTCTGCTGTCTGCAATCTGTCTGTCTATTGTCTGTCTATTGTCTATCTGTCTATCTGTCTGTCTTTTGTCTGTCTGTCTGCTGTATGTCTATTGTCTGTCTGTGTGCTGTCTGTCTATTGTCTGTCTGTCTATTGTCTGTCTGTGTGCTGTCTGTCTATTGTCTGTCTGTCTGCTGTCTGTCTATTGTCTGTCTGTCTATTTGTCTGTCTGTCTATTGTCTGTCTGTCTATTGTCTGTCTGTCTGTCTGCTATCTATCTGTCACACACACACACACACACACACACACACACACACACACACACACACACACACACACACACACACACACACACACACACACACACACACACACACACCCTTACACAACGAAATTGGTCCCTGGTGTACATAACATAAATACATGATATCCTCACTGTATTGCGTTGTGTTGTGTTGTGTTATATTGTGTTGCGTTGTGTTGTGTTGCGTTGTGTTGTGTTGTGTTGCGTTGTGTTGTGTTGTGTTGTGTGTGTGGACTACAGACAGATGTCTGGCTATTGAAGGGTTGATGCATGTATGGCCGGCTGTTGTCACAGCTCCAATTAGCGCTGTACGGACACTGTTTAGGGGAACGTACGTAGCAGTACTTTGCATGTGTCTGTGAGTCTGTCTGTCTGTCTGTCTGTCTGCTGTCTGTCTCTCTGCCGTCTGTCTGTCTGTCTGTCTGCCGTCTGTCTGTCTGCCGTCTGTCTGTCTGCCGTCTGTCTGTCTGTCTGTTTGTCTGTGTGTGTCTTTGTCTCTGTCTGTCTGTCTGCCGTTTGTCTGTTTGTCTGCTGTCTGTCTGCCGTCTGTCTGTCTGCCTGTCTGCCGTCTGTCTGTCTGTCTGTTTTGTCTGTGTGTGTCTTTGTCTCTGTCTGTCTCTTTCTCTCTTTGCCTCCCTGCCTCCCTCGCCCTCTCTCTCTCTCTCTCCCTCTCTCATCTCTCTCTCTCCTCTCTCTCTCTCTCTCTCTCTCTCTCTCTCTC